>JACVVK020000153.1:1222500-1295000 GCA_018292915.2 Batillaria attramentaria
TCTCTCATTGACTCGTGCACTCTGTGCCGGAAACGCAGCAGACGCTCTTTTTCCGTGCCCAACTATTTGTGGACCCCGTATCTGTTTTTTTTAACTGACGTTCTGGTCTGGCCAAGTTGGCCGACAGTAATTCGTTTTCAGTAGTTTGGATCTGACAGCTTCACACATTGTAAGTTTTAATTTTTAGTCTATTAGAAGTGTTTTTATGGATGTTTACGTCAATGATTTACTTTGATTTTATTCGATCTAGGATACCAGCGTTCAGTGAAATGATAAGTGTCAGTTTTGGTTGGTTGGTTTGTTTGTTTTTATTATTGAAAAGCTGAAGGTGAACGTTTTCCTTATGAAGGTTTATTGTTTGTTTTAAGTTTTTCACCTTATGGCTTTTTATGGCACTTCTGTAATAAAACTGCCGGTGACACTTGCTGTACACTGTGTTGGCTAATCTGGGATTGGTGCAATACGTGAAGACAGCACACACTCTGACGGCATGAACAGGGACTTATGAAAAGCCCCACTATTTCCGAGAACTGTCTACGTGCATGGGAAACACTTTCACTCAAAACGAGCAACATTTTAGTGGCATAGAGTAGAATAGCTCACTCTTACAATATCCAAAAGCGGAATATGGAAAGATTGCAATGGAATTTCCTACCTTTCGGACATTAGAGTCTTCATCTCTTAGGCATGCAATGAGCCCTTGAAGGATTTTCTCCCTGGAAAACACACGTATAATAATGGCGAACATGACTACAGCAACATTTCACAGAATATTTCTTTGCCTCCACAATTACAATGTAAATAACTCTGTCGCCACATATTCTCCTGAACACAAGTACACTCACACATCACCACATCCATCTACACGTGTAATAAAACATTACATAAAAAATACAAAATACTAGAATCATCCAAAAGAGATTTGGGTAATACACTTGTGTAACTCAGAGGCTTATCAGGCTGGGGAATTGTTGAGGGAAAAATAGACTGAAACCTAGGCTGGGGTGCAGAGGCAGCACCCTGCTAGGGGACCACAGGGTCAATGCCCCACGTAAGAAAACAAATTTTAGCTTTTTAAAAGGCAGTCAGTAGCCTTTCCTGGCACCCAAAAGTAAAATACTGCCATGATACTGACATGCAAGTCTTCAAAAATTAAGTGAGACCGTCCCATACGGCATTACATGAAAGTGTGTGCAACCTTTCTCCTCCTCCCTTTTCTTTGACTGAAACTTGCATTTTTTGGCTGAAAGGTTAGGAAATTTGGCTGAAACTTGCATTTTTTGGCTGAAAGGTTAGGAAATTTGGCTGAAACTTGCATTTTTTGGCTGAAAGGTTAGGAAATTTGGCTGAAACTTGCATTTTTTGGCTGAAAGGTTAGGAAATTTGGCTGAAACTTGCATTTTTTGGCTGAAAGGTTAGGAAATTTGGCTGAAAATTGCATTTTTTTGGCTGAAAGGTTAGGAAATTTGGCTGAAACTTGCATTTTTGGGCTGAAAGGTTAGGAAATTTGGCTGAAAATTGCCAAATGACTGAAAATTCCCTAGCCTGGCTTATTTTAAAGGACTTTATGATGGAAATCATTCTACTGGGAGCTGACTTGATCTATACATTTTGGCGCTTATCTAAGCAAGAACAACAAACAAAAGGGTGTAAGTTTGCCTACAGTCTCCCCGGAAACATGCTTTGGTCACAGACAACAACCCAGGTCAATCTGTCAGCTTAAAAAATGCATTCATGTCACTGCTAAAGAAAACGAGATGAGAGTAAGGCTGAGGCAACCCACTTCTGCAGGAGGATGGAGTACATCTGTGAGTCGTGTTTCATGAGGTTCCCCAGCAGACTGCATGTCCGTGACTTCACTACGGCAGAGCTGTGGCTCATCAGCGATGTAAGGCAGGCGTAATCACCTGTTAAAATCAGGAAGGACATGACACGACATGACACAAGGCACAGTCACAGGTCCAGCACTACTCTGTCTCCAATACATGTACACTGTCTACAAAAATCAGATTAAAAAAAAAAAAAAAAATGAAATCAATGGATTATCTTCTATCCACATTCCACAACTCTGACATGGTTACTTCAGCCAGTGATGACTGCATATTTTACTAATAACAAGACAGGAGGGACTGTGGGTGTTTGGGAGTTTAACGTCCTTTTCCACTGTGTATGGGTGATATCAAAGACGGGGCAACAAGGAAAAGGCCAGCACATATATTTGGCCCCAGCTGTGATTCAAACTCACGACCTGAGCATTAACTCTTTGACGACGAAGCACAATTTCTAACACGCAATTTCCTATAGGAAATCGCGTGTTAGAAATTGTGCTTCGTCGTCAAAGAGTTAAAAGTCAAATACTCTACCATTCGCCTGTCCTGCCTCCCCAAGTGACCAATGCCCATGGTAGTAGAAAAAGGATTTGAACAACGGTTATGGCAACGATTCTATATTTATCAAAAGTAGAAGTTTTAACACAGAGGCTAATTTTCTAACTTGCTCACGCAGACAAGAAGAAAACTATGCACTACCTTTTGCTCCTTTCAGCATGCCCGTAACTAAAGCCAGATGTTCAGGGGAGGTGCGGACCAGATGAGAACTCACGGACACCACGTCACACAACACCGACAGCGGGCTCTTGTCCGACAGGCAGGAACACAGGAACGACGAACACTGCAACAGGGAGTAACATTACACTCATTCTGGGCCAAGCAGCCTCATACTTGTTAAGGTGAACATTCTCCATCCTCTATGTGACCCTATGTGGTGGAAAAGGACGTTAAACCCCCAAACACCCACCCCACCCACCCTCCTCTATGTGAACTCTGGCACATACCGCCACCACAAGAGTTTGGCACTGTTGCCTATACTGAGCAGTCTTCTCCAGTTTTCTCAGCTTCAAAAAATGTTCACCCCATAAGGACAGAACATAAGTGGGATTCTAAGTTCCAATACACATGTACCTGCAGACTTTAGCTGACCATTCCCATCATGTGATTGTATTCCTCTGCGGAATATGAAAACTACCGGTGAACGCGCGTTCAGCTACCTCGCCCCGACAATCTGGAACTCGCTGCCTTCTGCCCTACATGATGTCCCCACACTGTCAGCCTTTAAATCACAGCTCAAAACATACCTGTTCCGTCATGCCTTTCCATAGATAACTGGGACCCTCTGTCCATGTTCATGTGTGTGTGTGTGTGTGTGTGTGTGTGTGTGTGTGTGTGTGTGGGTATGTGTGTGGGTGTGTGCGTTCTGAGTCTGTCCTTCAGAGACGGGCGCCTTATAAATATGATGAATTATTATTATTATTATTCTTATTATGAGTGAATTCATGTGTGTTGGGTTCAGTGTGCATTCCTTTAAGCCAAGCAGTTTGGACAAGCAGCTACATTAATACACATTATTTCCCTCAAGATAGTTTGTTCTCTTTCAGTTCTTTGTTGACTGTCCACCATCATGTCTCCGTGGGTATGCTTGTTGAGTCAACAGACATTTTCTATGATACACCAAGTCCAGTCTTCTGAACCAAACCTTGAGGTCCTTCACAGCCGAGGCGAACTGTTGGACGAAGATGGGGTTGCCGAGCACTAGTCGGGTGATAAGTCCGATCGGTGTTTCCAGGCTCTCCCCACTCAGATACTTTGAACAAGCTCCCAGCAGTCGCGGCAACAGCTGAGATGTGTACAGGCAGCTGTAACAGATTTAAACCAACATGCTGATGATGCAGGTCGTGATTTTTGTCCTTCATCTTCATTAACCCATTTAGGCCCGATTTTCTCTTGGGGCTGGTATGCTAACTGGACGTGCAGCTGTACAAAGCAAAATAAATGGGACGCCAAAAAAACACATTACAAAGAACTGAGTATGTGATATTCTCCGACCAGCAAGACAGTGGTTTTCAAATGCTGTGTTGTTGAGTGTCACATTTTTGGGACGCCAGGCAGGGGGTGGGGGGGGGGGGGGTGTTGGGGGGGTTTAATGTCCTTTTCCACCACATACGGGTGATACCAAAGAGAGGGCAACGATGAAATAGCCAGCACAATATTTGGCCCCAGCTGGGATACGAACTCACGACCTGAGCATTAGAAGTCCAACGCTCTACCATTCGGCCACCCCGGCTCCCCAGGACGCCAGGCATAAATGAGTTAACTCTATATGAAATGAACAGAGCGTGAAGCACAGGCACTAATAGTGCTGACACTCAATGGTAAAAGCCGTAAACAGGTACTGAAGAAGCAACAGTTTGACCACTCACTGTTGTATCTCTGCCAGAAGCTCCTCACTGGTATCCACAGCAAAGGGGAAGCACCCAAGTTGTGTCACTGCAAAAATAAGGTCCTCCTGCAGTTGTTTCCCCTCTTCTTTGTATCTGTTCAGATGAAAAGACATTTGGGCAAATAAGACCGAGTTGTAATAAATCATGCATGCATCAACCACTACACATGATCTTAACTGCAAGAGATAGTAAAATCTTTCTGCCATCAAAATGTTCTCATGTCCTTACAAATGTGACCCGTTCTCGCAAAAGGGACCGTAGGTTGCGCTAGGCCGAATGCCGCTACAGGCGAAAAGAGTGCTGGGGGTCAGTACGGCCGCCTGGTAGGTAGCCCACTTCAACTGCTGATATCTCTGCCAACTTTAGTAGTACAGCTTTCATTCTTATATTGAATTAAACTGCATAACCAGTAGATTGCAATGGTATACATATCTCGAAACTGATAATTTGCGACTTATGGTCCCTTTTGTGACAACGGGTCATACATCAGTGTCCCTCATGATATTAATGGAAAATGGGACATAAACTGGTAAGTTGCAGACAGTATCACGTTGAGGCTGGCTGGTCATGCAGTGGCATACACAACAGTGTGTCCAGCTTGCTATACAACTGACATGTTGTCAGATTCTGACTGACAAGTCAGAGCAGCCAATCAGAGTGCACCAATACTCTGACAGACGAATCACACGTGTGGGATTGCCTACGTGGAGTATTTGATGGTTCCCTGCCAAAACATCCTAACTACTCGCCTAGCCAAGCAGCCAAAGACACACGCCAGGAACAACTTGTCCTTAAGGGCCAAAAGCCATAGGACGTAAAGCAAGCTAATGATGATGATGACATCCTAACTCTTTCTGTCTGTACAGACGGCAGGGAACCCTCGATTTGCTTGACAAAGCTGCCGGGGAATGGCAAAACACACTCCATTTTCGTGGAAAAAGACCTTTACGTCGACGTCTTACGTCTTGAAATCACCCCTTTTCACATCAAACGATATCATGGACTTACTGCGTTGTGCCATCGCATGGCAGAAAGGAAACAGATGGGTTTGTCATGGAGAATCAGAGGCGGTGTGGCTACAGGCTTGTCGGATACATATTAATTACACACAGGCAATGAGTTAATTCTATATGAAATGCACAGAACGTGAAGCACAGACGTAATAGTGCTGATACTCAGATGCGCCCTGAATCTTTCAAACCTGTCCCTAAGCACTCTGGGCACTGCTCAGTAAAGACGGCGTCAAGAACCATACCAGTTCATCATTGTTATCATCAAACCAAAGTGGATAATTCCTGCTCTCACAGGCATCACATCCACAAGGGTTCTTCAGGCAGCATGTATAGTATGCGCACTTTTGTGCACAATTTACACATGAATTTATGCATCTTACTACAGGAGGAAAACGACTGCCAGCTCGTAACAATTCACTGACGCTGAACACATCTCCACTGAAAATCAAAGCCGTTCATACCTAGGGAAATACAAGAAATGACTTTCTCATTCAATTTTTAATACCTTGCTGAGATGTCGTCGAGGAAATCACGGCGGATGAGATGTACCAAGGTCAACATGAGAACACTGTCGCTGGTGGAAAGATTGGGGAGACACTGGTACGTCTCCTGTAACACAAGCGTAAATATTAAGCACACAGATACGGTTTCCTTCCTTTAAACTGGAATACAAGTAACGTTATCAACCAATAAGCCAGGCTACCAGCATGATATCAAACTCCATGTGGCAACATAAGTCACCTGTCTTGTTACCTTGACTACAGACCAAAATCTGACCAAAAGTTCTCTTAACTTTTTTTGTTGTTTGTTTATTTTTGCAACAGTTTCTGTAGCACTGTTTTGGCAGGATGGCATGTACTTTCTGCAAATTTCTGTACAAAAGAGAGGCAATCCATACATTATAAAGGTCACCTCCGGCCATACAAAATTTCAATAAAGAAATGAAAGGAGCCAACCGCACTATGAGCAACTCTCAGCGTGTCCACAGACACTGCCACTATTGGGTCAGTGGTCTTCACACTTTTACTTGAGAGCTCTACTAACTTTTCACGTTGCCCATGACCATGTCACTACTAGTACTACAGCTTGCCCAAAATTTGATCTCACTGTGGGCTTCAAATCGTATCATCTACGGTCTCGCAGACATTAACAATAATATGCGTGCATGTGACCGACTCTCATATGCTCTGCACAGTGGAAGATTCCCCTATAGGATAGATCCAATACTTCTTGAGAAATAGGGTTTTGTATGCAAGAGCCCAGCTTTAGATCTAGCACACTTGAAAAACTTCCAGGCAGAGAGTGTTATCGCTATTGAGATTCCTTCAGGGTTGAAAGGGTTAAGAAAACAAATTTAAAGCATTTATTAGCCTCTCCCAAACGTAAAATACTGCCTTGATACTGACATGAAAGTCTTCAAAAATGAAAACAGACTGTCCCATATGACATTACATATAATTATCATGACACATGTCTGTGTGTGCAACCTTTTCCCCCATTTTTTTCTCTGGCCGATTCTTTTTGTTTTTTTGCAAAAAGGATAGGAAGTCTGGCTGAAAACTGCACAATGACTGAAAATTCCCCAGCCTGCTACCCTCCAAAGACCCTGTCCCAACTGACCTTCGTGAAGACGGTGACGGCAATCTGCAGCACGGCCATCAGACCTTGCGGTGACATAAGATCCCAGTCAGGGGGACTGAACCCTCCCCGCCCGACCTCCCCATCCCCGTGGCCGTCGACCTCGATGTCGTGGATGGGCAGCGAGGAGTTGGGTGACGTGACCTGCATTGCCTGAGCTACGCGGTGCCACATGGCGCCCCAAATGCCGGTCTCGATGTACAGCTGGGCCACTGGCATGTCTGACTGGGGGACCAGCTCGCGTAGCAGGAGAAGCAGGCCGTCCAGAATGCCGTAGTCGAATGGGCACCGCACGCACACCTACGCAGAAAACAGCTCAGAATTCCAAAGGCTCAAAACGTGCTTGGAGAAAAAACTCAAAGTCAAACAAAACAGATTTACTCAAGGTTTCAAGGGTTTTTATTGTCGCGCGCATAAAAACACCAGGACAAGATGTCATAAAGAAAAATAGTCAAACAAAACAGGAGTGTATTCATGAGGGAGAAAGAGGGAGAGAGAGAGAGGAAGCGAGAGAGAGAGAGAGAGAGGGAGGGAGCGAGGAAACTAACTGTTTGGATGTACCACTGGACAAGATTTCAAGGAAAGAAAAGAAATACCAGGAATTTAAGAATCAGGAGAGTGCCTGCTATCCAGGAAGAAGATGGACACTGTATGCGCAACAAATTTGCTCCAAAAACTAAGGTTGTGCCACTCTATGAGAACTATATGACGTCTCGCTAGTTTCAAGTTTTGAAAATTCCTGCTGTCACAGCAAGATGTGCAGAGTCAACAGCTGTAAACTTGGGTTATTGTTCTGTTCTTGGTGGAGTTTTCTGTTGCAAATTCCATGACGGCAAATAACACACGACTCCACTCGGCAACCCCCCAGGCCAAAGCCCCGCCCCTTTACTCTGCTGTGTATTGGCAAAACACAGTACGTCGATGACATCATTGTAGGGGAAAAGAAGTGATTTCAAGCTGAAAGGGACTGACGTAACGGTCTTTTTCCTCAAATGACATCAATGGACTTACTGCTTTTTTTCCATGTTCGGTCATATCAAACTACACGTGCTTCCCACGTTGTATAGTGTCTGGCAAGAAAGTTTGCCAGACTATGCCATGTATTGTGCCGTTGGGACGCGATTGGCTCAATCCTGGGGGCTTGACCCTTTCCACTGCCAGAACTGTAGTAGTCCAGTGTCGAATTCTCTTATTCAAAGTCTGTCAGAACGTTCTACAAATGCACACAATGGAGGACAAGTTGTGCTACTTCATGACCCTTTCCCACTCCGTCCCTCACCTCTGCCAGGTCGGTGAAGACGGCTAGACAGGCCTGCAGCATCTCATCAGGCTGAACCTCGCAAGCCATGCCACAGGCCACCATCTGACCAAACAGCAACGCCGCTGCTGCCTGAAAACAGTTCAATCAGACTTTGGCTTCATATCTCTCATACAACCCTTTCACAGACACTTTTTGCGGGGTCACTCCCTGGTAGTATTTGGTCAGATCATGGGGTGCAAAGAAGTAAAATCATGTCTGGTTTCTAAAATCTGAAAACTTTTGTACAGGCACGGATTCAGTTACTGAACCCGTGGACTCTGTGTGTGTGTGTGTGTGTGTGTGTGTGTGTGTGTGTGTGTGTGCTGGTGTACAGTTTATGAACAGTTTGAAATATGCGTATCTCTTCAGAGCCTGAGCGTGACCACCCCTGCCCACTATCAGACTTGCTAAAAAGAACAAGTCACAGTACACCAGAAACAGCCACTTCAAACCACTATTAAGCAAGGCGTGGGCCTTCCCTGCTAGGCCTGCTAGTGCTACCACTGCAGATTGCATAATAGTGGCTTGAAGTGGCTTCCAATGATCTGACGATTTCAAGTAAAACTGAGATTGGGCTTTTAGAGATAAATGGCACCGGCAATGAAGAAGTTACACAGCAGTTCCCAATAATAATAATAATAATAATACATCATATTTATAAGGCGCCCGTCTCTGAAAAGCAGACTCAGAGCGCACACACCCACACACACACACCACACCACACACACACACACACACACATGAACATGGACAGAGGGACCCAGTTATCTATGGAAAGGCCTGACGGAACAGGTACGTTTTGAGCTGTGATTTAAAGGCTGACAGTGTGGGGACATCACGGAGGGCAGAAGGCAGTGAGTTCCAGATTGTCGGGGCGAGGTAGCTGAATGCGCGTTCGCCGGTAGTTTTCATATTTCGCAGAGGAACTTTTGAGACGTTTTTCAACGGAGGATCGCAGTCTGCGGGAGGGCTGATAAGTAGAGACTTCCCAACAGCCTGGTAGTGAAATATTTCAATTCCAGGACTGACTCAACCAAAAGGTTACCAAGAACTTTACAAAGCTGATGGACTATAAGTTACTTGTTCTGTTTTTACTCACTGTATGACTAGCCAAGGTTGAGTCCAGAAAGATGGAGACTAGCATCGCTGATGAATCGGACAATCTGGAAATAAAAGAGGCAGATGATTATCTTTTCATTCTGTTTGGTCATTTCAGAGCTGTTAACTGTTCCCTAAGAAAAATAGGAACCAGCCAGTGGCAGACAAAGAAAAAAAAAAAAAAACTGCACTGTGACCGTCTAAACCGCATAGCCATTGCACCATTACCACAAGGTAACCCCAACCCTAAATCTTAACCCTAACCCTCATATCGAACCCTGAACTGACGTAAGCAGGCGAACTGTGGTAAATGGGTGTGGCTGTGTTGGTACAGTTCGCCCAATAAGGCCAAAGGGTGTGAACTGCACTAACTGAGCTCTAATGACACACAAAATAAAAAGCCCTACTCTCCGCTCCCCTCCCCCCTACAAAATGTAACCCTCCACCATGAAATGAGTCGTCTTGTAACAGGAACAAATAGCACAAAAAGGGTGTGAACTGCACTAACTGAGCTCTAATGACACACAAAATAAAAAGCCCTACTCTCCGCTCCCCTCCCCCTTACAAAATGTAACCCTCCACCATGAAATGAGTCGTCTTGTAACAGGAACAAATAGCACAAAAAGGGTGTGAACTGCACTAACTGAGCTCTAATGACACACAAAATAAAAAGCCCTACTCTCCGCTCCCCTCCCCCTTACAAAATGTAACCCTCCACCATGAAATGAGTCGTCTTGTAACAGGAACAAATAGCACAAAAAGGGTGTGAACTGCACTAACTGAGCTCTAATGACACACAAAATAAAAAGCCCTACTCTCCGCTCCCCTCCCCCCTACAAAATGTAACCCTCCACCATGAAATGAGTCGTCTTGTAACAGGAACAAATAGCACAAAAAGGGTGTGAACTGCACTAACTGAGCTCTAATGACACACAAAATAAAAAGCCCTACTCTCCGCTCCCCTCCCCCCTACAAAATGTAACCCTCCACCATGAAATGAGTCGTCTTGTAACAGGAACAAATAGCACAAAAAGACTCATTTCGGGGATGGACGGTCACAAATAAGCTTGAAGGGTTCAAACTGAAAGAAAAGTTGTAGACAGCGCAAAACAAGCAAACATGGACACATTAGGACGGAGACAGGTACTGAGGGCGTACCAGGGATCGATTTTCTCGCGCGCCGTGCGACTATGTCTCATATTTTGATAAAATGTCGCATAGAAATTTCGCAAAATGCGTCATATGTCGCACGAATATGACATCACAAGCGCACTTGACAACGTGAAGCAGAGATGCGCTGTCCGTGTCAGTCATAGAGTCTGTTACACTAATCTAATTTTAGTGATGAGGCTTACTTATCCCGCTCGCCGCGTGCGCTGCCAGGAACTCTCGCTCGAAAGAGTTGCAAAAAATATTGGCGCGTTAGTTTTCTCAGTTCTGCGATCGAGAGGTCCTTTCCTGTTCACCTGAACCTGAACGTCACTGCACTTAGCCTAGTAGGAACAGGCTCTCGGCACAGACATGTGACAGAGTGATGCGGGTGAACTTGATTGTCTCAAAGAAAATGAAAATGTCTCATAAAAATACTGGTCAAGGAGACAATGTCTCATTGGCATTTTTGAGTAAATCCATCCCTGGCGTACTTGTCGGGCAGCAGCTGGGACCTGATGCATGGACAGTGACTAAGACGTAGTCCGAGACTAAGCATATGAAAGTATCACGCTAGTCTCGTTCTAACATCCTAGTCTCTGCCCATGCATAAGTCTCCTGGAGCTGAATGACTAACGTACATTGAGGAAAGCTACTGATCATGCACACCGAATACGCTACTGGTCCCTTACTTGTCGGGCAGCTGTTGGAGCTGAATGACTAACGTACATTGAGGAAAGCTACTGATCGTGCACACCGAATACGCTACTGGTCCCTTACTTGTCGGGCAGCTGTTGGAGCTGAATGACTAACGTACATTGAGGAAAGCTACTGATCGTGCACACCGAATACGCTACTGGTCCCTTACTTGTCGGGCAGCTGTTGGAGCTGTATGACCAGCGCACACAGAATGTACAGCACCATCTCCACCACTGTGTTCACCTCCATGTCAGCAACAGGCACCTACAACCAACCAGGGATACCAATAACCAAACATCACACGTACAAGTTAAACATAAAAGGGCGGTACATGTTAACTGCTCCAATCTCAGTGACTGACAGAGGCTGATTATGATGTTGACTAGAGCTATGCTTTGGCTTGAGCTATGCTGGTCAGGGTTTAACCCTGGGGGCCGCAACAGTAGCCAGACTAGTCTATGCTATGATACCTGAAAATAGTTATGTTCCCACACCGCCTCCCCCCCCCCCCCCCCTTTTTTTTTTTTTTTAAACATATGCACACAGGTTGAATCAAGGTCAAGACTGACAGCTAAGCCAGTGACTGAGGACTGGAGATGACAACAGCATGGTACATGTATCATGAAGATATGTACACTTTAGAACCAATCGCTTCAAGTCCAATAGAGGAGGTGTGGGCCACCTACGCTATGTCCGTTTACAGTCTGTGGTGAACTCAAGTTTTGGACAGACCGTACAAGTCAAATGGGGTCGATGGCAGTATTACAAGTTTACAGAGCTCTAAAATAAGACCCAACAGTGGCAGTGTCTGTGCGAAACACTTCCCTGATACAGTGAGAGTTACTCATCCTGAAGAAGGCTTCTAAAGAAATTTAAAATATTAAAAAAAAATGGATAAGAAAAGCAAGCACCAGAAACCAGCAAAGGTGTTGCCAACAGGGATCACTTGAGCAACTGAAAAAAACATCAATGTGCACTTCCCACTTGTAGTACATGGTTGTTATTACAGTGAAGTGTTTTCACTCCGTGTATGGTACATGTTATATACTACCTTTCCGAACAGGATGGCCAGCAGACAATCCAGATGTTTGTCGTCCTCGCAGATGTACCTGCAGAAGGTGGGAGATGCCTGACAGCACGCATACACCACCTGCAACATCAACACACTCTCACTGATTTACACGTGAAGCTAAAACTCTGGTCAAACGCCACTACAAGACAATCTGGACGGCCCTACACAATCCCCCCTCTGATGACTGGATGGCACAGCTCCAGCGTCACCAACAGACCACCATTTTCCGTTTACGAACTTGACACTGCAGACAGCGCGATCACCTGTACCGCCCTGGGCTGGGCTGACATTCACCAGATTGCTAGTGCGAAACAGCTCCCCCAGACCCCAGAGCACATTCTGTAGTCCTGCCCCCTTTTCCAAGAAGCAAGGCCGAACGGAGCAACGCTAACAGAGAAACTCTGAGGCACCAAAACGGAACTCCTAAAGGCCGCCGAATTCATCAAATCCACCAACCTAATTATCTGAGGCAGAGTTTAGTACGAAGAATGCAGAAGAAGAAGAAGAAACTGATTAACTCTTTGACGACGGAGCGCAATTTCTGACACACGATTTCCTATAGGAAATCGTGTGTCAGAAATTGCGCTCCGTCGTCAAAGAGTTAACATGCCTCCTACAATGGAAGTTGTGCAGGAACATGTTCTCCTGCCCAGCAATTGTAAATATTCCTCTTCACTCCAGCACAGACACATCAACACTTCCACAGCAGAGTGTCATCCCTTGCAAAACGCCCATCAAAATGTCACTCTTGCCTGATTCTTGCATATATAGATCAGAGAACAAAACCCTAAGTACGCTGGTTTTTAGCTTGGTTTAAAAACCGTGAAAGACGGAGACTGATGGATGCTTAGAGGAAGTGAGTTCCAGACTCTAGGCACCCGATACTGGAAGGACCTTTTGACAGAAGTAAGCTTCGAAAGGGGGATGGTGAGAAGTTTACCTGAGCTGTATCAGAGTTCCCACAGATGTGTAGCCCTGCGTGCCTACAAAGTCACTACAATCTTAAAAAAAAAAAAAGAAAAAAAAAAAGGAAGAAAAATGTGCAGTGTCCCACCTTGAGTATGGCACTACAGTCGGCTGGACTTTGCATAAGGAACAGGAATCCTGTGGCCACGTCCTGCTCTGACCTCCGACTCAGCTTCTCCCCAATGTACTCCGACACCTGCAACAGGTAAGTTTAGTCACAGGCAAAGTAATCTAAGGAGCACAAAGTCAGCATGACAAAGGGACATATGCTGAGCTTCTGAGAACTTTCTTGGCTTCTGTCCTATTCATAAAGGAATGGTTGGGGGGGGGGGGGGGGGGGGGGGGGGGGGGGGGGGGGGGGGGGGGGGAGAGGGGGTGATGCTGAGAGGGAGTGGGGATAGCTGAGCTGGTCAAGCGTTGGACTTTCAGTGCTCTAGTTGTGAGTCTGAATCCCTGAATGTCTGGGAGTCAAATATTTGTGCTGACTTTTCCCCTCACTGCCCTGTGTTTGATATCACATGTATGTGGTGGAAAAAGATGTTAAACCTCCAAACATCCACCCACCCACCTCCACCCACCAAATACAACCAACCAACCGATCAAACTGTACATGTCAAATATCTAGAGACGAGTCTTATACCTTTTTCTTTCCCTCCAGGGCGACTGTACTCCTGAGCGGAACCTGGACAAAACACGACAGACAGCCAGCCGCAAGTCCTACCATCTGTTCCAATCTCTCAGCCGCCATCTCCAGGGTAACCTCCGGCAGTTCTGCCACAGACACAGAACAGGGAAATTGATGAAGCAAGAAGATAACCATTTCATTCTTCTGTCTTAATCCATTCCAGACTCACTTGCCAAGAACTTGTTTTAACCCTGGCCTGGCACGCTTAATAAAATGCAAAGGAAAACTAGTACGTACTTCCACACTTGGGTTCTTTCTTTGTTCATACACGAACAAAATGAAATGCGTGAAGGAAAATAATGTGTAAAACATGAACCTGTTTGTAGAAGTAGTGGCATGGTAGCATGGATCTGGACCTTACCCACTGTTCTATCTCCATGTGTAGCCATCTTGATCCGAGTTACCTCATACTGAGTCCACAATGATTTAAAAACAGGGGTCCCGTTTATTGCATTTTGTTGTTGTTGCGTATATATTGCATTTAGGGGATGCCATACGCATTTTCAAGAGACCTCTGTGCACTCATCAGGCTGGGGAATTGCTGAGGACAAAAAAAAAAGACTAGACCTAAGCAAAGGTGAAGGCGCAGCAGCCTGCTTGGGGACCACAGGGGCAATACCCCACTTCCGAAAACAAATATAAGCCTCTTTCAAAGCATCTAGTAGCCTCTCCTGGCACCCAGATGTGAACTGCTGCCGTGATACTGACATGCAACGATTATAAAATGAAGTTAGAAGGTCCCATAAGGCATTACATGCATCTCAATACAATATGATATATGACTGTGTGTGCAACCTTTTTCCTCCTTCCTTTTCTTTGGCTGAAACTTAGATTTTTTTTTGGCTGAAAGGATAGGAAATTTGGCTGAAAATTGCCAAATGACTGAAAATTCCCCAGGCTGAGTCATACGCATTATGAGAGGGGCCGTATTGCACCCACAAGTCAGTGCTTTGACAGCCTCCCTGCTTGCTTGGCTTATCCCTTGTCCTTCACTGCAGCACGGCAGTCAGCGCTGCGTGATGCGGGTTGGACTACACTGGTCACCAGCCAGTCGAGTGACAACAGGAAGCGCTCTGGGCAACTTTTGAGACACTTTTGTTCCCTTCACAGGCTGACGTCATAAAAATCAAACCTTTCGTCTGATGTAATGCAATTTTTTAGTGCCGTACACATTTTTACTGACCCCATGCTTTTCTCAGAAAGCCTGGTGCACCACAACTGCAAAACCGGCCTGAATATCGTACTTTTACGCCAGCATCGTAAGGGTAAACAGGTCTGTTTCTAATGCAAAATGTAGAACGCCAGCACAACCCCTGAAAATGCAAGCAATAGCACAAAGCAGGAAAACAAAAGCGCATGCCAGGCTTGAACTACACACTGCAAAGCTGCTTTTTTTCTTTTGGCTGCCTTAACTCTTTTTGCCAGTTCCAGTGGTGTTCCTCCCAGGTCATGGGTGGAATCCACGGAGGGCTCGGAAGCTGGGGCAATTTTTATTATGCATGATGATGGAGATGAGGATGACGGTAAGATGATGCTATGGAGGACCGTGTGGTTTGGGACTGCGAGACAGGGCCGCATTCCACGCTTTCTGTCATAAATAACCCGGCATTAACCAGGCCCGGGAACTACGGCACATGTGGTGCCGGCCGTGTAATCATCCACATCATAAGACATGTCATACCAAGGGAAGCACCCCCAAAGTCGCACCCGTGAAGTGGGTGAATCTCAGCTGTATGGCAACAGTCTCCCCATTGGGCCCATAGCACACCTGCTCTGGGTAGGAGCTAGCCGACCTAGGTAGGAAAAATCCCGCTTCCCTCGGCTGGGACTCGAACCCGGGTCTCCCGGTCCATGGTCCGAAGTGCTAACCACTTCACTACGGGGGCCGGTGCAAAGCTTCTTTTTGTCAAGCATGTCTGAAGTACACTCTGTACAGATATTTCATCTTTTTAAGAAAATCGCAGTTCCCTGACAGTTCCAGTGCCTGTGAAAGCAGCTTACCAGAGAGAGTCTGCAGCATGTGCTGGTCGGCCTTGGTGAGATAGAGCAGCGTGTCAATCACGTTGTGGTGGACCAGCACCAGGTTCTGGTAGTACTGTTCCGCTGTCGTCACGGGGCCACGGTCCACCGCCTCGCTCAGGTAAATCACACACTGTACAGGTAACACCAGCATTACTGCAAATGACTCCGTCTCAAAATCTTCATGTGAATGAGGAGGAGGATGAGGGGAATGGTACGATGCTGCTACTGAGGTTCATGTGGTGTGGACCCTACACTGCTGTTAACTAGACCTGCGAACTACCATCCTGTAGATACTGTCAACAACAGAAGTTAACTACTATCACCTCCTGCTGGCATGTCTTTTAAAAACTAGAAAAGTGCAGACAGAAAATTACTGGAAATTGTGTTTTGGATTGCCAGCCCAATCTTCTTTGAAAAGGTGCAGCTTTAAAACACAACAACAACAACAAAAAAGAACCAGTCAGGTCAAAGCAGTCTCTTCCTATATAAACAAATGTGATTTCAACGCAGAGGCAAATTCTGCAATTTTACATTCAGTCTGAGCCACCAATCACTTAAATTTAATTAAAAATTACACTTACTAGCTACTGCTGCTGCATTCAACCAACTCTGACAGAACCCATGTTGGGTTTGAAACCACGATAAACTCCTTGCGACAGATACTTTTATGATACACCTACCGTAATAACCTTAACTTTTCGACTGTCCTTACTTTTCAACCACAGTGCAAACTCTGGGAAAGTTAGGTAAAAAAAAAATCTCTAAAAAATCTACTTTTTGACCAGGCACCAAAAATCTGTCCCTAAGTTTTCAACCAGACCAGTAAAACTGTGAGGCAACCTGAAGATGACGTCAATGTCACATGGTGATTAAAATATTACAGAATGTTTACAACAGTTTTTGTGCATGTCAATGCCCTCTGACGCAAGATACTATTTCAAGCAGCGTTGTTTACTAACCCTACCGGCACACATGATGTTCAGTGAAAATGGTTGGACATCAAAACTGAAACTAATTTTTTTCTTGCTCCTTGGTTTTCCACCAGACCTTCAAATTCAAGATTTTTCAGTGTAAAAAGCGGTCGAAAAGTTAAGGTTTTTATGTTAATTCAAAAGTGAAGGACCACCAGTAGCCTTTACCAGAAGAGTCTGTTCCCGCAATCGAAGGTCAGCATCAATTTGCTGTGAGACAAGGGCCGGCGTCAGCTTCAGGAATCTCTGCATTGCTGATGTGTACTCGTCGGTCCTGCACAGATTAAAGCAGCCTACATCAGCAAAACCCACGCTCAAAGTTTAAAACATTTCACGCAAAAGCTGTAACAACTGCATTAGTGAGCTCCCCAAGCAGTATATTAAAGCCCTTTGTATGCAATAAGAGTGTCATGCTTTTGTCACTGTAACCACCCCGGTCCAACTGACAGATTAGAAAAGTTGATACATGTCCCTTTAATAGTCACACAATGAAGCAGAGACTATAAGCACTTATTAGTTGTCATTCAGCATGCATCTAAGAACCTCTTTCGAAGTGAGGACCAATGTTATACAGAAACTGGCGGCAGGCTTGCTTACAGTAATTAGGGAAATGGCAAAGCAATGATCTTGCGTCTACAAAGCAGACATGTTGTGCTAGGGGTGTCCAGGGGCAAGCTCCCCCTGGAATTTCTTTTTTAAATATTAGATGAAAATCTGCGCAGTTTGATGCATTTTGGCATGATCTTAATTAGCTCTGCGAAGAAAAAGTTTTCGAAGGAAACACACATTTCGGAGGGAGGAAAATGTTAACCCATAGGTGGAAATCCTCCAAAAAGTAGAAGATTTTAAACCCTGTCAAAATCATAACCTCAAAACACACACGCTCTATGGATGTAAAATGTACGTACACCTGTGTGTCAATTTCTTCAGCCCAGCTGATCTCACTGGCAAAATAGGCGTTGATTGTTATCACCAGGTCAATCAGGATCTGTTGAGCCCAGGGTTGCTGTCCAAACAAAACACAACCAAATGAATAATGTTACACAGACAAACAAGCAACTGAAACGGGGGAGACTTCAGAAAGACGGGATGGAGCGCGTATTCTCTGAGTGCAGAGATGCCAACTTGAGAAGAGGAAATCCTGCAAAGACGCTGGAGATGGATAGGCCACACCCTCCGAAAACCCGCTTCCAGCATCACACGGCAAGCTCTCACCTGGAACCCACAGGGGAAGGGAAAAAGAGGCCAGCCAAGAAACACCTGGCGACGCGACCTGGAGGCGGATGCCAAGAGCATGGGACACAGGTGCGGACAGCTGGACAGACTGGCCCAGGACCGGGAGGCCTGGAGAGCAATTGTCAGCGGCCTATGCCCCAGAAGGGGCAAAAGGCGAGAGTGAGTGAGAGAGATGCCAACTTGAAGTGGGGTGGAGCGGTCAATGGTATAGTGGTTAAGCCTTTGTCACCAATGTGTGAAGTCAGGTTCGAGTCCCACTTGGGGCGAAGAATTTTTCTTTCTCGTATGAGGCACCGTTCATTGAGGCTGACTGTCAGCGGTTCTCTCCGGGTACTCCAGCTTCCTTTGATCTGTACTTGTGACAATGTGACAAAAGACTAAATGCTTATCTTCTTGTTACATTAACTTTTGTAACTTACAAAGTATAAATATGAATAAAAAATATACATGTGCAACCTTGAACTGAGTGTTGCTATCAACTGCCTACTTCACTGACCTCTTTGACGCTGGGTTTGTTGAGGATGTCCGTCAGCACCTGCAGTATTGTGTTAGGGATGCCCATGGCTTGTGTGAAGCTGATGATATAAGTCACGTCACTGTGGATGTAGATAGTTTGAGACTCATTAACTTTTACTTCTTGAACAGAGATCTTTGTCGTTGGTGTTTTGTTAAATAAACATAAAACATTATGCAAAATATCATATGAATTAATTTAAAAAATAAACAAGTTAACGCATGAGGGAACTTCACATTACAATCTTACCAACATCCTCATCTACACAGTGGAATATACAGCAGTGCTACCATACAAACATAAATAACCATCATATAAACAGGCGGACAATCTATATTAGCAGAAGTGTCTGCTCGTGAAGGCAAGTTTGATCGTGTGACAGTGTGACATATCTTTAAGTCTGGAGCACACACTCAATAATCTCTCTACATAAAATCTACTTAAGTGTAAACTATGTCTGATGGGACATAGATCTGATAAGTGTAGCAAGACTCTAGCATCATGTGTTCCCCGTGGTCTGACCAATCAAATTCAACTTCTGACAGATGTGTTCCTGACCATTTCAAGGTGACGAGATTTGTGATGACGCGTAGCAGAGATCGTAACCGAGCAGCCCCTTCCAGGGTGCCGTCCAACACCTGGGCAGAACTGGTGTCCAGCCGCAATTTGAGTTTCTCGATGAGGGCAGCGTTTCCCAGCATACTAAGTGCGACATCTGGATCGCCTTCTTGATCTGTGACCTCGATCAACGACTGCCATTCGTCCTCACTGTCAACTTCCTGAGTACATCACACGAGAAGCGAGAGAACAATGATCAGATCTCTCTTGCCTTGAATTCCACCAATCACAAAAGACTAAGTTATACTGCCACATGTACCAAAACACAATGTAGTCTTGACAAAGTCCCACTGTGCTGGATTCATTTAAACAGAATCGTCTTTTGTATATATAGTAAATGCCCTGAGCTGGACAAGACATACTATTTGCATGTGCAATAAAACAACAACAACAAATCCTTGAAAATAAGAATAAGAAAACTTTAATGTCCCATGCAGGGGAACTTGTCTTTGACAATACATGTAATAATAATGATATCAATAAAAACAAGGCAAACCCAACACAAGACCACAAAGGTTGTTTTGTCTACCCAAAACAAGCAGACACAAGCAGCACACACCGACGGTTAATTCTGCTAAACACACATGCATAACTACCTAATATCAATGTTTATCCATACAGAAAAAATGAATATAGGTAAAAGAAGATACATAAATAGACTAGAGACATTCATTTACAAAAACAACTATCCTCAATAAGGAGTATGTTTGTACATGCCAAAACTGCTGATAAATATATGACAAGTGACACAAGTGACATTATGCTAATCAGAAAACTTACCTCCCCATCAAGGTGTACGTTTTCAATATTCTTTTTGTTCTCCCCTTTCTTTTTCAATGTGCGGCGGCCCTCCACTTCAATACTCGGGTACTCTTTCTTGTAATCTTTGCTGATGCGGTCTGATCGTGGGGTTGGTTCCATGTTCTGTGGATCACAGAAATCGTGGGGACAACGTGATAGGCTATGCGCTTTGTTACTATGTCACAAACCATAGACAAATTCTCCCACTGTGTCTATTATAAGACATTTTAAGATACTGTATTTTCTATGCTGGGATCTCTTGGGTTCTGCGCTGCTCAGAGCCCCAACTACCCAAAACAAGCAGACACAAGCAGCACACACCGACGGTTAAAACATGCTTGAATCTTTGAATGCATTTCTTGGACAGGGTGTCAGTGCGGAGATACTCTGACAGGCACTAGTAACATGTGTCTTGAATAATGGAAGCGTGAGAAGAAATTACTCTCCCAAATATATAGCCACACAAATGGCAGTATACCAGCATCATAAACAATAAGAAGGGGGAGGGAAAGCGCATATTCTGCCCCCAAAACTTTGGCACTTCATAAAGTCACACAAAATTTAAAAGTACTGACGATGTACTGGAGAACAGCTGCAAAAACCTTCACCAGAAACTAGAGGTAACAGAGGACATGTATTAGAAGCTGCACAAGTCTTATAAATTTGCTCTTTGTGCTCAAAGGTGGGGAAAACCCTGAGATGTTAAAGCTCATGGTCTGTGTATACAACGCATGTGCGCGTATGTGTGTGTGTGTGTGTGTTGTGTGTGTTGTGTGTGCTGTGTGTGTGTGTGTGTGTGTGTGTGTGTGTGTGTGTGTGTGTGTGTGTGTAAGGGGGAGAGAGAGAGAGAGACAGACAGACAGAGAGGGAGTCGGAGTGAGAGAGTCTGCCCTCCTCCTGAAATAAAGACAGAGACAGCCAATTCCATTACAGAAGTACCCAGCTTCCTGACACTACACTACACCTCCAAGAAGTGTGACATGGCTCAAGAGCAAGCACAATTACAGTAGGTTAATCCACAAGGCTTCCACAACAGTACAGAAGCCAACATATATATACAATCTTAAAAAGTCCTGAAACACCTTTACCAAACTCTTCATGAATCAGTACAGCGCCAAAATCAATTCCTGTTGCAACTAATCTGTTTAGTGCAAAGAACACAACCGCAAGCTGACAACGAAATGATCAGGTGGCACGGTCTTGTGACAAACAGGCCATTTTCTGTCCATTCCTTGATTATAACACTAAATCGTCTTATGCTTGTGCATGGGTAGGTTGCACCAGACCGTATGGTACTTAGTGGAAAACAGCCTAGCTGACAAGCAAGAGTTCAATTTTCCAAAGACCAATTTTTTTTTTTACTGTTTTAGTCAGAACTGTGACAGGAAGCTACTAAGTATGATCAGTGAAACATGAAAACGCTAGTACAAACAGCGAAAACCTCAGAACAGGTTGTGCAAAGAAGCATGCTCAGTTTAGCTTGTAGTGCATCGTCACTGTTTTTCTAATGAAGCCCAAGAAATGAAACAGAGGCTGAGAAAGCTAGACACAGGAATACGCACAATAAAAGGGAAAGGGCAGCAGTAGCCGAAGATCTTGATCAGAAGGAAAGAAAGCTATGTTACCTTTACGCAAACGCACAAAAAAAGAAAACAATGACAGAGAAAAAGTGAGGCGGTTTTAGGTTCCTGGCTGCCTGTACAACTACCTGTTGCAACCCTAAACAATGCCACACACACAAGCACGCTCGCACATCATCATCCCACCACCACCGTCACCATCTTCAGACTGGGGAATTGCTGCGCGGAAAAAAGTCTGAAACCTGGTCCAGAGTGCAGGGGCAGCGCCCTTCTGGGGGACCACAGGAGCAAGAAAACAAATGTTAGCATTATTAAAGGCATCTAGTAGCCTCTCCTGGCACCCAAAAGTGAAATACTGCCTTGATACTAACATGCAAGAATTATAAAATGAAGTTAGACTGTCCCATTCGGCATTAAATGCATCTTGATTAGTTGAAAAACCCTTTTCCTTCTTTTCTTGGCTGAAACTTAGATTTTTTTGAGGCTGAAATAATAGGAGATTTGTCTGAAATTGCCAAATGACTGAAAATTCCCCAGCCTGCATCTTACAAGTGACACAACACACACACACACACACACACACACACACACACACACACACACACACACACACACACACACACACTCGTGACAGACACACACTAAAGCCTTCTAGTACTACTGAAATGTGACATGGAAGAAGATACTATGAGAAGACCCATAGAAATAAATGTGAACAGTAGAGACAGGCATTTCAGTCGTTACACATTTAAGATTGCAGAAGAACAGTTTATGAATAAATGAAGTGTAATCCATATTAAACTTCCCGTGTATCAGTCTTGAAGCAAGTTAAAAAGGACCGCTATTCCACAGTGAGGAGACATAGGTGATCTCATGCATGCCACACAGACAAAATAACCAGCCCTGTACTACTTACTACACACAGAATGTGACAGATGATGCATGCATTTTTCTCTCACCTTGTGCTTCAGCTCTTGCTATTGTAGCAAAAGGGAAAAAAAAATGCACCACGTAAGAAATACATCTAAACTTTAAAGACTTTTAAATGTGATGCAAAGAAAAAAAAGTGAACCCTCTCCAAACAGAGAGAAACAGACAGACAGAGACAGGCTCAAGACTTACACAGCGGGAGAGACAGAGAGAGATGTCTACAAACAGACACCGTGATACAACTTCTGCAGTGATTTTTCAACAGCAAGTTTTGACAGAATACTTCACTGTCTTGAGAGAGACGAGAGAGAGAGAGAGAGAGAGAGAGAGAGAGAGAGATGATGATGATGATGATGATGATGAAACGTTTCTTATTCAGGATAGAGCATTTAGGCATTGCTGCCTGTCTTACAAGCTGTCCTGCTATTCTACCTTAAAAAAAAAAAGAGAAAAAAAAAAGAGAAGACAACATCAAAACAAGGGCCAAAAAAAAGGAAGAAAAGAGAAAAAAAGACAGACAAAAGTATTAACTATCTAAAGGAAATGAAGAAAAGTACACATGATGAGAGAGAGAGAGAGAGAGAGAGAGAGAGCCAGTGAAAGTGAGAGATCAGAAAGGCACAGAGATGAACCCTGTCTTAATAGAAGGCAGAAATGCAGGGTAACTACAAGTATCACTAAAAAAAAGCAAGCCTTTCCCGCTAAATGAGAATCAGCTATAAAAAGAAGTCACAAGAGCCCTGACCAGCAGTAACAACAAAATTAATGTCTTTTTTACCTCCTCCTCTCCTTCTGCAGTCTGTTGTGATAGATAACATTCATTTGTAAGCAAGCCCCAGTGAATAGAAGAACATTCACTCACAGTATGATTACAGGGTCCATACAGATTCACAATCTCGAAATGTCATGATTTTTCCATGACTTTTCCAGGCCAGCTCTCCTGTTTTCCATGAGAACTTCCTCACCCTAGCTCTTTCATTCTGACACATGCGGGGCCTGAGGGTAGAAATTCTCAGCTTATCGCAGTCACCAAAACCAATGTTCAGAAAAGCCTTACATCAACACAAAGCTGAGAATAACTTTTTTGGTGATCTGTCCAGTGAGTAATCGCCAAGCTGACCGTCTCATTGGCTGACTGGAAATGGCTTCCATGAAATTCCAGAATGCATTCCATGACTTTTCATGACTCTTGAGATAATTTCATAACTTTCCAGGCCTGGAAAAGCTATTTTCAAATACACGAACCATAACTTTTCCAGGATTCCATGACTTGTATGGGCCCTGAGTATTAAAAAAAAAAAAAAAAGAAAAAAAAGAAGCCGAAAACCTAACACTACCCCAACCCCCAACCCCTTTTGAAAAAGTCATTTGACAAAAGAAACTAAGCACTGATCAAGTCCATGGTGTTTTAAGCCCCTTTAACAAAGAATGACACATTTAGAAAATCTCAAATTCTTGGGAATAAGCCAGGATATGTGCACACAAAACTTCACAGCAGTCCTACATGTACACACATGCATAAGATACAAAATAAAATCAAAAGCAATGCCCCCCCCCAAAAAAGCAGATCTGCTTTGTGACTGGAATCTACTTCGCAATGATACATTCAGCATCGGATCATATCAAATCGGATCACTGGGTGGAAAACCAGTAAAATGAAAATACAGGTTGTATACAGGAGCAAGTATCCACTTTTATTTTGAACTTTTCTTTCTTGAACCGATGTCTTTGTGAGCAAGAAGTGAGTACAGATAACAAGCAAAATCTTACAGGGATTTTTTTTTTTTCAAACCCCATACACAAAAATAATACAGACGTGGCTGATGTCCCATAGGTTTGGCAATATTGTACACAGGTCTCAACATCCTGGCTGACGCGTTACTACAGTCGATGTGTTCATAAACTGATAAAAAACATCACCACCACCGCCAACAAAACACAGTTGATAGTTTCCCTTCTAAAGAGGATGAGGATTTGCATGTTCCTCTGTGTGTAGCATGCTAGAGGCTCCATCTGCCACAAGTTTTGGTCAAACGAACCACAGTCTGTATTCTCGGCTCACAAAAGATCTTTGCACTGTGTCGCTCATGACATGTCGCTCAATGTGTACGATACATGTGTCATCAACCCTATATGACAGACGATATTCCAGATATAACAACCAGAGCAAACTCAACCCACCTTGCTGATGCCGGTGGCTTCCCATGCATCCTGGGCCGCTTGATCTTTGGCCCCTGGGTCTTTCGCTTTGGTGTCTCCACCTCCAGCGTCTGGTTGGTCTCCGTCCCAGGCCTGGGGGCGTGGCTCGATGGGTGGAGCCCCCCCAACATGTGAGTGTGGTTTCTGGAAACAGAAGCAGACAATTAACACTATAACCCGCACACACGCTGGAAAGGGAGATGGCCCCTTGTGTTTAAGTTTAGCCCACAAACCTTAATAAACAACAACTGCAATTCTAAACTCTGTAAAAAAAAAGAACAGCTGACCCACCACAGTGACTGAATTGTATTGAAGCAAGGTGTGTGAAAGAATGCATACACGATACACACAGGCGTGCCTGTTGGGTACAGGTCACGGTACTTTGTGCCAAGCAGTTCAAAAAGCACCTATTACTAATTATCATCATCATTATAGTATCTCCCCAAACCCATTTTACACGGCGATGTCCTTTGATCCGACATATGGGGAACAGTGATGACGATGATGAAGACTTGGTACAGCGCATGGCTCAACCCTAACTGAGTGCTCACGGCGCTTAGGGAGAGGTTTAAAAAAAAAAAAAAAACTAGTGTAAAAAAAAAAGAAAAAGAAATGCTGATGAACTGTGGTCCAAAGAACAAAAGAAGATTGTTAAGGACTGTTACCCTCTTGTCCTCCTCCTCCATGGCTTTCCGTCTCGCTCTCGCCAGGATCTTGGACGTGCCTGGAGGGTGTGCTTTTTCCCGTGACTGCTGCTCCTTCAACACCATCATGGACGCTGACAATGGCTTTGTGAAGGGGCTCTGCAGTAAGGTATCTGCCTCTGCCACTACATGGTACAACATAAACACATGGTCAGATAGTGCAGGGGGAATTAATAAACAAAACAAAATAATAATAAATGGTATTTGTAGGGCGTATTTCTTTGAATAAAACTCAATGCGCCAATCACTCACCGACACTCACGCACAACGGTGGAAGACATACTCTGGTGAAACTGACAAGTCACACAGGAAATTACTGGAAGGCTTTACAAAAGAGGAATGTTTCAAGATTGCTCTTAAAAATAGACAATGTGGGTGCTTTTCTCAGATTTACTGGCAGAGAATAACAAAAGACTGGTGCGACGAAACTGAAAGAGTGCTCGCCAAAGGATTTCAGGTTGCGCTAGGGACTTTTGAGGAACCTCTCGGACGACGACCAACAAAACAAGAAAGAAAGACAGACAACAACAAGAAAGACAGAAACAATAACAAATGTCCTTTCATGATCATTTAAGCAAGATTAACACACACACACCTTTGACAGCATGTCCGACAAAAGGGTGGTGAAGCAGGTCTGGCCATGACAGACGCTGGCGCGGGTTCTTGTTCAACAGCCCTTGCAGAAAGTCCTTAAAGACAGGACTCATGTTCTTGGGCCATTTCACTGGGTCCTTGATTATCATGGACACCAGCTGGAAGATGCTGTTGGTGTAGAAGGGTGGCGTTCCCACGAAAAGTTCGTACAAAATGCAGCCGAGGGCCCTGGTCACAGCACAGCAATACAAGTCACAAAACAGGTCACACTTGGGGGGTTGGGGGAATGACTGTTATAACGTTGCCTTGAAGTTTGAGCAAGACAATCTTTCGCTGTAGTCCCAAGGCTTGTCTTCTCTCAAAAAGTAGTTGAAATCCTTCGAAGGATATTTCAATAGATCTATACATGCTTTTCACACACATATTTCACCCCTCACCCCCCCCCCCCCCCCAAAACAACAACAACAACAAACCCTCAACAGAATAGAGACACAGACTTGACAAAATGAATCCTTTATAGTCATACATGTACTCCAACATAAGGTGCTCACTCGTACCCCCCGAAATCAGCAAAAAGTGCTTTACAATGGAATTTTGATATGTAGCATTAATGATAAGCACACTCACCAAAGATCAGCCGTGTGGTCATAAGGCTTCTCTTCCACAAGTTCTGGTGACATGTAAAGTGGAGTTCCCTGCATGCAAAATAAAGAAAGAAAAAAAAATAAAAATAATAAAAAGAAATAAAAAGAATGTAAAAAAGGAATAATCAGTTTTTGTTATCCCCCCCTGGACGAGAGAACTGAGTGTGTGACCTTTTTCAACTGCCCCGACACATGGGCAGCCGCACTCTGTCTTCAGAAGAGGAATACAGTATTTCAGGGTTGCACATTTTCCACAGCTTCTATAGGACAAAGTGTCCTGGAAACAGCAAAGTGATAGGACACAAGTGTCCTGACCACTTAGTGGCAATAAAAAATTTTAATAGGACAAATGTCCGCTTGAGGTGGGGAAAAATAGGACATTTGAAATTTGTATAGGTCAATGTCCTGGGACCGACTTAAATGTGCAACCCTGGTATTTATTCAATTTGTTGCTAGTACCTTCAAAATTCTACCAAGACAAAATACTAAAAAAAACATGCAAAGACAGACAGACAGACAGACAGACAAACACAGACACACACACACACAGACACACACACACACAGAGTTCAGACCTTGATAGACGTGAGAACTAAAGTGTTGGTAGACATGCCACGAGCAAAGCCGAAGTCACAGAGTTTAACTGTGCCTCCCTTTCCCAGCAGAATGTTCTGTGGCTTCATATCACGATGCAGGATACGGTGGGAGTGAAGGTAGAAGAGAGCAGACACCAGCTGTGCAGCAATGGTCTGAACCTGGAAATGGTTAGCAGTGAATCACAGATCTCATATAATATGTAAACTGTTCCAAGCAGAAATAAATGTTGAATACATGTAGTGTGCTCATTTGCCAGCTGCCAGCAGTGTACAGCAGACTACAAACATCTGATTACAAACACAGCACAAGTATAGATCTATCAGTGTTATAATGTTTAGATTCAGTTACTGAGTAGAATTATCAAATAATTATAACTTATAGAATGTGAGGAAAATAGGCATCCAATTAAAATGGCAGAGTCAGGTGTTAAACAGACAAGACTTGAATTCAATTACAGTAAAAGTACATGTACCCCATTGTAAAAAATACCCCCCCCCCCCCCCCCCCGGGAAAAAAACACCAAAATAAACAAAAAATCCACACAGAAAATGAAAACAGCAAAAAGCAAGGAGACCGGTGTGGTTGGTTATTCCACTGGCTGCAAGTGCAACGGACATTATTAAGGTGTGATCATCTGCTTTGTCATCCCTTAAAACTGGAATCCCTACCTGTTCCTCGGGCAAGCTGCCATCATCTTCAAGTATCTGGAACAGCTCTCCTTCTGCATAATCTGTTACCACCACAACCTGCAACAGAAACATAAGAGATCATTGCGAGATTAAGAACTGCTCAGAGTAACAAACTACGTACCACAGACCACATGCAGAACAGAGGCATGCAATGAGGCAGTGGTCGACAATCAACCCTGAAAGGCACTACAAGTCCCTTATAAACCAAACAAACATCCTCAAAGGCGACACTGGGGAGATTACTGAAGTGCATATATATGGACTTTTCTGAGCTCGCGTGGGTGGGTGGGCGATTGGAAGTTTAACATCCTTTTCCACCACGTAAGGGTAATATCAAAGAATGAGAAAAAGGCCAATACAAATATTTGGCCCCAGCCAGGATTCAAATTCACGACCTGAGCAATGAGAGTCCAATGCTCTACCATTTGGGTATACGACCGGCTTCCCTTTCCTGAGCGTAGAGGCACCACCTTAAACTGAACTGACCTAAGAAACTGATATTTGTATGGTAGGGTATGGTAGACTTCTCCTCGGCGCACGTATCCATCTCTACTGAGATGCTCATGGGGTTGCAGGGCTGGAGGACGAAGCAGTGAAAGCCTGCTGCCGCTAAGCGCTACTGTATGTGCAAAGCTCCACCCTGCTATTCACTCTGGTGCGTGCGACAGTATTTCAGTTTTACCACGCCACCGGCCACAGCCTACTCTTCTTCGAAAGCTGAACGTGGGATTTTTAGCGTGCACACTTGATATTTGTGCGTGCGTGTGTACACAAAGGCGAGACAGGCACCGTAAACGAGTCTGCACATGGATTTGAGTATTTTGACTATATGGTATACTCAATATGGTATGGAAAAATCCAACCATATTCCTGCCCACCGGGAACTCGAACCAGGCAGCTCAGGATACGAAGTGGGATGCCTTAACCACTAGACCAAATCCCCTTTAAAACAAAAACATGTAATCAAAGTGAAAAAAACTGTCATCAGTCACTCTCTTTAGTAAGCAATTGCATCAAATTTGGAAAACGTGCACCCACCTCTTTCTCAGTATCAAAGCTGTCCAGCATCTCAATTATGTTGTCATGGTGAAGACCACGCATGATTTCAATTTCTCGTCGCAGTCCGCGTAGCTCCTTATCTGACTTGCCCACTTTTGGAATGAACTTCAGAGCAACTATCTAAAAAACAATTACAATCAATAAATATGAGTTGACCATGAAGTTAGCAAGCTGAAAGAGTAAAATACATGACTGAATACACATCTTATCTGTTGGTTCAAAGACAGAACCACTTTGATATACACAGACAAATACCTACAAATATAAAATGTGGTCAACTCAAGATCACATACAGTACAGAGCCACACACGCACGTACGCAGGCACTAACCCCCCCCCCCCCCCCCCCAAATAACCCTCTAATTTTTTATCAAAAGTAATTTGTAATTTTTTTAACGCCCATTCCAAAGCATACTTATGTGATTTAGAAATACACGTAAAATATCAGCATTCAGCATCACAGCCTGTGTCAGTGCGTGTACTAGTACTACTACCACTACTACCATATTATTCACGCTGGGGAATTGCTGATGGAAAACAAGACTGAAACCTAGGCCGGGTTGCAGCAGTAGCACACTACTGTGGGACCACGGGACCGACACCCCACTTCAGAAAAACAAATTTTAGCATTTTTAAAGGCATTTAGTAGCCTGTACTGGCACCCTGAAGGAAAATTTATACTGCCTCGGTACTGATATATATGCAAGCCTTCAAAACTGAAGTCCCATATACTATTACATGTATTATGTGTGCAACCTCCCCCCCCCCCCTTTTTTTGTTTTGTTTTGTTGTTGTTGCTGAAACTTGGATTTTTTGGCTGAAAGGATAGGAAATTTGAGTGAAATTTGCCAAATGACTGACAATTCCCCAGCCTGATTATTAGCAAGTTTACTGGATCAAACCATACCTGTCCCGTGTACTTGCGGCGTCCTTTGTAAACTTTGCCGAACGATCCCTCCCCAATGATCTCAAGGACGTGATAATTATCCATCCCCATGGTTCTGAAAAACTGAAATCGTGCTTTCAGGCTTTACAAAAGCAGACGACACGTGAAGTGGGTTTGGGCATTGTGAAAAAGATATCCCCAAACTAAACCTTCATTCGGATCAAAAGTTGTCACATGAGATATCGCTGAGGTGTCGTGACTGGGTTTTTCGTTGCTTGAACATAGAAATGCTTTAACTACGGGAAGATCGTGCCTAGATGATAACTTCATCCACTACGAGGACTTCGAAGACGCCGCCATTGTTAGGAATGTGACGCATGCGCAAGGTCCGTTTCCATGTAAACTTCCGTTACAAGCGTTGTGTCCCCTTAATGTTTGCCGCGCTGGCTTAGTGTTAGTAGGCGTGCTTGTAAATAAAGAACAGTGCAATACCTCAGTGAAGACGTCTCTCACACACGTAGCGAATGGCCCTTCTTATTCATGATGTAGGAAATGTAATGCTTTAGTGACTGCCGACACCAAATGCTCACAGACTCAACATTATCAGTTTCCGCCGGTTCACTTGTGGTGCTGACAATTCATTTGGATTTGGGTGGTGCCTGTGTGCGTATCTTGTCAGGATGGCAGACAATTTGCAGCGCCAGCATTTCATCGTGGTGACTCTGGCACACACACAGACTACTGTTTTTGACAATCTGTAGCTCTTTTCCAGTAAAAAGTCACTGCTGATGATTTAGAAACTGACATGTGCAACAAGAAGCTGAATTTTTGTTTTTTTTTAGCTGCCAGTTTGCCAGTTCCAGTAGTGTTCCTCCCAGGTCATGGGTGGAACCCACGGAGGGCTCGGAAGCTGGGGCAACTTTTATTATGCATGATGATGGAGATGAGGATGATGGTAAGATGATGCTATGGAGGTCCGTGTGGTTTGGGACTGCGGGACACGGCCGCATTCCACGCTTCCTGTCATGAATATCCCGGCATTAACCAGGCTCGGGAACTACAGCACCTGTGGTGCCGACCTTGTAATCATCCACATCATAAGATGTGTCATACCAAGGGAAGCACCCCCAAAGTCGCACCTGTGAAGTAGGTGAATCTTGGCTGCCTCCCCATTGGGCCTGTAGCAAACCCGCTCTGTATAGGAGTCGACCTAGATAGGAAAATCCCGCTTGCCTCGGCTGGGACTCGAACCCGGGTCTCCCAGTCCATGGTCCGAAGTGCTAACCACTACACTACAGGGGCCCATGAAACTGAATGTTTTGACTTTTGTACTCAGTACCATTTCTCAAAAAATGTAGATGTACATCTTCAACATAAGTTTCTCGAGCTTTACTCAACTAGATGGCCTATTCCCTGTCTACCATCATGCCAAATTTTGGCGCCTCTGGTGTCCACAGTTGCTGAGAAAATGCCAGCATGTAAGTCTGTCACAGACTGATGACAGGCAGACAACAGAGAGCTACACACGCCCACAGTTTACAGACGTAATCACAAAAAGCCCATAAGAATTGACACAAACCCACATAACACCATGTACACACTGACAGCAAAGTTTTCTTTCTTTATTGCTGGACAGATTGGTACAGTGACTGCAAAAATAAACACAGAGTGAATTACCATTCACTGCAAAGATTCATTCCCATCATTTCACTAAATCCAACAGCAAAATAAAGTTCAACTCTTTCAAGCACACACAAACACATCTAATGATTTCATATTACATGAGCAATAATGGGAACATATGAGACTGGTTTTTAGGAGGGGTGAGGGTGCTATCAATTAGCATTTTTCAACTGTCAATCATCAGATGTAAGCTCTTTCACTGCTGAAAGCTTTCTGACAACAGCATCTTTTCCGTTTGTTTTGCTGCAAACAAATCATTTGACACAGTCCAGCTATCTAGATGACAAAGAGTATTGATTCAGAACAAGGTACCTGTCCTGTTGAGGTGGATCCCATTCGCAAGTTTGACTGTAATGTATTTTATTTGGTTGTGTAAATCACATGGAGAGAGTTGATGTTAACAAAATCTTCAAGATCAGCAGCACCAGACCCCAGACGATGGCAATGCAGGATTTGAGAATGGAATGAACCTCCTGAAAACCAATCACCGTGTTATCACTTAGCTCTATCAAAACACACATACATGAAGCATCTTATGAAACTGTTCCTCCTGTATCACATGACTAAAGTGGTTGATAATCGTCCTTCCACTTTTTGCGTTCACCAACCCGATGTTCACGGCTGTAATCAACACCAGGAACAAAGTAAGGCTCTTCCGCAGCCGTCTCTTCCAGATCCAGCCCTACTTCCTGTAAACCACCGAGAAAAGCCTGCATCTGGAAAGCAGATGAAGTGAACCACATTAGATATGCAGTAGTTACATGGGTCAATGACACTACTGACAGTCCATCGGTCAAACGTTAGGCAACACCTAATACAAATTTGCTGCAGCAGTCACACTTACAAAGCAGCTGACACCCTAAGGAGGTGGTTCACAGCATGGACTGAGCTGTAAAGACCCTACCTTCCTTCCAAGCTTTGTCACTGTAATCATGGCAATTTGGGGGAGTTTTTATCATGCTGCACGCAACAAGTTAACTTTCTCCTCAAAAGCCCTAAATAATGTTCTTTCAAAAGTACTGGTAACTGCTGACAGAACACATTCCATCACACTTACCCAGAGGGAGCACGTTTTCAAAAAGCTGTGCATCCACACATACATTCCTTCTCATACTAAGAGGACCCTGTGTATGTAAGGAGCCACCAACTGAAACTGTCTATCTATCTGAGAGACCACTGTAGACATATATACACACACACACACACATGTGCTGAAATGCCATGATCTGACAAGGCACACCTATTTCAAGATAATGCATACATGCATATATGCACACGGAGAATCTCCTGTTTACCTTTTCCGACGTCTGATGCTCGTCCAGTCCGTCATAGAAAACTTCAGTAATGCCAGACTCCAGGCACCTCTGAGCCAGAATGCGCCCGATGTTTTCTGCTGCACTCACGTCCACCAGGCTGCAAACGAATGAAGAATTTCTAATGAACTAACGGTCAGACATGCATCCAGGAAATATATTACCAGGTTCCAGGTCTTAACGTATTTGTTCAAACTGGCTTTCTAAGATTAGTTTGAGCAACTGGTCATGTGGCTCTTCATCTTCATATTGATACGTTTTAGATGCTTTAGATACTTTGTATGTGTAAGCGCACTGAACATGGCATGCTGGAGACTGCAAGACAGAAGAGCTATTAAAAGTATTATCATTACTATTATTATCATTATGATCAGTCTGTGGGAAACGTACCTGTACAACCCTTCCTTAATCGCCCACTCGGCGGTGGAGGCTGAGATGACCGTTTTGCCAGAGAAGTGCTCGACGCGACCAGTGGTATGTCGATTTGAACGCTCAAACAGTACTCTGAAGAAAAGAAAAAGGAAAAGGCACGGATACACATTAAATATATTATATCAAAGATCCTACAACCCTAAGATAGGTCACTCGGTGCCATGCACTATATGATGAGTGATGTACGTTAACGTAGTTACTTCCCTTTGTTATGTCATGAAAAACTGGTCACCGAAGTGCTTGCTGCATTGGGAAACACTGTTTGTATGCTTTTTGTGTGGCATTTATTCTTCACAATATGTGGGTGTTGGACTGGAATATGATGTGACAGGATGTAGTTCATAAATCATAATGTGTTCGTGTACCTGGGATGGCTTTAAAACTGAAGTTGTTTGGCAAGGTATCAAAATGAAAGAAATTACTGTACCCCCAACCCCCCCACCCCCTCCCCCCGGTGGAAAATTTCACCACACCGTGCAACTTAAAAAGAAAAAAAAATTACTATTTGTAATTTACACTGTGTACATGTTTGTTTTTATGGGGCATGGAAATTGAAAAGTTAGTGTAGGCAAATGTGTAGGGGTGTGTGTTCACTACGCACCCTGCAATGCAAAGGCCTGTATGGCCAGCCGTACACACAACGTGGGTTGATTTGTTTCCTTTTGTGGGTTAACATTTGTTGTGTGTGTTTCGGACTAGTTCAGTGCTGAACGTACTCGGTCAGTCCGGGCCTTATCAGCGGCCACCGGCCTGCTACATACGGTTTGTACGTGCAGTAAATGCTTCTACTGGTTGTAGTCCGTCCAATGTTGAGATAGAGACTGCTAGGGAGCGGTCTATATGCGACCTGCAAGCTCTCCTGGTCACGACTGAGCTCTAAGTGGGTTAACATTTGTTGTGTGTGCAGGGTGCGTAGTGAACACACACCCCTACACGTCGGCCGGCCATACAGGCCTTTGCATTGCAGGGTGCATAGTGAACACACACCCCTACACGTCGGCCGGCCATACAGGCCTTTGCATTGCAGGGTGCGTAGTGAACACACACCCCTACATACGGCTCACTGGCAAGAAAACCAACGGAATGAACTTCAATCAAAGAACAACAAAAAACGAAAGAGGAGAGGACAACAACAACATCAACAAAACTTTCCACATATATTATGCCGCGCACTGAACCTGACTTACTACGGCAGATAAACATGATCAAAAACTCTGGAATCGGAACCCGCACAATTCGGGTCCACAACACAATGAATGAGACCTGCATTGACAAGCATATACAATCAAACCGGTGGCCGCTGATGAGGACTGACCGAGTACGTTCAGCTCTGAACTAGTCCGAAACACACACAACAAATGTTAACCCACAAAAAGGAAACAGATCAACCCACGATGTGTGTACGGCTGGCCATACAGGCCTTTGCATTGCAGGGTGCGTAGTGAACACACACCCCTACAATTTTCATTTTTTCCTGGCGAAGCAAAGGGACGTTACTCGTACCGCGGCATCCCCCTAAACGGCCGAGTGACCAATCTTAGGAATACAGGATCGTTGATTATATACAGCAAGACATGTAGCAACATCTTGTCTGGTGTACCAGTAACAGAATAAGAAATGGACAAGTTTGCCATGTTATCATGCTTATGGAACTAACACATCGTTGAAAGTTACTGACATAACAGACTTGTCCAGCTGCATACTGCTAGTGATACAACACACTGTTACATGATTGTGGCGGTGTATGTATACATTGTGTCTTATGGAAGATGAACAAACTTGTTTCAACCAGTCAGTCTTCTCATGCTCGTCAGGTTGTGTTATGTTTATGGTTGAGGGCGAGATGATCAATACCAGTTATGTCCACTATAACTTTTTTAGCAATGTTCTGTGGGGTGCTGTTAGTGCCTCATATGGAGCAATTTGTGGCTAGGAGATGAACTGACAAATGATGGAGCCACCTGAAATTTGTGCATCCTGAGGCACTCACCGATGATAGAAGTCTTTGCGAGGAGCTTGCAGTACCCATCCCTGCCTTTTCCGTGCAAGACCCATCAGCTCAAGGTTTCTGAAGAAAAAATAAATAAATGAAAATGTGACAAAAAATGCACAGACCTGCTTATATTTGCAGCTCCTGAGTGAGTAACTATTCAAATGCCCATTAATTCTGTCTCAGTATTACCAACAATGATGACATTGTCAACAAGATGTCTCTGCAGATGAACTTGAAATATATGTAATTGTCAGCATGACATTTCAAGTAACTTTGTAAGGTACTGTATTATCATTCTGTTTCATGAAACCTGTGAAACTGTATGTGAGCGAAAACAGGCATAAAATTATGACACATTTTCAAAATTACCTTGGATTTCTGTTCTCAAAGAGGGGATTAATCTTGAAATCTTTGTTGGGGCTTTCTCCGCTCTCTGTTCCAACATTCTGTGATGTTGAAAATGATGCTGCAAATGTAAAAACAAAAGTGTTCAAGTGATATTTTGCACAATTAACTACAGACTGACTTGCAGACTGCCACTGAAATCCCCAAGAGATGCAACAAGCTGCATTTGAGCTACCCAGACACAGAAATGTCATCTTGGGATAAGCTGCTGATTAGTTGTTTTCAGTCTTTCCACGCCTTTGATTTTGAAGTAACCTCTGTGGTGATACCAACATATTTTTACGGATGCTTCGAATGCGACGACATTGTCTACCTACGTCTCTGGTATAACCAAAACAGACGAGTGTGATCCCACCTACCTAGGTCTGATGAACATATTTTTGTGTGACTTCTGTCTTGAGTGCTGAACGAAATAAGACAGACGAACTTTTGAGAAAGCATACCGGTTGCCACTGCAAACCTTTCCCCCAACCCTACCTGATAGTTCTGGCCGCCGAAGTGTTTTAGGTAACACAGAGAAGCAGGAATAAACCCTTGTGTCGACCCAGGCAGGCGACATACGGCGCAAAGCTGCAGAAATGGGCAAGGTGGACATGGTCCCGCAGTTGGTGTTTCTCTGCTGATGCACCGGAAGTAGCGGAGTGGTCACCCTTGATGCGCAAATTTTGGCGGCGAGAACTTTCGCTTTCTCCAGTGTTGCAGTGCATGTCCGATATTAGATGTAAAGAATGAATGAGAGTGATTGTCCTGCTACTTTGTAAGGTAAGGTACGGGATCTTGTGGGATTTGGTTCCGTCTGTGCATGTTTATCATGTGAAGATTGTTTTGTCTGGTTGCGCCAGGTAGTTAAACTCTCTTTAGTAATTTTTGGTGTGTGTGTGTGTGTGTGTGTGTGTGTGTGTGTGTTTCAGATAACAATGCAAGTATGGCGGAAGGGCAAGCGCTGAAATGGCTGAAAGTGAATGTGAAGCAGGTTGTGGCCAGACGTTCCATCCGCCCAAACTCTGGGGGCTTGACTTCCACTTCAACACTTTCAACAAACTCTACATCGCAGACATACTGAAGATGCAGCCTTACCCCATGTTTCCTGGTAACTTTGTCTAATTCCCATGAAGGCAGCTTTACTGTCAGATCAGTCATAGTTTTTCAGTACGCTAGTCAGCTGAGTGTGTTCTTGGATGTTGTAAACTGAGACACATTTGGTTTATTGTAACTGACAAGGAAAAAGACTGTTACATCTTCATGTGTTATCAAAGATTTTGTTTTGCAAGTTTCTGAATGATGTCGTACAGGTAATGTGACCATGAGAATGAAAGCACACATTCACCACTGTTTAACGCGCGCGCACACACACACACACACACACACACACACACACACACACACACACACACACACACACACACATCTTATTTTGAAGGGTTTCGTTTTCCAATCCGCTGCAGCTGGTTTCATATTTCTTGGGCTTTGTTTCAGGAGCTTTTGCTTACGGTAATCACCCTGTGTACAAAGTTGATGTACTTGGAGTAGTTGTCAGAAAGGATGAAAAGGCAAAGGTTTTCATCTATGCAGGTATTTTCAGTGCTGTGGTCAGCATAGTTTTATTACCATTTTGCCCTTCCTGTTTCAATACATTGTATGGTAGGCTGCGTACATCCAGCTGTTTTTGAGATTCCCAAAGCATTGCAGGGCTGGAGTTCGTAAGCAGTGAAAAGGTTAAGATTTTGAGGGTTTGTGTAGTATGTGGTCACAAATTTTCAGCACAGCATGTTTTTCATTTTATTCTATCAGTACATGTATAATACACACATGTAATGATCTCTTGACAATTCATCACAAAGCTTCATTAAAACCCAGTAAAGATATATATGTAAACAGTAAATGAATCACTATTTTAGCCTTTCTCAATACACCAAAAAATAATTTCACGCTTTCCTCTGTATACAGGCAGTCAGATTATAATTGAAAAAGTGCAATTCTTTTCTCTCTCTCTCCCCCCCCCCCCCCCCCCCCCCCCCCCCCCTGAAGTGGATGATGGCACTGGTGTTATCAGCTGCTGCTGCTGGAAACAACCTTTCTCCAGAAATGGTGAGTATGAATTTTAGTGTCTACGTATTTGTTTGAATAACTACAGTTTCCATGTTTTGTATCTGAAGAGTTCCCCTCAGTTGGTTGTGCTCCTCAGGAGCCTTGTGTGTAAGACTGAACTCAATTTCAAAGTCAGTGTATATAGTTTTGACTACAGGAAACGTTATTAGCAATAGTAATACAAAAGAAGTAACTCCTTCATTCTGGCAACTGCGTGCATTGCATCCCATGTCGCCGGTGACAGGATGTGTGATGCATGCTGTCCCCAACACTATGACAGTGCACATTTAATAATAATAATAATAATGAGTATTGTATGGGCGCGTTACCCAATTTCGTGAATCAGCTCAAAGCACCGCGAGCTGAACCCAACAGGCACGCTCACGTGAATCACATGCATTCTCTCACACACTGGACATAAACACATTACAATCATGTGGTGCGAAGGGTCAGCTCAGCTATTTAAATTTTGGAATTTAGAATTGCATTTATTTTTCAAATTTGTTGGGCTGAACATTTCCAAAGCAGAAGGGGAGGAAGCCGGAGTACCCGGAGAGAACCCCTGACGATCGGCCTGAATGAAGGGTGCCACATACGAGAAGGAAAAATTCTCTTCCCTGACTCGAACTCCTGACCTCTCGCATTGGTGACATGTCTCTTAACCACTTGGCCACCGACCGCCCTATTCTTTGGGTAATACATTTCCAGATCAGCAGAGTAGTGAAACAGCAACAACCAGCCTTACGCAGCTTCCTGCGGGACTTCACGCTCGACTGAACATGATGATGGTGGAGGAGAAGAGGAAAGCGGAGGGCTATGAACTCGGGGACTTGCTGCACATACGCGGCAAACTGAAAACGTTTCGCAGCATGATGGAGATTGTGGCTTCCTATCACCATATCCTTGTACTTTGCTTCTTTTTAATGCATTCATGACTGAGCATAACTGGCTGTACAAATATTTAAAAGTTCTGCATTTATCACATTTTGTACCATGCAAGGGGACACCCCACTCTTTCGGTTCTCTTCCCACTGCTTGCATACTTTCGGTGTGAGGCACAATATGTGAGAATTGCACAACAATAACTTGTTTGGAGAGTTGTTTTCCAAGAGAGAACATTTATGCAGACATGTACCATTGGATATATATATGTATGAAAATGTCGCAATTCTTCATTGCAGAGACGCAGGGCTTAAAATTTTCCACCGTTTGGCGGATTTCTGCCTTCGGCTAAAAAATTTCCTCCCGCCAGAAAGTGTTTCTTCCTCTGAAGCACTTAAAATCATACCAAAGTACACCAAACTGCACAGATTTTGGTCCAATTCAAAAAGTTTATGTGCAAGAAAAAAAAAGAAAAGAAAGTGTTTTCTCCTGTGAAACACTTAAAATCGTGCCAAAATGCACCAAACTGCAGGGATTTTACACTCTACAGGCTGGAGATTTTTCAGTCTATTGGCAATTTTCAGCCAGATTTCCTATCCTTACAGCCCCCAAAAATCTAAGTTTCAGCCAAACAAAAGGAAGGAGGAAAAAGGTTGCACACACTATCGTGATACAAGTAATGCGATATGGTACAGTCTAACTTCATTTTGGACCACTTGCATGTCAATACTGAGGCAGCATTGTACATTTGGGTGTCAGAAGAGGCTACGAATGCCTTAAAAATGCTAAAATCTTATCTCTTAAGTGGGGCATTGCCCTGTGTTCCCCCAGCAGGGCCGTGCCTCTGCGCCCCAGCCTAGGTTTCAGTCCTTTTTCCCCTCAGCAATTCCCCAGCCTGACTCTAGTTTTTAACAAGATTCAGGGGAGCATTCCCTGGACACCCCCAGCATATCACGTCTGGTTTGCCACTTCATGACTAACTGCTACTTGCTTTTCCTCCTTTTGAACTATCAACCATTTTATTTCTTTCTTTCTTTATTTTATTTAATTTTTTTGCTGCCACAACTCTTTTCCGGCTCCAGTGGTGTTCCTCCCTTGTAATCGGTGGAATCCACGGAGGGCTCGGAAGCTGGGGCAATTTTTTTTATATTATGCTTGATGATAGAGATGAGGATGATGGTAAGATGATGCTATGGAGGTCCGTGTGGTTTGGGTCTGCGGGACAGGGCCACATTCCACGCTTCCTGTCATAAATATCCCGGCATTAACCAGGCCCGGGAAGTACGGCACCTGCGATGCCGGCCTGTCATACCAAGGGAAGCACCCCCAAAGTCACACCCGTGAAGTGGGTGAAGCTTGGCTGTGTGGCAACAGCCTCCCCATTGGGCCCATAGCACACCCGTCTGGGTTGTAGCCGACACAGGTAGGAAAAATCCCGCTCGCCTCGGCTGGGACTCGACCCCGGGTCTCTCGGTCCATACTCCGAAGTGCTAACCACTACACTACAGGAGGCCGGTCTATCGACCATTTTAAGCCATGACAGAAAGCAAAAATTGACAGTTGCTGAGCAGAGCAATAGGTTCCTGCATGATTTACATGGTTTGAATTTAGTTCATGCAAAGATTCCTCTAATTTCAAGATGATCAGCTTTATCTTTCCCTTGACCGGCTTACGTCGCGTGGATAATCCATCAACACAGATCTCCAGAATGGTGGAGTTACCTCTCCTGTATCACCAGTGCTATGACAAACCGTTCGTGCTGCCGTATAAAGTGGCAAGAGAACTGAAGAGAGCTGAAGCGGGAAAGAATGACAGCAGTGGAGAGATGAACAAAGTAAGTAGTTGTATGCACTGCATTTCTAAACTTTGTTTGGAAAGTCAAATAGTATGTTTTGAGATAGTTGGGGACGACACATACAAACTGAATTCAGTGGCGGTAGTGATACATGTATGTATTTGTGCACTTTCCAGAGGTAGTCCTGATGCGCAGTTTGTGCTGGTAGTTCCACATAATTCTACATACCTTAACATTCATACTTGCTTGTGTTTTACTATTTTAGTGGCGGTCTTGACATAAGCACACCCATATCAGTTGCAGGTTCAGATCCCTACATGTACTTGCACACCCATTTTTGGTGCAGGCTGATGTAAGCAGACACGTTTCAGTAGCATGTTCTGATAGATGAGCACCAGTTTCGAGGCAGGATAATATAAGCACACTCATTTTGGTGGCGGGTGGGTGTTTAGGGGATTAACGTCCTTTTCCACCACATACAGGTGATATCAAAGACGGGGCAACAATGAAAAAGTCAGCACAAATATTTGGCCCCAGCCGGGATACGAACTCACGACCCGAGCATTAGAACATTTTAGTGGCAGTTTTGATTCATGCACATCAGTGTTAATAGTAGGCTGATAGGCAGTCATGTTTCATTGGCAGGTTCTGATTTGTGTACATGCACTCCCGCTTTGTGGCACATGATATACACACCCATTCAGGGGTTATGAAAGCTGAAAAGTCTTGCTAGTCCTTCGGGCTAGCAAGATTTAAAACCTACTAGCCCGAAACCATTTCCACTAGCCCAAAAATACATTTTGTCAAATATAGACCTATTCGTAAATAAAAAAAAAGATTCACCACACTTTGATAACTGTTACGTTCTTTAATGCATCACAAATAGTTACTCTCACCCAGCGTCACAACAGAAACTGAGAGGGGGAGGGGGGAGGGGGGCCTCGCTGACAGTACCTTCAGCTCTGTGAAAATAGAACAAGCTTTGCCTCGTAATCTCAACTAGTCCGGCGGGCCAGTGATAAAACAATTTAACTGGTCCGACGGTATGTTCACTAGCCTGTGGGCTGTCGGACGAGTCTTTTCATAACCCCTGCCATTGCAGAGGCAGGGTTTGATAGATGCACACCCTTTTTTTGACAGGCTGATGTTGCAAAATCGCTTCGGTTGCATGTTTGGTTACATGCACACCTGTTTTTGTTGCAGGCTGATATAAGCAAACCCATTTCAGTGGCAGTTCTGATACTTGCACACCCATTTTTCGCGGCAGTACAAGCACAACTGCCTCAGTTGCAGGTGCTGATATGTACACGTACATGCACACCTGTTTTAATGGCAGACTGATAAACCAACACACACTTTGGTGGCTCTCCTGATATTTCGACAGAACCTGTTTTCTTTGTCCTTTCCAGGAGGAAGTCATGTGTGAACTTGGAAAGAAGATAGAAAAAACACTAGAGTGTCAGAGACTCCGGGAATTTTCTGTCTCCAACCTATTGGATGTGTCCGAAATTTCAGACTTGGCCAGTCAGCTGGTAAGTATTGCACTGTGTCAGATGTGTTGAAAACCATTCCTGCACCTGGTACATGTAATCTGGTTCAGTCTTTTTCTTCTTCTTCTGCCGCTGAAGAGTCGGGCTCGTAAAGCGTAAATAACTCTGCAGTGTTGCACAATAACCGGAGGGGGTCATATGTGAGGGTTTAAAAGTTAAAACTATGTACATGTGAGAGGGGTACAGTTAGGGGTGGCGGGAGTTGACTGCAGGTTGTGAAGGCAGCAGCCAATACTTCTCTCCCGGAAGGACTCAAGTGAGGGAGCCGAGGTGGTGCTCGTTGGAAGTTTATTCCAGGCTCTCAGCGTTCGAGGGAAATGAGAAGGATTTGTGCAGGACTGGTCGGGTTGAGTCAGTTGCAGTCTGTTGAATTTTGTCATGATCGCTAAAATTTTATGGCTGTGTAGTAAGCCAGAGAACGTTCATGAGCCTCGTGGGGTGAAAATGCAGGCGTGAAGTTGAACATCTTCTTCGCTTTGTCAGCGCGGAAGTAGAGGTCCATGTTGATGTACTTGACGCTGCATGGCGCCTGCGTCAGATGGATTTTCACCAAGGGGGACAGCGCTTTCAGCACCAGCTCAAAGGCGTACATCCATCCGTACGCCAGCCAGAATGGGACAGCCAGGCGCGAGAGCTTGAACCCGTGGGGATGTAGAAACGGCACCATGAACTCGAAACTGTTCTGCAGCGGGGTGTCGTCGGGGATGAAGAAGAACTCCCCTCCAAGTCTGGCGTTTTCTCGCAGTGCAGCGTCGGCTTGCACGAAAGCAGAGGCAGCGTTTCCCACGTAACATTGCTGGAACTGAGCCCGCCCATCGCCCACTCGGAGCAGAGTTCCAAATGTTGACCGGGCGCTGCGCAGGCCGCTGGTCACGAAGTATGGATCCAGTTCCCCGTACATCACGTTCGCCCGCAGCGAAAGGGAGCGGAGGGTGGTGCCTGTAAAGAGATAGTGCTACCGTTGTACACGCCACCGGGTAAATGAACGAAAATTTTGTCTCCTAGGAAGCTATCAAAGGCCGGCGTATTTAGGCCCACACTTCATTGTTCTGAACTGTTTTTTGTAGTGTCTAATTGACCACTACACTCCTTTCAATCAAAGGCGGCGAGCCCCCAGAATTCAGCCAATCGCGTGCGCTGCCGGGGTGTAATGAAGGTGCAGCGTCTCCTGCATGTCCTAGGTTTATACTGCCCCGTAGACCAGTTTGCATGAGCTGGACCCGTATGTAAAAGTCGAGGTTAATTTAACCCACGGCTACGGGCCTAAGCCAGACTAGGACAAAAAGAAGCCCAAAAGCAAAATTAAATTAGAAAGAAAGCGAAGAAAGGAAGGGGGAAAAAAACCAACCAATTAACGGCTTAGGCACCTTGATAGAATGGGCCCGCTTCTTGATATAAAACAACACCAAAAAAAACCCAACCAAAAAAACAAACAAACAGAAAATGCAACCCTAGAGCTGGTTTAGTTCGAGGTTAGACTCTAGCTCGGGGCTAAAAGCCCTAACCTCGACTTTTACATACGGGCCCAGCCCAACGTTACATTTTTGCTTTTTTTTCACGTAGTGCAGACACACTTTGCCGCGAATTAGTCTTTGTGGCTTGCGCGGCGGTAAGCCTCAAAAACGCACTCACCCGGATGTACAAGCGCACTCACAAGCCCTCACAGAACAAAGTTTGTCTTTTGTGAAGCATAGTAGGCCTCTCTATATTATCTTGTAATACGTACGTTTAAGCGGCTACTCTGCCAGATTAGCTGAGCCATGACACATAATTATTCAACCCTGCTTACCACCACTACCCCGCTGTCCGTTGGCTGCTAACACAAGCCGTTCGGCCTGCAGCTTGGTTTCCGGGTACCCTGGGAAGAGCAGTTTCTTGGGCACAGGGGTGGTCTCTTCCGTTCCTCCTCGGATGGGTTCGAACCCGACCACAACATCCACAGTGCTGCAGTACAGCAGTCGGCTGACGGTGTGGTGTAGACAGGCTCTGATGACGTTCAGTGTACCTGGCGTGAGAGGGGAGGAGTGGTAAAGAAGGGTATTGAACTGTGCCGTGAAGGTCTCGAATCTAATGCTGACACTTCTCACGTACATAGACTGTCCAAGACTACCCCCCGTTCTGCTTGGCGCTGAGCAAAATAATTTTTTGTAGGTAATTTAGAGCGGTTTTGCTGTCAGGTGTATGTTAGCTTTCTTGTACTTTTCTGTTCTGTTTGCGTTGTCTTTTGCGTTGCTTGCAAGCATGTTGGCCTGACTGGAATCCCTGGTGATTGTGTGTGTGTGGGGGTGGGGGGGGGGGGTGAGTGGGTGGAGAGAGAGAGAGAGAGAGAGAGAGAGCTTATTTTCCGAATAAGATGGCATAAAAGCTGAACTAATAGAGAGATGCGGGGATAGGAGGGACGGGGGGGGGGGGGGGGGGGGGGGGGGAGGTGTTGTTACCGTCTACATTCACATGTTCCATGCCCTTGAAGTCCGGAAACGTTCCGAAGCTGACGAGACCGGCGATGTGGATCACGGAATCCACCTCCCACATGGACCGACTTACAAAGTCAGCGTCAGTCACCGACCCGGTGAAAACCGTCACAGGCTTGCTGGCTTCATACTCTAATAATAATAATAATAATAATAATGATGATGATATTGATAATAATGACTCTAATAATAATAATAACAATAATAATGATGATGATGATGATATTGATAATAATGACTCTAATAATAATAATAATAATGACTCTAATAATAATAATAACAATAATATGATGATGATATTGATAATAATGACTCTAATAATAATAATGACTCTAATAATAATAATAACAATAATGATGATGATGATATTGATAATAATGACTCTAATAATAATAATAATAATAATTGTAATGACTCTAATAATAATAATGACTCTAATAATAATAATGACTCTAATAATAATAATGACTCGGATAATAATGATAATAATAGCAATGACTAATAATAATAATGACTCTAATAATAATAATAACAATAATAATGATGATGATGATATTGATAATAATGACTCTAATAATAATAATGACTCTAATAATAATGACTCTAATAATAATAATGACTCTAATAATAATAATGACTCTAATAATAATAATGACTCGGATAATAATGATAATAATAATAATGACTCTAATAATAATAATGACTCTAATAATAATAATGACTCTAATAATAATAATGACTCTAATAATAATAATGACTCGGATAATAATGATAATAATAGTAATGACTCTAATAATAATAATGACTCTAATAATAATAATGACTCTAATAATAATAATGACTCGGATAATAATGATAATAATAGTAATGACTCTAATAATAATAATGACTCTAATAATAATAATGACTCTAATAATAATAATGACTCTAATAATAATAATAACAATAATGATGATGATGATATTGATAATAATGACTCTAATAATAATAATAATAATTGTAATGACTCTAATAATAATAATGACTCTAATAATAATAATGACTCGGATAATAATGATAATAATAGTAATGACTCTAATAATAGTAATGACTCTAATAATAATAATAATAATGATGATGATGATATTGATAATAATGACTCGGATAATAATAATAACAATAATAATGATGATGATATTGATAATAATGACTCGGATAATAATGATAATAATAATAATGACTCTAATAATAATAATAATGATGATGATATTAATAATAATGACTGTAATAATAACAATAACTGCATATTCCGTGGCATATACGTGTATAGCATTGAATCTAAACAGTCTCTATCCGATAATCCGCGCAGGTCACATCTAGACCGTCTGTGCAAGTGGTTCATCATCTGAACAATCGTCGCCCGATCTTCCATGCAAGCAAGTCACATTAATATTTTTACAGACTGAGGAACTTGCAGTCATTTGGCAATTTTCAGCCAAATTCCCTATCCTTTCAGCCAAAAAAAGAAAGAAAAAAAAAGAAAGAAAGAAATCGAAGTTTCAGCCCAAGAAAAGGGAGGGAGAAAATGGTTGCACACACAACCATGTGTTACGGTACATGTAATACCATTATGGGACAGTCTAAGTTCATTTTTGAAGACTTGCATGTCAGTAGGCAGCGTTTGACTTTTGGGTGGCATGAGATACTTCTAAATGCGTTAAAAATTCTAAAATTTATTTTCTTAAGTGGGGTGTGGTCCCCCAACAGGGCGCTGCCTCTACTCTCCCCGGCCTACGTTTCTGTGTTGTTGGGTGGTTTTATTTTTTCCTCAGCAATTACCCAGCCTGTAATTTAGACCCACTATGTATGTGATGTAACATAACATTGAATCTAACCCCTCCCCCCCCCCCCTACACACACACACACACACAACCAAAAGAAAAAAAAATCTTTATAAAATCAGATAAGATAATATTTTCCAAAGCTGAAAAAAACTTTATTCAACGGACTACAAAGTATAACACTCTCACACACACACACACACACACACACACACACACACACACACACACACACACGTACGTGTGTACCTAGTTTTTGAACGAATGGCCAGACATCCAGCACACGAATCTCTCGCACGTGCGGCGCGTTCTCGTGCAGCTGTCGGATCACGTGCTGACCCAAAAAGCCGTTACCTCCCGTCACCAGGATGACGTCCCCTGTCGGATTTGCCTCGCTTTCACTTTTGTCACCGCTGCACAAGATTTTGTCGTGGACTTGGGTGGAAGGGGCGGGGACACTGCTGTTGGTAGACGTCTGCTGGCTTGGAGGTCTGGTTTTGTGCTGTCGCAGCATGGTCTGGTAGAAGCTTGTGGAAGGTATATGCCTGAAAGACAATAGAAAGCGATGCCAAAACTACCTCAAGCTAGACATTAAACGGGCTAATTCCATATCTTTGCTAAGCCGACTCATGTTTTGGAACAGTTTTGTGAGTACGCCAGTAATAATAATAATAATAAGTATTGTATAGGCGCCTTACCCAATTTCATGAATCGGCCGAAAGCGCCGCGAACTGAACCCAACACGCACGCTCACGTGAATCACACGCATTCTCTCACACACCAGACATAAACATTACAGTCGCGTGGTGCGAAAGGTCAGCTCAGCTATTTAAATTTCGAAATTTGGATTTGCTTTCATTTTTCGTATTTGGTGGGCTGAACATTTCCAAAGCAGAGGGGGGGGGGGGGGGGGAGGAAGCCGGAGTACCCGGAGAGAACCCCCGACGATCGGCCCGAATGAACGGTGCCACATACGAGAAGGAAATATTCTTTGCCCCGAGTGGGACTCGAACCCTTGACCTCTCGCATTGGTGACAAGTCTCTTCAGTAACCACTAGACCACCGACCGCCCCCCGGTGTACGCTCGAAATACTCTATCTTGATGAGCTATCATCTCTTAATGCAATACAGTGTTGTTTATACTTTGGTCGAGCGGTCAGACATTCTTCTTCTTCTTCTTCTGCGTTCCCTGTAATGGGGTCAAACATTCAAACTCTACGACTGTTGTGACACTACCGGAACGCTCGGTGTGGTCGCTGCGTCATCGAGTACGCTTCTGTTGTCTCAGTGTAGGCATTACAGACGCTGTCACTGTCCAGCCGTCTGAGTGGTTTGATGATAGACACCACGAAAACTTCAGCTTTGAACGATCTGTGAGAATAAAAATGGTAGCAATAACCCCTTTAAAACAGATTTACTTACTCTTTTACATATAGGGTATGAATTGAGACGTTCTCTGTTATATGTAGGGAAAGAATTTAGATGGTGAATCAGCGCAGCACATGTTAATGGGACAAGGTGTTCACCGCTATTGTGGGATCACGGGCGTTCTACTTGTAGTGAGGAACCTCAAATGGAAAAATACTTTGAGACAGAAATAAATGAGTAATCTTACCTCATGGTTGTGGATGGCGAGAACAAATTTGGCAGCTTCAGTCCTTGCTCTATTTCAGATCGGTCTGCAACTCATTGAGCGTTTCAGAAACCGTAAAACTATTTCCTTACAAAATTAGGCAGCCCGGGAAAACTGGTGTCAAACCTATTGCATTCGCTTTGGATAGTGCGTCCGTTTTGAATTCTCTGTGTACTGAGTCTGAGCGCTGTCGATGACTGGTGACAGAATACGTTCATAATCTTAGTAGTCAAGCCAGGTCAATGGTTCTATTTCCTAAGGAAGTTCTGAAGTCTGGCTGTGCGCAGAGCTACATCACAGGGCGTCCGTCTCACGACCAATGGAGCTCTGGCGAATGATGCTCTGTGCATCAGGAGGGGATTTGTCTCAGGTGGCCAGACTGCCAGACCCCGCTGTGTTCACGCCTGCAAAATCCTCGGCTGTTTGGCCACTGCTGGTGCTTCAAAATTATCCGACATATCTAAGGCGACAAATTGTTCTAAACTGTTGGGATGTGGTAGTACTATTGTTTGTACTCAGTTCTTTTGGACAGATGGTTTGCTTTGCCGCAGTTTGCCGTCGAAAAAAACAAGACGAAGACACTGCGTTGTTGTTTTCCACAACTGAAAGGTGTGGACTGTATATCTGAGATTTTTTTTTTTTTTTTTTTTTTTTGGGGGGGGGGGAACTTTGTTTTTTAATTCAAGGAAAAGAGGTTGTCAGGCATGCAGGCCCATCTGGCAACCCTGTCTTCTCTACATGATACACGCGAAGCTATGATTACGTCAACACAGAGATATCATCAAGTAAACATGAACGTGAATATGTATGTGTGTGAGAGAGAGAGAGAGAGAGAGTGTGTGTGTGTGTGTGTGTGTGTGTGTGTGTGTGTGTGTGTGTGTGTGTGTGTGTGTGTGTGTGTGATTTTTTTCTGTTTTCAGGTATGTTGTAAATGTTTCAGTTCTCACGGGAGAACGACTGGGGCCAAATATTTGTGCTGGCCTTTTCATCGTTGCCCCGTCTTTGATATCACCCGTACGTGGTGGAAAAGGACGTTAAACCCCCAAACACCAACCCCACCCTCTCATGGGAGAAACAAGTTGCAGCGACGCAAATCCATCATACATTACCTATGATCCTGCATATTTTGTTTTCGCACAACCTCAATCGCTGATTCTTCTACTTCTGATATGCACATAGGTTAAAAGTGATGCGTGTGTGTTATGACCAGGGAGCTGAGTGTGACACAACGAGTGTCGTACAAAGGGTGCTGCGCCGCCTGGAGGAGGATCGGGGAACCGTTGTCTGCAGGCGACACGCCACACCGCAGTACGAGGTCTGTGAAATTTACTTGTGGACAGTGTTAAATCGTGTGTCTGTTACTGTGACGGTTTTGTTTGTTTGGAGAGCAGGGTTTGACGTAAAATTTGAAGTAGCATAGTGAATTTTACTGATAAGTCCGTTTGGCCAGCCTTCCCGTTACTGACTTGAAATATGTGCTGGTGAAGAACACATACCAGTTCTCACGAATGTGTGTGGTGTGTGTGTGTGTGAGAGAGAGAGAGAGAGTGACTTAAAATAATTATGTGGCGATGGTGAACAAATACCAGTTCTCACGTGTGTGTGTGTGTGTGTGTGTGTGTGTGTGTGTGTGTGTGTGTGTGTGTGTGTGTGTGACTTACTTTAAATATGTGGTGGTGGTGAACAAATACCAGTTCTCACGAATGTGAGAGAGAGTGTGTGTGTGTGCGCGTGCGTGCGATGTAAAAATAGTCCGGTGTGTATCTAAGATTTGATGATCAGTTTTCTTTTGCCCCAGAATGTGTCTGCCGACTGCCCGTTGGATCAAGTCATTATATCTCTGCTGCAGAGAGAATGCGTGAAACCAAAATGTAAGGAAACTGGACATTCCGGTTTACACAGATACTTCGTTGTTATTCTTTATTTGAGAAAAAAAAAAAAATGCCACGGAAAAGTGTGGCCCGTATGTGAAAGTCGAGGTTCATTTAACCCACGGCTACGGGCCTAACCCAGACTGGGACAAAAGAAACCCAAAGCAAGATTAAATAAAAAAGGAAGCGAAGAAGGGAAGAAAAAAATCCTTCTATAACGGCTTAGGCACCTTGCTGGAATGGGCCCGCTTCTTGATTAAAAAAAAAAAAACAGAAAATTTAACGCTAGAGCTAGTTTAGTTCGAGGTTAGACTCTAACCCAGGGCTAAAAGCCCTAACCTCGACTATTACATACGGGCCCTTCTCTCTGTCTCAACGTCCGTGTATTTATTTTCACAATTATTTAAAGTGGGTTTTTTTTTTTTTTTTTTAATGGCCATAGGAAATGTTTGTGCTGGCTTCAGTGCAATACGTGTCTTGACGCTTTCGTTTTCAGACGTTGAGAAAGGCTGCCACTATATGCACCTGCTGGACGAGCTACATAGGACAGTAGAATATTCCACGTTACAGAAAACTGCCCTGCTGCACGTGCTGGAGCGTCTCGAGACAAACAGTGACGTCATCCGCGTCAGCGACAGGTGCTACTATCCTGTGTGACGTCAGCTCTAACTAGTTGACGTTGTACGTACACGGCAATGACAGATTGGTACTATCCTGTACTGTGTGACCTCGGTTTTTGCCAAGGGACGCCATACGCGCCACGGACAGGTGCTGGAATCTCTTGTGACGTCAGCGCTTACAGAGTGACGTCACTTTCGTCCGATTTGTTAACAGAACTGCTGAGACGTCACATACGTCACGGAAAGGTGGTGCTATCCTCTGTAACGTAGGCGCTTAACGCGCGAAGTCATACGCGTCACCGGTGCTACATTTTCAATGTTACGTCAGATCCTAATTTGACGTACAGATGCGACATGGACGGGTGCTACTTTTCTGTGTGACGTCATTCACGTCACTGGCAGCTGCACAGACGTTACTTCTGCTACGCCAGTTCGCACTAACGACGTCAAACGCGGCACCGACAGGCGCTAATATCTTTTTTGTTGTTTTTGTTGTTGTTGTTGTTGTTGTTTTTTCCTTTTTACCCTGAGACAGGCATTTGGTGTTATTTGGTTGTTGTCACCCGTTACACATTGAACCAGTTCCATCGTCTGCTCGGTAACTTTCGGTAATTTTCCAATTTTTATACCTCGTTTGAACAAGTTGAGATTTATGCCTTTTTCAGTGCAAACAAACAAGCAAGGTGAGATAGGTTTGTTACTATCGTATATGTGTGTGTTTGTTTGTTTCTACTGAAACATTTTGGTATGTGCCACACTCACAAGTTTCATCAGTACTTTCACAATTGACGAAGACAGTTTCGTTTGAGATACGTCGTCGTTTGCTTTATTAAAAAGAAGCGCAAACCACCATACACGGATTATGTTGACGAGATATTGAAAAGGGAGTGGAATGTACATAAATACGTGCTTAATGTAAGCAAAGGGAAGGGGAAACTGGTCAACACTAATCGTATACTCTGTATACGGATAAAATAACATGTACCTTTGATGTTCCAAAGTTAGATCACATTTCTGTTTAACTACACAAAGGGAAACAGATTCACAAATAAACCTGTGTGTGTGTGTGTGTGTGCGCGCGCGCGCGCGCGCGCGTGTGTACGTGTGTGTTTTGATGGAGACCAAGGGTTCTCAGACTTATTAAATTAAGTGAGTTTGATACATGTATTGTATGTTGTATTCCATGAAGTATAATAGTTAAACAGGCCAAGTAAAGACGTAAACATGCTTGACTAGATTTTTCCTTGTGTGTGTGTGTGTGTGTGTGTGTGTGTGTGTGTGTGTGTGTGTGTGTGTGTGTGTGTGTTTGCGCGCACGTGCGCATGTGAATGAAAAACAAAAATCCATGCAAAACAACTTTGTGATACCAATGAAACCTGAAGGAAAATCTGTAGACTAATTTTGACTGTAAGAATGGTTCTAGTTGGTGGATCTATACGATGCGTCCCCACCCCTTTCTCATCGAGGTACTCGGGTACCGCACCCCAGCCAGGCCGGCCGACTGTCCTTGGGGTACCCGCTCTGTTTTACAGCCCTCGAGTCGAATTTCCAGTATCTGTGGAACAACATGACAAGCGATGAGGTTATTCCAAACTACTTTTAGAGCAACAAATACAACGACCGCGCGCACGCGCACACGCGCACACGCACACGCACACACACACACACACACACACACACACACACACTGAAACAAGGCATACTCTAGTTCAGGGCACTTTGGGAAAAGTTTTAAGCGAATAACAGGACCCAACAAAACCTACATCCGCCCCAAAAAAGAAAAAAAAATCCGACGAAAACACACACACACTGACACACGCACACACACAGAGCAAGTTTTGTTGGGTTTTTTTTTTTTTGGGGGGGGGGGGACAGGGCGGAGGGGGGCGCCTAGCTGAACACACAGTGGGTCTCATATTTTAAACTACTAACCTGCGTCCCTTGAAGAAGTAGTAGTAGCCATCTCGAGCCTGCAGCGCAGCCTCAATGTTGGTGGGTGCGCCTCGCCAGTACTGATTGGCTGGGCGGGGATAACCACGTGAGTAGCGGGTCAGTCCTTCGGCCCACCTCATGTAGTTGTTGCCCTGTATATACAACAGGTATTACATAATTATTGTAATAAGACTGTCACTAATTGTAATTATAGTTATCCAGACGTTGGCTACCCTAAGATAAAAATATAAAAACAGCAGTAAGAAAACAAACAGCAACAACACTGAACAGGGACTCAAACAATAACAACTGGGACAGAGAGTACTTCCTTTTGTCGGCCCGGTAAATCGAAGAGCTGTTTCAAGTTACTTAAACAGGTAAACCCAACTAAGTCGCCGAACAAACGATATAAAATGCAAACTATATAGAATATAGGCAGAGTATCACACACACACACACACACACACACACACACACACACACACACACACACACACACACACACAGTGTTTTCTCAAACCCTGTGCACGTGGAAACGCCTTTTACCTTAAAGAGATATATGCCCCGGTCACTCCACTGGAAGGCGGCCCTGACGTTTTGGAAATCACGTGGGAGGTCACGTGGGTACCCTCTGTCCAATTGGAAGCCTGTGTAACGCCAGTACTTGGTTCCTGAAAAAAAAAATTCCATAAAGAATTTTTTAGTTTGACTGAGGGTTATCTTTGGTGAAGGTGAACGTGATTAGTAAGCGCTTTGAGATGTCTTTTGTATCACTTGGTCGTTCCGTTCGCACGCCAAAACTTTGTTTTTTATTTGGTTTTTTGTTTCATTGCTGTTGTTGCTGAAGTTGTTATTTGTTTCGTTGTTTTGTTTTGTTTCTTTGTTTTTTGTTTTCTTGTTCTTTTCTTGGAGAGAGAGAGAGTGTGTGTGTGTGTGTCATGGTGTGTGTGTGTGTGTGTGTGTGTGTGTGTGTGTGTGTGTGTGTGTGTGTGTGTGTGTGTGTGTGTGTTGATTTTCTTTGTTAGGAATTATGTCAGGGTGGGTGAGTGTTTGGTAGGTTAACGTCCTTTTCCACCACGTAAGGGTGATATCAAAGACGTGGCAACGAGAAAAATGCCAGCACAAATATTTGGCCCTAGCCGGGATTCGGACTCACGACCCGAGCATTGAAAATCCAACGCTCTACCATTCGGCCACCCCGGCTCCCGAATTATGTCAGTGTGGGTTGGCAGAGTGTATAAGGGTGATGGCTCTCGACAGAGGGTGCATTGTAATCAGTGTTTCATTCAAGCCGCGGTAATCAACATACTGGCAATTGACCCAAGTCAAGGGTCCCAAAATGTCTTACAATTACTGGTCACGATTAGTCTTGCTTGAGTGACAAATGAGATGCATGTAATAATGCCGACCTTTCACAAACTGCCGCTCTTCCCAAACAACTTCTAACGACTTTATTCGCCGGTAGATACCGTTGAAGAAATGCCAAAGCAGTTGATTATTAGTGTATCCGAGATTGAGATAATTTCATGCAACGACCACTATTAAGCGGTTAATGGTGCACAGGGCGAGGTCTCATCGTATTGTTGTTCCCCAAGTATGATACGCATGACTACGGTATTGCTCTCATTAACTCATTTCGCACTGCGCCCAGTAGACTGACTGCGTGTCGAGTCGTTTGGTTCGGGACAGTTTGCCTACACCCTGAAAGATTATAGGGTTCATGTGGGTTTTGTTTTGTTTTATTCTGTTTTTCTTTTTTTCACACACACATATATGTGAACACATCGACAAAGAATAGATATTTACATAATAATAATAATAATAATTTATTTATATAGCGCTGTAATCTACTTACAAGGCAGTTCTAAGCGCTAAGAGTACAGGTGAAAGGTACAGATAAAAGTCAAGGTTCAGGGCCAGGACAACTGCAGGTATGGTACTTAATAAGGAGATGGAGAAACAGAAACCGTTACAGATAAACAGAACAGATGTACAGATAGCCCTAGTCCATATACAAATACACACACACACAAACTATACATATGTTTTTATATGCATGTTGTAGTCTGCATGTATATGGAAGGGATAAGCTCGCTCTTAAAGGAGCTGTCTTTGATTTTTGTTGTTGTTGTTGTTGTTGTTTTCAACGTGTTCAGCCCTGCGTTAGCAAGCTTCCCGAAAACTGCCGTAGAGCTCTCATATCTTTGTTTTTCTTGTAATACAAGATGGCTGTTACATGTCAGGAGTGTGAACTCAGAATGACCGTACTTTTCGGCTCGTATTTTGGCAACGACGGCCCACAGTATAAAATTTGCACGTATCCTAATGGAGTCGCCGCCAACAACCTGGATCGATTTGTGAGCTTTGAAAAGTCGTGTCCCTTTAAAGTCTAAACACATCTCAAGTATTAAGTCCCCGTTGAATCTTTAATGCTAGTACAATGATATGGCGGGTGGGGATGGGTGGTTAGGAGTTTAACGTCCTTTTCCACCACGTGTGGGTGATATCGAAGACGGGGCAACGAGAAAAAGGCCAGCACAAATATTTGGGCGGGATTCGAACTCACGACCCGAGCATGGAAAGTCTAACACGCTACCACTCGGCTATCCCGGCTCCCCAATAATAGGACCTATAATAATAATAATAATATTGGTAAGGAAAATAATAATAATAATAATGAGTTTTGTATAGGCGCTTTACCCAGTTTCATGAATCGGCTCAAAGCGCCGCGAACTGAACCCAATTCACACGCTCACGTGAATCACATGCATTCTCTCACACACTGGACATAAACACATTACAATCACGTGGAGCGAAGGGTCAGCTCAGCTATTTAAGTTTCGGAATTTAGAATTTATTTTTCAAAGTTTGAGGGCTGAACATTTCCAAAGCAGAGGGGGAGGAAGCCGGAGTACCCGGAGACAACCCCCGACGATCGGCCCGAATGATCGGTGCCACATGCGAGAAGGAAAAATTCTTCGCCCCGAGGGGGACTCGAACCCCTGACCTCTCGCATTGGTGACAACCCTCTTAAGGCCGTTCTTAACCGGGCGAACCACCAGTCTGGCGAACTTGTTCGGCGAACTGTGTATTGTATACGAACAGGGCAGGCGCACACACGTACGTAGTTCCAGAGGTTCGGCCGGACTAGTTCTCTTTCTTAACCGACCGTTAATGATATGCATACGTCATCGCCCGAACAAGCGCGGACTCGGAAGTTGAGACAATCGTAAACAACCAAAATGGCCGCCTTCGTAGATCGAGACGACCAGGCATTTGCGGTAGTTATCGTTTTGAGTGAACTCTTGGAAGCCGAGGAAGAGGAGATAAGAGGAAAAGAGCGCAAGAGAGGGAAATGTGAAGTGAGTCGATAGCCGCGATGCCGTCCGCCATTTTCCTCAAGTTTGTATATGCGCACAACAGCTCTCCCCGAGCAACCAATCAGAGCGCAGGATCGGCAAAAGGATCGCGAGGGTTCCCACGACACGCTATGCAGTCCTCGAACCTAGTTCGCCGAACCTTTCGAACCAGGGTTTCCGCACAAGTATTTGGTCGGTTAAGAAACAACGTGCGCGAACCTAGTTCGCCGTACTCTCCGAACCTAGTTCGCGAACCAAAAGTCTGCCCGGTTAAGAACGGCCTTTAACCACTAGACCACCGACCGCCCCGAACAATTCTGCGGCCTGGGACGGAGGGTGTGTGTGTGGCTGCATTGCTGGTACATAGACACTCCAGAGTAGCGTTGGATGTTGCGTATCAGCGAGTACTTTCTCATGACCTCGCGCGGGCGTACAGAGCAATTTGTAATGCGATACTCGTCGTACTTAAATGCCACTGTAGTTCTAGGGGTAATCATCTAGATCGAAGCACTTATTATTTGGTGCAAAGCCGTGGGGATGGTGTAATCATACAACCTAAATTTGGCGAACGGAATAATTAATAAAAACATTCATCATGGAACTTCCTATAGGCGCTCTTCCCAACTACTCACTATAGCACTATGATGTTTCGCCACTTGATGCTGAACACTTCCGGCGGAGCCGGGGTGGCCGAATGGTAGAGCGTTGAACTTCTGACGCTCGGGTCGTGAGTTCGTATCCCGGCTGGGGCCAAATATTTATGCTGGCTTTTTCATCGTTGCCCCGTCTTTGATATCACCTGTATGTGGTGAAATCAGACGTTAAACTCACCAAAAACCCATCCACCCACCCTGAATACTTCGGTGCTACATTTAATTTGCATTTTTTTGCATTTCTTCTAGAGTGATTCATACTAAGCCTAGAAGAATGACTAAGTAGTTAAAAAAAAAACACAAAAAAAAACACAAAAACATCACCATGTAAATTTGTGGTAGCGCTTTTCCCATCTCCTAAGGGAAACACTACAAAACTACTGTTCAATTGACAAAAGAACTGAGAAAAGCGGCCAGAGCCAAAATTTGACACACACAGACGACAGACGGACAACAGAAAGACGGCGGCGGTGGACAAGAAGGGACGCGTGAGGGAGCCGGTGTGGCCGAATGCGGGTCGTGAGTTCGAATCTCGGCTGAGGCCAAATATTTGTAATAATAATAATGATAATAATGAGTATTGTATAAGCGCTTTACCCAATTTCATGAATCGGCTCAAAGCGCCGCGAACTGAACCCAACACGCTCGCTCACGTGAATCACACGCATTCTCTCACACACTGGACATAAACACATTACAATCACGTGGAGCGAAGGGTCAGCTCAGCTATTTAAATATCGGAATTGAGAATTGCATTTATTTTTTTCAAATTTGGTGGGCTGAACATTTACAAAGCTGGCTTTTTCATCGTTGCCGCGTCTTTGATATCACCCGTATTCGGTGGAAAGGGACGTTAAACTCCCAAACACCCACCCACCCACTCACTCACACACGCGTGAGCCACAGAGTGCCGAGGGTGAGCCCTTTACTGACCTTTAAAGATGTAGAGTTTCCGGTAGTAGCTGTCGTACACGGCCGCCCCGGGGCTGGAAGGCGCACCACGGAACACTGAGCTGGTGCGCCGTCTGGAACGCACACCCGACGAATCGATTAGGAAGACGTTCGCCCTACGGAATGCGTACACATTACCGTCAGAACCTGCAAGTGAAGTGGCGGCAAGTTTGTTAAAGGAACAGTCTTTGAAGGTACACCGTCGTGTTACGGAGGTAATTTTTGGAAGTTTCAACCCTTGCGTAAAACAGGAGTCAAGCAGGAAACTGTAAGAAAAAAAGAATTACAAAAGTTTGGAGGTTATCAGAAAGGGGCTCCTAATCTTTTCATCGAAAATTGAAACACACACACACACACACACACACACACACACACACACATACACGCGCGCGCGCGGCACCGAATGAAGACTCACTCTGAGCGATAGCGTCGAACTTGAGGTTACAGTAGCGTCCCCTGGGTGCCGGTGTGGGCCTGGGGCGGGGGCGAGAGGTTACCCTGGGGCGGGGTGTGGTACGCGGAGAGTCCCCTGAACCTCCTGACGAACCTCTTCCTCTCCCTGTCACGGAAAAAACAAAAAAAAACTGCATTCCTTGAATGGGGATGTATCATTTGTTTTTCTTATTACAAAATACCATTATATATGATGAATTGAAATTCAAGACCAATGGCAATGCATACACACGAAAGAGGGTGTTCACTGGGTACTGTAAACGATTTCTTTGTTTCATTATGCCGCTGTTCGGGAGTGCACCTTGACAAGTGCTGACTAATGAGCGTAGCCTCAGTGCACACGCTCTCGTCTTTGGTGTCCTTGTTATGTGGTGTAGAGTGCCGTTAAAATCCAAAACAACAGTCAGCCTGTACCACCGACGTCTCGAAGGGTTCATGATAGCTCGACTGCATGACTGACATTTTAACGCGAGGTTACCATTTGAAATCATATTATACACGTACTAGTAGGGGTATAATTCTTGTGACGTTCTTCAAGGAAAAAAAACTCCCCCCCCCCCCCAAAAAAAAAAACAAAAAAAAACAACCAACGACAAACAAACAAACAAACAGACACACACACACACACACACACACACACACACACACACACACACACACACACACACACACACACACACACACAAACCAAAGAAAACAACAACAAACGAAACAAAAACAAAAAAAACATCCAAAAATACACAACAAACACCAAAAATACCCCCCCCCCCAAAAAAAAAAAAAAAAAAAAACAACAACAAAAAACAAAACAAAAAAACAAACAAAAAACCACCAAAAAACAAAAACAACAAACAAACAAATAAACTACAAGACAAAACAAAACAAAACAAACCAACAACAACAACAACAACAAAAGCCCACCCAACAACACGAACACATACGACGCCGCTTTTGAGTACAATGTAATTTCAAATAAACGTAAATAAACGCGTATCCATTGGCTTGATCCCCAAGCCCTTACCGTAGAGACTCTGAATGCCCCGGATGTCGTCAGTATGAAGAGAGTAGTTGGGATCGTAGCCCTGATAGTACGGCGCCATGAGTGCAGTGGGCACGTTGGAGTGACCCATTCCCAGAGCGTGGCCGAACTCGTGAGCAGCAACGATCTCCAGGTTAGTTCCGCGATCTTCGTTCAGTGTCCACTGTTCGTCGTCATCGAAGTGTGTGTCGCCAGAAATGGCTGATTCGCCGGGGAAGAAAGCGTGCGCCAGTGTCCCGCCTGTGCAAAAAAAAAAAAAAAGAAAAAAGAAAAAAAATTAAATAAATGAATAAGTAAGCAAGAAGAAATGATATATAATTATTTATAATTATATTGCTCATTGCAATAAACACATATTAATACGTTGTGGTGTCGGGTTAACACATCATATCGCTTATACTCGAACACAAAAATACCACCTACAATAAGAGAATTAGAAAAAGAAAAGAAAAGAAAGAAGAAAAAAAATATAAGCTTATATACATGTATATATATTATCAACAACTGAACATCCCTATATCTGGCTAAAGTAAGATGTCTCCTGTGACGGCTGCAGTGAAGTTTTAAAAAAATTTTTTGGATTTATTTTTTTATGACAGCGGAGACACGTTATCTACACACAGTAACAGCGGTGTTGAGGTTGGAAATGAGGACTTTAGGACCCTGGATCCGCTATTCTATCCTCTAGGGTAGTGGATCTAGGGTCCTTCGTTTCGTAGGTCGTTGTTATCTATACCAGACAATTCACTCACGGGTAGACAACACATCCAAGGGGCAGACAACACTCACCTCTGCCGTCAAAGGCGTTTCCAGGACCGTCTGAATGTTGTCTGCGTACAAACGAGATCTCGATGTCCGCGTCACCTGACCTCACGGCCCGGAAGTTGAGCGGCACCACGTTGGCCCATTTTCCAAACGCGTCTCGAAGAGCATTGCTGGGACACAATGGCAAAACAAAGCTAATGCAATAAAATGCAAAAAAAAAAATATAAATTAAAAAAAATGGCAAAACAAATTAGAAATTGCAACAAAAATTGCAACAAAAAAATGCAATACACAAATAAATAGATACAAATGGAAAATTGCAAAAGAAACAAAAAATTGCAAACAAAGCAAAACAAACTTATAAGTGTATACAGACGGGATTTAATGAATAAAAGGGAACAGAATTTACCCCCAACATAAATTCTTTTGTCACCGATGACAAGAGCACCAGGACATTAAAAAAAAAAAAAAAGAAGAAGAAAGATTTTGGAGAAGTGTAAATATACTCACTTTTGTTGGTTACCACCCAGCTGCCGTGTGTATTGCACCACTTTGTAGTTGATGTCTCTCTTATCCCATTTGTAGCCTGAAATACGACATTCGTATATTTCACATTGTTGACCATTGAACAAACTGACTCTGTGTGTGTGTGTGTGTGTGTGTGTGTGTGTGTGTGTGTGTGTGTGTGTGTGTGTGTGTGTGTGTGTGTGTGTGTGTGTGTGTGTGTGCTTCAACTTAAAATCCAGCACAGAAACCAAAAGGTTCTCTTCAGAACATTTTTTACATGCAGACATGATTAGAAACGTTCTGATGATCCTTCTGAATGGGGACTGTTAATAGTTATATTACCTAGTTATCTAGACAGGCACTAAAGCTATCCCTGTAAGTGATAAGTGCTCTTTCGGAAAGTTCTGCTTCTACTACAAACACATCAAGTACCTACCTGGGGCATAGTAGGCGAGCGGCTGGTTGGGGTCATGGTTGTTCCTCAGTCCAGCTGGTCTTTCCGATGGTTTGACCACATCCGGCAAGCCACAACGAGGCTGCTGCATCTTTCTCACTGTCCGCCTGTCCATCCGGCCCGTCACACGAAGACCGTTGAACCGTTGGAACTCTCTATTGCATAAAGATAGAAAGTTTGATACAAATTCAAACTTTCAGCCCTCGGAGGTCCTTCTCTTTGCAAGGCCCAGTTCTATAGCACACTCGGTCACAGACAGTGAGATACATGTATTTCTCTTAACCAAAGACGAGCTCAAAGTGTGCTGATGGTTTGTACTGTCTATGCCAGCAATAAGATAACATGCAGTGTAAACAGTTTTTAATGTAAAACATCTATCCATAATATTTCTAAAGTAAATAAGGAAAGAAAATCTCATGTGGGGTGAGTGTTCGGGAGTTTAGAAAAATTCATGTAACCAATCTCAAAATAGGTCAGTGATAAAGAAAACATTACCTGATGGCTTCCCTTGTTGAGTCCGGGCTGTGATGCTGGCCTGGTCGGAGGTCGTCAAGGTAACCGAACTTCTCCAAAAACGTCTGTAGCATACATTTCACAGCATAACGTAAACGCAGAGAGAGAGAGAGAGAGAGAGGATGATGATGATGATGAAACTTTATTTTCCAACGGTTAAAGTTTTGACAGAGAAGATCGTCAATTTACAAACTTGCCGTTGCTACACACTACTAAAACACATCTAGCAAAGAAAATTAAAACATTGAGATCAAATATTTACAGGTGACTCTGTGAGAGAGAGAGAGAGAGAGAGACAGACAGACAGACAGACAGAGATTCCACTCGCTGTTTTTCTCAGACAGACAGGTGAGAGAGAGAGAGAGAGAGACAGACAGACAGACAGACAGACAGAGATTCCACTCGCTGTTTTTCATTAGTATCAAGACAACATGCGAGATGAAACTATAGCAAATAAAACATTTCTTCACTGACAACTGAAAATCAATAAAATTAAATTAAATTGGTCTATCAAAAGCCAAAGGAAAAAAGGAAACAAGCCCAAACAGAAGAAAGGGGGAGGGGAGCTGGACTTCGACAAGTGATGTGACCAAAATTGGCAGGTGTGTTTGAGACCACGGTGACACTGAGAAAACTTGGGTGTCTTGGCTTGTCAACAATGCCTAGTGATCCAAACTTTGACACACGTACTTTTCATAACGGAGTCTAGTACTTAGCTCTTTTTTTTTTTTTTTTTTTTGCTGCCCCAACTCTTTTGCCAGCTCCAGTGGTGTTCCTCCCAGGTAATGGGTGGAATCCACGGAGGGCTCGGAAGCTAGGGCAATTTTTATTATGCATGATGATGGAGATGAGGATGATGGTGAGATGATGCTATGGAGGTCCGTGTGGTTTGGGACTGCGGGACAGGGCCGCATTCCTCGCTTCCTGTCATAAATATCCCGGCATTAACCAGGCCCGGGAACTACGGCACCTGCGGTGCCGGCCGTGTAATCATCCACGTCATAAACGTGTCATACCAAGGGAAGCACCCCCAAAGTCGCACCCGTGAAGTGGGTGAATCTCGGCTGAGTGGCTACAGCCTCCCCATTGGGTCCATAGCACACCCGCTCTGGGTAGGAGCCGACCTAGGTAGGAAAAATCCCGCTTGCCTCGGCTGGGACTCGAACCCGGGTCTCCCGGCCCATGGTCCGAAGTGCTAACCACTACACTACGGGGGCCGGTAGTACTTAGCTCTTAAAATGAAGAAGATAATTTCAAGCCCTGGGCCCGTATGTAGAACTCGAGGTTAATGTAACCCACGGCTACGGGCCTAACTCAGATTATGACAAAAGAAACATAAATAAATAAATAAATAAATAAAAAAGGAAGCGAAGAAAGAAAGACAAAAATCCTTCTATAACGGCATAGGAACCATGGTGGAATGGACCCGCTTCCTGATTTCAAACAAAAAACAACATAAATTTGAACCCTAGAGCTAGTTTTGTTCGAGGTTAGACTCTAACCCGAGGCTAAACTCCCTAACCCCGACTTTTACGTGCGGGCCCTGATTTCTACATTCTGCGATTTGTCCATGTCGCCGAGACAACGTCGATACCGGCTGAACCGTTAAAACAAGTTGTAACCGTAACGCTAAGTTTACTCACGTTTCCGTCGAATGCGTTGTTGTTGTTGGTTGCACGGGTCGGGTTATCATTCTGGTTGTTGTTGTTGTTGTTGTTGTTTGCTCTGTTTCTATTTCTGTTACCTCTCTGTGCGTTCACCGACAAGACCAACATCGCCATGGGAAGAGCAACAAAGATGACACTGGTCTTCATGATGGCTCTTCACCCACGTCCTCGCTTTTTTTCTAGAATAAATATTCCCTTGTCGTTTACTACCAGATTTCCACTATCCTCAATGCAAAGTACCTCAAACACGTATATAAAGTCCTCGGTGCCGCTGTTGCAACGTTCAGCAAAAGCTGTTGCCTTTGTTTTCGCCGGCTTCGACAGAATTACCGTTGAAGTAGCAACTCAGAATGGTTAAAAACAACCCTAAGTGTCAATTTAAGAATGAGTATCTTCAGCCTCTCAAGATTATTCTGTTGTCAGCTTCTTCTTCTTCGTCTTAGGCGTTCCCTGGGTCTGTTGTCCCTGCTTGTCCTTGTGCTGTCAGTCGCAATGCCACATTATCGGCGGTGGATGGTCAACACAATCCCTATCTCTTATCGTCTGGAAATATACTCACTCACGCAGGTATCACTCTGGTCGGACTTCATCTACTTTAGCGACGGTCTGCTAGTGACTGGATGATGGTGGTATGCGAGGGTGGGTGTCCGGTCGTGTGTGGCCACCAGCAAACAAGGTTGCTCGGAAACAGGCATCTGGACCGGTATTTATACCATCCAGTGACTATGCGCCCGCCCCCTCCACTTGAACCGCGACCTGAAATGAAGGTCTTAGGGTGACGTACGTAGTATGCATGGGGTATCAGACTGTACGGAAAAATATAGCCCCTGTGTCAGTAACGAGAGCTAAGCAAAGATTCGTGTGTGTGTGTGTGTGTGTGTGTGTGTGTGTGTGTGTGTGTGTGTGTGTGTGTGTGTGTGTGTGTGTGTGTGTGTGTGTGCGGCGAGGTGTGATCATTTTTCTGTGAAGTTGTATTTACGCCGTTACAGCTCACAAATGAACATTGAAATTACCCGTACGTGGTGGAAAAGGACGTTTAACTCCCAAACACCCATCCACCATCGCAACTGAACAACGCATTTTACAGTGCATGCGTGCAAAAACCACATCTGTGCACAGAGTTTTTTTTTTAATGTGTTGAATTTTGTCTCACCCTGACCGCTATTCACCTGACGTGTCTCTTAAACCACAGCGACTGATTATAGCGATCGGTTTCGCCCCCATCAAAGTATGTTATCAGGACTGGAAAACTGAGGACGATATGTTTTACGTCAGACAACGCATTTTCTGATATTTTCGCTTTGAAACCTCATTTTGGTAAGAATCTTAACATGTATCCAGCAGCAGCAACAACAACAGCAACAACAAAACCAACAACCACTGACTGAATGGAATCCATAAGTAAAGAACAAATTAATGAAGTATTAACTGTTGCTGGACATGGACTCGTTCGAAACCTGTTACACGTTTTCCAGACTAACTGCCTCAAAAGCGTACTCTAATGTTTGAAAAAAAATCAATCGTTTTATTTTATCAGATGCGCGTGTCTTTGATTCCATTGTGGAGGTGAAACTTTTTTTGTGTAGTCACTGGAATTTATTTTGATGTTGAAACGGACAGCCGATTCCTTTCTGACGGGACATGAATGACAATAAACTATTCAAATCGTCATCCTCGGCTCAAACTTTCGAAGACGTCTTAGTACCATCAGCCATAATATTGTAAGACACTTTGCTGCAACCCAGACCACATAATTTCCATTCTTCCTTTACAGAGAAACCTAGATTACTCCCCACGAGCTCAGTATGTCGTTCAGACAACGAGGCCACTTCTACTACCGAAAGAGAGAATGTTGTCGTGGCCACTGAGCCAGAGGTCCTTGGGAAGGAAAGACAACCGCGTGGTCAGGAAACGGATATGATGGCCCTTGCTCTTGAGTTTCTGTGCCAGGTGTGACGTCAGTGGTGATGCTGTGAGGTCAGAGATGAGTAGCAGTGTACGCCAGCAACAGGGTGGTGTCACTGGTACGTGTGAATTGTCCAGTTTGATTGAACTCTGCGAGTGCATCAAAGCAGTCAAGGACACACCAAGTGCGTCACCAAGGATTCTCGAGGAATGTAGTAATGTAATAATGTAGCTGACACAGGTGTATACCTTCTAGTCTCGATACTGTTATAGGCAGGCATGAGGGGGACGCTGGGGGGGGGGGGGGGGATCCGTTCGCATCTAAGCCAGTTTCCGCGGGAGGGGGGGGGGATTTGGATCTTTTTTACCCCCCGCCGTTAAGCCGTCGATGAAAAAAAAAAAGTTTTGTCAGTATCACGTATCATTCAGGCGTAAGGTTTTCTTTTTTGTTTGTTTTTGTGTTTTGTGTGTGTGTGTGTGTTTTTTTTTGTTTTTTTTTTTTTTTGGGGGGGGGGGGGGGGGGTCCCGCGGTTCCGCTAAGGAGAGGAGGGGAGGGGAGGGGGTTTAAAAAAAAGTTGGACACGCAGAAGAATCTACCTGCCCCCTTCCCGCCCCCAGTTTTAATTTTGAGGAGCTCTTTCGATCCGCCGCTGACTCCCCTACCCCTCACTAGTGTTTCGGGGAGGGTGGGTGGGTGCTTGGGAGTTTAAAGTCCTTTTCCACCAGGTATGGGTGTATCCAAAGACGGGGCAGCGAGAAAAAGGCCAGCACAAATAGCCGGGATACGAACTCACGACCCGAGCACTGAAAATCCAACGCTCTTTTTATTCGGCGACCCCGTCTCCCCGTCTGTTTCGGAGAGCGGGAAACTGACTCATGCCTGTATGAGGAAATAATCGCGTTGGGCTACGTGATAGTATTAGCTTCCGGGGCATGTAGTAAGAACTCGGCTAAATATAGTATAAAATCTTTGCCCCTTTTAAAATTTGTGTGCATAGTAAAATATGGCAATCTGGTGCTTTTTGTTGGCTTTGTAAACAAGTTTCATGCCAGGTAATAGTAAAATTAGGGAAAAATGAGGCTGGCTTGTGGACTATTTGTATTCATGCGCGGCTGGCACAGGAGCCAGCAGACGACCGTGGAATGAGGGGGTATGTGGTCGCTGCCAACATTGCCAAAAAACGGAATATTGGAATTTGTTTAAATTTCCTCTACGCATGAGTCTATGGCTGCCTGATTTTAGTGAATTTTTTGGTGAATTTTAAAGCATTTCTAGGGTGTCATCTGCAGCGTTATGTGTAAGAGGAATATATAGCGTTTTCCTCCAGATTTGCATCTGTATCGCGTAGCCTGTATTGCCTCCCCTTGGAGAAGCGCCTCGCGGCTGCTGCACAGTACCAACCCATTTTGTCTTTTCCCTGCATTTCCGGATAGACTGATGAGATCCATTCAGGCTTAATTCGTGTGTACACGGAGGCTAGACAGATACCGTAAATGAATCTTCGTGTACGTAAATTTAGACTCCAGTTGGTGAGAAAAAATCCGTAACCAAATTCTTGCCCACCACCATGGGATTCGAACCCCGAGTCTGTGGATCTGCAGGCGGATGCTTTAAAACCTGTTGACCAAATCTTTTTCATAGTTTTATTTTCATAGTTTATTTATGTAATGTATCCCGGTTGGGGCTGGCTTCTTCATCGTTGCCCCGTCTTTGATATCACCCGTATGTGGTGGAAAAGGACGTTAAAACCCCCAAACACCCATATTTATGTAATGTCCGTTTCTCATGCGGGCATCTCTCAGTTTCTGTCTCCGGCGGCAGCCGCTAATTAGTCTTTGTGGCTTGCGCGGCTTTAAGCCCTAAAAACTCACTCACTCATTCACCTGTCTCCGGCGGTTATCTTCTCTTGTCTGCCAGTTAAACACTTTGAGAAATTTGCTGGTCAAGGACATCTGCACTCTTCACTCGAGGACACGTGTACTCTGTGTGTAACAACAGCGCTTGTCCCTTCAAAATGCGTATCCTAGGGCGGTTTAGTTACAAGTATGATTCATCCACCTTTCCGCATCATTGCCGAAACTAATAGGGGAAAGAGTTGTCCTGAATGAGGCATTGTGTGGGCAGTTTGAGGTCAAGTACTTGATTCGTGCAACAGTCAAAAGCCGGACACGGATGAACTTGTAGTGTGTGTGTGTGTGTGTGTGTGTGTGTGTGTGTGTGTGTGTGTGTGTGTGTGTGTGTGTGTGTGAATGGATTTGCTGTGATAGTGTTAGAGTGAGAGAGTGAGTGTGAGTGTGAATGTGTGTGTGTGTGTGTGTGTGTGTGTGTGTGTGTGTGTGTGTGTGTGTGTGTGTGTGTGAATGGATTTGCTGTGATAGATGTGATATTTGCAAGTTAATTATTATTTGGGGGTTGTTGTTGTTGTTGTTTTCTTCTTGCACATGACAAACCAATTTTATGTTGTTTTTATTGGATTAGAATCTTGATTTTTCATTATTATGATGTTTCGAGCTGTGAGCCCGAAGAGGAATTTCCATTTTATACCTGTTATTCAATGGACAATAACGTATTTTTTTTATCTGAATCTGAAAATTGTACCGATAAGTACCGAAGATTACATTTTAGAAATATGTTTGAGTTTTCTTGATGGCTATTTTATGCTTACGTGCATCAGTTAGAGCTAGAGGCAAAGAGACACACAGCGTGCCACACACACGCGCAGTGTCTCTCTCTCTCTCACACACACACACACACACACACACACACACACACACACACACACACACACACACACACACACACACACACAGTCTCTCTCTCTCTCTCTCTCTCTCTCTCTCACACACACACACACACACACACACACACACACACACACACACACACACAGTGTCTCTCTCTCTCTCTCTCACACACACACACACACACACACACACACACACACACACACACACACACACACACACACACACACACACACACACACACACACACACACACACACAGAAGCCAGGCTTTCTCAAATAATTAACAAAAATTAACAAAATCTCGGCTACGGACTGCGGCCATACAATACGTTTGTAATATTCTTTATGGCAATAAAAGAAATACCATGTCATGGTGAAACCGTATAATGGTCTGCATTCACGACGATGTAATGGACAAACTGAAGGAAACGTTATTTATGTTGCTCGTGTAATGAGGTATATGGCCTCCTCCCAAATGTCGGACATAAAATTAACATCACGTCACAGCTAGACTACGCCCAGGAAGGACGAGCGGTGCATGTGTACTAACAGACTTTATTCATACTCGTGCTAGAGAAACAACGTATCAGTAAGTTTCATTTTGTTTTCGTTGACTTGTTTGTTTGTTAGTTTTAGTTTGTTTGTTTGTTTGTTTGTGTTTGTTTTACTTTTGTTTTGGTTTGATTTCTTGGTTTATTAGGTTTTGTTTTTGTTTTGTTTTGTCGGTTTTTTTTGTTTGTTTTGTTTTGGTTGTGTGTGTGTGTGTGTGTGTGTGTGTGTGTGTGTGTGTGTGTGTGTGTGTGTGTGTGTGTGTGTGTGTAGAGGGGGGGGGGAGGGGGTGATGGGGGCGTATGTGTAAAATGTTGTCAAAGCAAAGAACGTTATGCCGACTGCAGTTTCGACATGCTATTTCAGTTCGCTGAGAGTGCAGCCAGTTGTCTGCTTACTATCACGGTATTATAGCACCACACTTATCTAGAAAGAGGGCTGAAGCGCTCATCAAATGCTGAGTGTTCCATTCCTTTTTTTTTTCTCTCTCTCCTAACTACGGTCACAACTAAACGATCTTTTTTTTTCTCTCTCTCCTAACTACGGTCACAACTAAACGATCTTTTTTTTTCTCTCTCTCCTAACTACGGTCACAACTAAACGATCTTTTTTTTTTCTCTCTCTCCTAACTACGGTCACAACTAAACGATCTTTTTTTTTCTCTCTCTCCTAACTACGGTCACAACTAAACGATCTTTTTTTTTCTCTCTCTCCTAACTACGGTCACAACTAAACGATCTTTTTTTTTTCTCTCTCTCCTAACTACGGTCACAACTAAACGATCTTTTTTTTTCTCTCTCTCCTAACTACGGTCACAACTAAACGATCTTTTTTTTTCTCTCTCTCCTAACTACGGTCACAACTAAACGATCTTTTTTTTTCTCTCTCTCCTAACTACGGTCACAACTAAACGATCTTTTTTTCTCTCTCTCTCCTAACTACGGTCACAACTAAACGATCTTTTTTTCTCTCTCTCTCCTAACTACGGTCACAACTAAACGATCTTTTTTATTGTGGATTTTTTCCCTCCTTTGAAGTGCTGCTATTGACTCTCCTAAAGAGTTCTTTCCGCTTCCAGTGTACTGTCGCCTAGGCAACGAATGCACTCAAACGTTTGGCATTTGCACCATCGACCTCCGAAGAGCTGTAGTCTGTGGACAGCGGTTTGTATCCGTAACCGGAAGTGAGGTCTTCCGAATTGTCCACCTGGATACCAAAGCGCATGCGCATGAAGTATGCCGTGAGAGAGTAGGTCAGCGCGGCGAAAACGAGGTTCAGGCAAAGGTGAAGGCCGAAGAAGGCAGCGGTGAAGGCCGTGTTCCTATGGTCTGTCTGGTCCCACGCTGGGTTCTCGGCAGATCCTGGGGATTTGAACACGACTGGAATTTTACTTGGATGATATTTTACGAATGCGAGTACTCGACAGGAAAGGATCACATAGTCACGATGAACACACAACGACTAAAATATCCACCGAATCATGAATGCAACTAAAAGAGAATGCAGTTTGTCACTGAAATGGTGAACACAAGATGGCTAAAACAGAAAACCAACCCGTAGAAACCCCGTTTCTACAACAAAAGATCTTCGAGAGTGAAAGATAATTTTGGGATTTTTTTTTTCAAAATAGAAGGAATTCGGCAGTAGGCTTTGTGTGTGTGTGTGTGTGTGTGTGTGTGTGTGTGTGTGTGTGTGTGTGTGTGTGTGTGTGTGTGTGTTATAATACATATTTGATATGAAAAAACAAAAAAGAAAACGCTTTCAATACTTTTAAGGTTAGCCTGACTGACTTGACACCGACTGAAACGAGGCGCCAGTGGTCTTAGAGTCGCGCCCTTAACTGAGCACTTGTGGCAATGCAGCCCAGCATCGTACCAGGAAATCCGCTGTGCGCGTGCAAAATGAAGCCGGACTGCCAGCACCATGTAGCGTAAGTCTGCAGGAAGAAGGCGCGCACCAGTTGCGTGACTGACCCACTGAGCCACAGCGGCTCTAACACGAAGACCACGCTGATTGACAGGAGGAGGTAACCAGGGAAAGTGAGTGTCATCATGGACACGGGCCGTTCGGCGAAGTCGTGAGATCTGTCGACATTTCAAAGGATCAACAGATCAAATGAAACATTGCAACCTAGAGTAAACATATGTATCGTCTTGAAGTCAGCTGCATTATCAGCATTTACACTAAACTCCACTTATGCTAACCGCCCGCCCGTTCAAACTGATTAATGTCTATAGTTGATAACAAAAGGTCAGCAGCTATGCACTATTCATTTCACTGAAATAATAAAAAATAAAAAGTAAAATTTTTAAAACGAAAACCAAACCAACAAACAAAACAGAACAAAACAAAATAAAACAAAACAAAACAAAAAAACAAAAACAAAAACAAAACCCAAACAAACAAAAGCTGACGAAACAAAACAAAACTCCATCAAAACTTAACTAATAAAGAAAAAACAAGCAAACTAACAAACAAAAACGATAACAAAACACGAAAACACAAACACAAAATAATCTCACATTAAAACAGCAAACAAACAAAATCATTGGCAACTGCAAACACTAAACGCACAATAACAGATGCTCTCCCCTTACCTGTTGTACAGAGCCAGCGCATACCAAAAGAAGCCTGTAGCCGCTGCAGCGTAGTTGCTTCCCCTGGGAATGGGCAGACGACACCATTGGCACAGGTCGAGAAGTGAGTGAAGGAGGAAAATCCCGTACACAGACATGTACATCAGCTCTGTCATGTTGTCAAAGTTCCCATCGGAATCGTAGAATTCTCCTCTTCCGTAGACCAGTTGTCCGAAAAAGCCTAGCAGTAAAATAGAGACATACATCATTCTCGCAGTGCGGCCGTGGCCACCGTCAGAGTCGATTCAGTATCAGTGTCGGATACTACGGCTGAAAAGCGTCCCCAAAAGGACAAAACAATGAAGGACCAAAGTTTTCTGTCAGAAATTACAGTCATTGAAAAATTTAGGACAAGTCATATGATACCAACAACAACAACGACAAAACCTTTTCTAAAACTATCTCAGCAATTGAGATCGACACTGAGGCCGGTCTAACGAATAATATTTGCGCGGCCTGGCAATGCCGGTACACAAACAGCAGCTCACCAAAGGCACTAATGAACAGTTTGTAGAAGATTTCCACAGGAATGTTGGTCCCTGGCCACGTGTAAGAGTGTTTTGACCGGACCTCGCTTTTCTCATGCTTGCTCTGAAAAACAAACAAACAAACAAACAAACAAACAAACAAACAAACACCCAGTTAGTCTCTGTGACAACCACAGCTTTACTGACAGTGCTATATTACGTTTAATTATTGACGGTTAAAAAGAATGTATATGTATATAAGCATATCATACTGCATCATACTAAGTGATTGTAGGCACATGTACTGTAATCTGCATAACAGAAGAATATTTGTGATATTCACAACAGATTTCTCTGAGGCTCTCTCTCTTCTCTCTCTCTCTCTCTCTGGCTCTCTGTCTGCCTCCCCCCCCCCCCCCCCCCCCTCTCCTTCTCTTTCTGTCTCAGTTGATTACGTAGGTTAATACGTGACTGTAACACTACACCACAGGAGCAGAAATATTTAAACTAAAGGACTCATTTCACTATTATGTGCATAGCGTAGGAGCTGCAGACGAAATTGTCACCGTTATACCGTTATTTGTATCGTGAATGCGTTTCGTTGTTGATCGTGGTGGTGGTGGTAATGGAGAGAGGGGCGGGTGAAGCGAATTGTGTGTGTGTGTGTGTGTGTGTGTGTGTGTGTGTGTGTGTGTGTGTGTGTGTGTGTGTGTGTGTGTGTGTGTGTGTGTGTGTGTGTGTTTCGGATGAGGTCAGTGGGTACGGAAGGGGGTGGGGAGGGGTGTCGGCGTTATCGACGGTGGAGAAGGGGGGGGGGATGGAGGGGGTTGGGGTGGGGGGGGGGGAGGTAGTAAAAAATAAAGCCTCACCTGAATGATATCGTAACAGGTGTTGACCATCCACCAGAATGCCAAAACAAGCAGGAAGGTGCCCTCCGTCAGGTAACCCCAAAACGAAGTCATGCTGACCTCGCTCTTCCACCGCGTGTTGCTGCGTCACTGCAGTGGTCACGTGACTATCACTGAGGCAATCAAGAACAAAACAGATCAGTCCTACAGGCGTAAGAACATTGTTGTTGTTTTGTGTGTGTGTGTGTGTGTGTGTGTGTGTGTGTGTGTGTGTGTGTGTGTTTTGTTTTGTTTTGTTTTTCAAAACTGACTTCCCTGTTGTTGTTTTTTTTTCAGTTAATGCTCGGGTCGTGAGTTCGTATCCCGGCTGGGGCCAAATATTTGTGCTGGCTTTTTCATCGTTGCCCCGTCTTTGATATCACCCGTATGTGGTGGAAAAGGACGTTAAACCCCCAAACACCCACCCACCCACCCTAGAGTTGACGGGTGAGGGCGCGAAGTGTACCACTCCATTTTTGATGACTGAAAGTGTTTGTAACAAGAAACCTTAGAGATTCAC
>JACVVK020000153.1:1300000-1325904 GCA_018292915.2 Batillaria attramentaria
GCTCATTGAAGCCGAGACATATAGCAGAACTTCAGACGTAGAAATATGGAGCAGTTTTGCACTGATGATATCCATTCGCTGTTTTTCAAATTGGTAACTTTTATAAGTGATTTGTAACTTACCGACTTAGAAATTTACAAGGCAGAGCCATAATGTTTTTTTTTTTTTTCTCTTGTTTTCCAGATGGCAGCCTTCAGCACGGGGCGTCGTTGTAGGTGAGGATCGAGAAACCAGCACCCCGAGTTTCCGCAAGAGAATCACCGAGACGTTGGGAGGTCAGTATCTGGCGTGGCCTTCTGCCTTAGCTGAGCCCGGGTTGACGTCTGACTGGACCATCGGCAAGCTCCCTGTACTGCAGGGTAAGAGAGGTTGAGCAAGGTCAGTGGTCGTTTTTTTTTTTTTTTTTTTTTTCTAGTTTGTAGTGTAGGTTGGTGGTGGGGGAGGGGGGAGGGTTGGGTAGAGGGGGTGTAGGTGGGGGGGGGGGATAGGATTTAGCTGCTTGAATGGAGAGTGAAAGAGTGGTTTGAATGTGTGTGAGTATGCTTAGGATGTTTTTGCATGTTTTTCTGTTACCATATTCGATTGGAACTAATCAGTCCTTCTAAGTGGAAGTTGCAGCTTAGGGTTAGGTTAGCCCAAGGTTAACCTTAGCCCTCTGGACCCCCCCGGCGCGAGGACGGACCAGCCCCAGGAGATGGACCAGCCCCAGGAGATGGACCAGCCCAAGGAGATGGACCAGATCACCCTTCAGCAAAGGCCAGTATCATTTTGTTTATTTCTTTTTGTATAGTTTAGCATAGGCTGGGGCGAAGGTTAGCCGGTCCTGGGGTAGGTAGAGGGTTAGGTGGGTGGGGGGAGGGGGTAGGATTTAGATGACTGAATGGAGCGTGAAAGTTTGTGAGTGTGTGTGAGAATGATTAGGATGTTTTTGTATGTATGTTAAATTGTTTGTTCAACTTGAATTCAACACTCTTCTTTAGTCACAGTTGCAGGTCAGGACCAAACCCCAGGAGAGAGGACGGAGCAGTCCAAGGAGATGGACCAGCCCAAGGAGACGGACCAGCCCAAGGAGACGGACCAGCCCAAGGAGACGGACCAGCCCAAGATGATGGACCAGATCACCCTTCATGCCAACAAAAAAAGGCCAGTATCATTTTGAGTTTTTCTTTTCTTTGTGTAGGCTAGCATAGGCTTGGGAAAAGGTTAGCGGGTCCTGGGGTAGGTAGAGGGTTAGGTGGGTGGGGGAGGGGCTAGCATTTAGAGACTGAATGGAGTGTGAAAGATCGTGAGTGTGTGTGAGAATGATTAGGATGTTTTTGTATGTATGTTAGATTATTGTTTAAACTTGAATTTAACACTCTGCTTTAGTCTCAGTTGCAGGTCAGGACAGCACCCCTTGGGAGAGGACGAAGCAGCCAAGGAGATTGACCAGCCCCAGGAGACGGACCAGCCCCAGGAGACGGACCAGCCCAAGGAGATGGACCCGCCCCAGGAGACGGACCAGCCCAAGGAGATGGACCAACTCAAGGAGACGGACCAGCCCAAGGAGATGGACTGGATCACCCTTCACACGGATGGTTTATTTTGTTTGGTAGTTTGTAGAGTAGGCTGGTGGTTGGGGAGGGGGGAGGGTTGGGAGAGGGGTGTAGGAGGGAAGGGGGAGGAGTTAGGATGTTTGTGCATGCATGTTAGATAATTGATTTGACTCACCACTTTCCTTCAGTCTCAGTTGCAGGACCTCACCATGGAGAGGGGACACAGCAGCCCGAGGAGATAGATCGGATCACCCTTCACACCAGATGAATAAGGCCAGTATTTATTTTCAATTATTTTTCAATGATTTCAGTGATTTATTCTGTTGGTGGTTGTAGAGTCGACTGGAGCTCGCGGTGGAGCAGCTCAAGGAGATGAACCGGTTCACCCTTCACACCAACTTCTGGACAACTCTGATGTGCCCCTCTGGACGTTGTGCCCCCTCTGGACGATGTGCCCCTCTGGACGATGTGCCCCTCTGGACGTTGTGCCCCTCTGGACGATGTGACCCCTCTGGACGATGTGCCCCTCTGGACGATGTGCCCCTCTGGACGTTTGCAATGGATGTCAGTGGACAACGTGGTCCAGCCTGTAAGTGCAGAACTTTTGGCATGCATGTCTTCATTTACTAGTTTATACAACTTCAGTTTCAGTGAAGTGGCTGGTTTCATGTGTATAAATGTATGTCAAATTGCATGCATTTACTTTGATTTGAATGCCAGAAGGCTTAATCTTGACAAATGCAAATTTTCCTAAGTGCATGCAAATCAATGTTCTTGAATATTCATTTTTGATTTCTACTGTTACAGATAGCGACAGCCACACTACCTTGGGTCAGAAGAAGACAGATGGAAGACAACAGGCGGACACCATAGGACACCAGCTGCAGTTTATCGTCTGGAGAATGGTCACATACAGGTATGTGCCAGCTTTTCCCATTGTGTCCGGCTAGCTTTAGAAGTGTTATCATAGCTTGTCGGTGTGGTGTGGTGTGGTGTGGTGTGGTGTGGTGTGGTTGTGTTGTTGTGTTGTTGTGTTGTGTTGTGGTGTTGTGTTGTGTTGTGTTGTGTTGTGTTGTGTTGTGTTGTGTTGTGTTGTTGTGTTGTGTTGTGTTGTGTTTTTGATATTGCTTGACAATTTTAAATGAGTCAAATTGTAATTTGTTTTGCAGGCAAATGGACCATTCTGGAGAGGCAGGCAGAGTCCAGAAGAGATGGATCCAACTCAACGTTTACTTCAACCCTGCCACAGCATGTGACCACATTGCGGACCGGCACAGACTGGACTACATCCCGATTTTTACTGGCTACTCTGCACAGTGTCAGTTCCAGCATCATCAACAGGTGGACGGAAACAGCCAGCAGAACCATATCCCGCTTTTTACTGGCTACTCTGCACAGTGTCAGTTCCAGCATCATCAACAGGTGGACGGAAATAGCCAGCAGAACCATATCCCGCTTTTTACTGGCTACTCTGCACAGTGTCAGTTCCAGCATCATCAACAGGTGGACGGAAATAGCCAGCAGAACCATATCCCGCTTTTTACTGGCTACTCTGCAGTCAGTCAGTTCCAGCATTAACAACAGGTGGACGGAAACAGCCAGCAGAACCATATCCCGCATTTTACTGGCTACTCTGCACAGTCAGTCAGTTCCAGCATCAACAACAGGTGGACGGAAATAGCCAGCAGAACCATATCCCGATTTTTACTGGCTACTCTGCAGTCAGTCAGTTCCAGTTCCAGCATTAACAACAGGTGGACGGAAACAGCCAGCAGAACCATATCCCGCTTTTTACTGGCTACTCTGCAGTCAGTCAGTTCCAGCATCATCAACAGGTGGACGGAAATAGCCAGCAGAACCATATCCCGCTTTTTACTGGCTACTCTGCAGTCAGTCAGTTCCAGCATCATCAACAGGTGGACGGAAATAGCCAGCAGAACCATATCCCGCTTTTTACTGGCTACTCTGCAGTCAGTCAGTTCCAGCATCATCAACAGGTGGACGGAAATAGCCAGCAGAACCATATCCCGCTTTTTACTGGCTACTTTGCAGTCAGTCAGTTCCAGCATCATCAACAGGTGGACGGAAATAGCCAGCAGAACCATATCCCGCTTTTTACTGGCTACTCTGCACAGTCAGTCAGTTCCAGCATCAACAACAGATGGATGGAAACAGCCAGCAGAACTCCCGCTTTTAACTGGCTACTCTGGATAGTCAGTCAGTTCCAGCATCAACAACAGATGGACGGAAAAAGCCAGCAGAACTCCCGCTTTTTACTGGCTACTCTGCACAGTCAGTCAGTTCCAGCATCAACAACAGGTGAACGGAAACAGCCAGCAGAACCATATCTACAGCGGTCCCATCTTGAAGGCCAACAGGTTCAACTGATTACAGCTAGGGTAGGCATGCTCTACACTGATAAAATACCTTTGCTTTTAATATCAATCATGATTGTTTTCTGTCGCTGGTTGCATGTTTATTTTAGATGTAATACGAATGAGATTTCCATCTTGTTGTGACTGTCATAGTTCTTGAAATGTTGGTTAATACCTGTACTTCATTTGGCATTTGTTTTTTCTTTCAGAAATACCTGCCCTAGATCAGCGTTCAACAACAAGCGGATGATACAGAAAGTTTTGAGAGCATGGATCCAGCCTTTCCTTTTGCCTGGACCAAAACAAGTGCATGGATAAACTGCGCTGGTCTCGATCTACACCTCTCTTCCAAGGCGTCAGCAGCTGAACCTCTGCAGGGCCACCTCCACGTCACCTGCAAATAGCATTACACCATCAAGGCATACCACCTAACGAAATGGCCTACACCTACATCTGTCTGGCTATATCGTGTCCTGTTTAAACCTCTGTCATACGCGGTGAATCTGCACGCCTACGAGCGGTAAAATGCACTCCCAGGCAATTAAATCCGCTTTTAGCTGACACTCCCCAGGGACGCTGTCACCACATCTGTGACTGGAACACGGTCTTTTTTTCTTTTTCTTTTTTTTTCTCGCCACGCCAGCCAGTTGCCGCTCGCGCGCTGTGTGTATTGTCTAGCGCCAGGCCGGCAGCGCCGTACGCCCAGTGCGCGCTGGTATCGTGTGAACAGAAAATCGACTCGGCGAGCGAGCGAGCGAGCGAGCGAGCTGCAGGCACTCTGCTTGTGAAAAGGCCTTAATTGTCCATTGATTGAAACCCACACACTATAATATACACTGTAACCAAGCTATATTCAATATCGAAATACTTCCAAGGCAAAGGTTTCACATCTGATGAATTTCCAGACTTTGCAAGACTCTAAATAACTGCAAAACCAAACAGTGTATGTTTGTTCAGTATGTAAGTCATATTTGGGCTGGTGGGACACATGAATGTGAAACACACAAGAGGTCTGTCTAATGGCTGTTTAAAATGTTCTGTTGCGAGTTGTTATCAGAGGAAATGTAGATTTTAGGATGATGTTCCACTCCTCTGACTCCATCAGCATTTACCCTTGTGACTTTTACATGAACTGTACCTGCTTTTACTTTTTTTTTACTTTTTTTTTAAACTTTTTTTTTACCTTGTTGTGCACATGGACCTGTGTGTGTGTACCTGCTTTTACTTTTTTTTAAACTTTTTTTTTACCTTGTTGTGCGCATGGACCTGTGTGTGTGTGTGTGTACCTGCTTTCACTTTTTTACTTTTTTTTACCATGTTGTGCGCATGGACCTGTGTGTGTGTGTACCTGCTTTTACTTTTTTTTACTTTTTTTTTACCTTGTTGTGCGCATGGACCTCTGTGTGTGTGTGTGTGTGTGCGCGCGCGCGCGTGTGCGTGTGCGTGTGTGTGTGTTCTTATTTGTTTTGGTTTTGGTTTGTTTCCATTTTCTCATGAACAACAATGTATGTCAAAGATTCAGTCCTATGATTGTTCACCAATATCATGTTCACCAGAAATGTATAAAGTATTTAAATGTGTCACGTTGCGTTTTTGTTTCTGAATTTTTTTTTTCTGATTTTGTTCATTATCAACCATCAGTGGTGATAACAATACCAGTTTTGCAAAAATGTGTGTTTTACAATTTTTTTTCTTCTGTCCCAACTCTTTGCCAGCTCCAGTGGTGTTCCTCCCAGGTCATGGGTGGAACCCACGGAGGACTCGGAAGCCGGGACAATTTTTATTATGCATGATGATGGAGATGAGGATGATAGTAAGATGTCGCACCCGTGAAGTGGGTGAAACTCGGCTGTGTGGCAACAGCCTCCCCATCGGGCCCATAGCACACCCGCTCTGGGTAGGAGCCGACCTAGGTAGGAAAAATCCCGCTTGTCTCGGCTGGGACTCGAACCCGGGTCTCCCGGTCCATAGTCCGAAGTGCTAACCACTACACTACGGGGGCCGGTGTACAAATTTAATTTCAAAGTCTGTTTTTTTAACTGTTTATAGTGTGTGTCAGTTGATTTCATTTTTTAAAATGTTTAACTTTACAAATTTTGCTATGTGTGTTTTTACATACATTTTAGATTTTAATTGTTTTTAATGTGTGCGCTTTTCTTTTTTCTTTTCTTCTTAATACCAGAACGAAAAGTAATGCTGACTGAACATCATCAAGTCTTAAACTGTCTTTAGTCTTTACACCTTTTCTGTGTTTTTAACATGCATTTTAGATTTTAGGTGTGTGTGTGTGTGTGTGTGTGTGTGTGTGTGTGTGTGTGTGTGTGTGTGTGTGTGTGTGTGCGCGCGCTCGCGCGCGCTCTTTTTTTATATCAGGATATCTCCAAGTCTTAAACCAAGTATTAATGTTTACACCTTTTCTGTTTGTATTTTTGTTTGTTTTTTGTTTCTGGGTTTTTTTCTGAATTTTTGTTCTGAATTTTTTTTCATTATCAACGATTAGTAGTGATAACAAAGCCAGTTTTGCAAATACGTGTGTTTTGCAAATTCAGTTTCAAAGTCTGTTCTTTTCTTCTTAATACCAGAACTTAAACTAATGCTGGGACATCATCAAGCATGTCTATAGTCTTTATACCTTTTCTGTGTTTTTAAAATGCATTTTAGATTTTTACTTATTATGAATTTTGTGTATGATTGTGTTTGAGTGTACATTTTAGGTTTTAGTCTTACGTGTGTGTGTGTGTGTGTGTGTGTGTGTGTGTGTGTGTGTGTGTGTGTGTGTGTGTGTGTGTGAGTGTGTGTGTGTGTGTGTGAGATACCAGAACTGAAAGTTATGCTGGGACATCGCCAAACCAAGTACATGTATTTAGTTTTAACATCTATTCTGTTTGCTTTTTGATTCTAGATTTTTTTTCCTGAATTTTTTTTTTCATTATCAACCATCGGTGGTGATAACAATCCCAGTTTTCCAAAATGGCACGCATGTGTGTGTTTTTTTTCTGTGGCCATTTTGTTTAATGGTCACATTTTAAGAATTCTGTTTAGCGTTTGTGTGTTAAAGAGTCTTCCTTTTTACTGCTTTTTCATGTGCTTGTGCGTTTATTTTAGTTGCGAAACTTAAACCCTGCCATTAGTTTTTACACCTTTTCTGTTTTCCTCTCCTTCTTTTTTTTCTTTTTTTTTTCTTTCTGGAACACCACTGGTATTGTTTTTAACTTTTTAAATTTTGTTTTGTTTTGATTTGTAGAAGTAATAATGAGCCTCCTAAAGTTCATCATGTATGAAAGCATAACCATGAGGACAATGTTATTGTACATGTTACATGATGTTACAATATACATGTATGATCAATCCTTCAACTCTTTCCGGGTGAACAGCTGCATATGCGGCCTTACAGCGCACATCGGTTTCAGACGAACAGCCACATATGTGGATCGTGATTGTTTTTGGTACAACATGACTAACAACAAAGATATTTAAGTTTGAAAGTTGAAATTTCAGCAACAGCTGCATGAATATGTTAGTCAACTATCTTGAAAATTTCAAGTCTGTCTTGTTTTTGTATGATTTTTTTGTTTTGTTTGTTTCTGGATTTTTTTTCTGATTTTCTTTTCATTATCAACCTTCAGTTGTGATAACAATGCCAGTTTTGCAAACAGTACGCACGTGTTTGTTGTTTCTGTAGGCATTTTGTTTAATGATCACATTGTAAGAGGTTTTTTTTTTGTTTTTTTTTAGTGCCTGTGTGTGTTAAAGAGTCTTCATTTTTACTGTTGTTTTTTTTTCATGTGTGCATTTGTTTTACAATGAAGTTGCGAAACTTGAACCATGTCTTTAGATTTTACACCTTTTTTCTTTTTTTCTGGAACACCAATGGTACTGTTCTTAACTTTTTACATTTTATTTTGTTTTGATTTGTAGTAGGAATAATCCTCCTGTTCATCAGGTAGAAAAGCATAACCATGAGGAAAATGCTATTGTATTTTACATGATGTTGCTATATACGATCAGTCCTTTAATTCTTTCTGGACGAACGGCCGTATAATTATGCAGCCTTACAATGCACATCGGTTTCAGACGAACAGCCGCATATGCGGATTATGATTTTATTGTACAACATGACTAACAACAAAAATATTTAAGTTTGAAAGTTGAAATTTCAGCAACAGCTGCATGGATATGTTAGTCAGCTACCCTGAAAATTTCCAAGTCTGTGTCTTTTTTATGATTTTTTTAACCTCACAAATTGGCCCTTCTACAGGGTATGGCTGAGGAAACATTGGCCCATCTTGAATGGGTTAAAGCTTTGCAGAAGGTGCCTGGTTTCAGAGTTTTTCTCCGGGAACTCCGGTTTCTCTGGTGCTTAGAAGCATACACATGGTCTTCAGTGTAAGTCCATGTTGGCCAGGCTTTACCGAGTGCTAGACTCGGTACACCACTGACATTCTGCAGGAATTTGTGTGCATTGGTGAAAGTTGTGCTGTTCAAGTTGTCTTCGTATTACGAGTATGTAAATGTCTGGTATTGTAAACCATATGTTGGACTCGCATTACATGTAATGATGGTCTAAGCTTTCATATGATACATGCACTGTCAGTGGTTACCTACCTGTATTTTGAAATGAAATACAAATGCAAAGAATAAAAGTCAATCATGTTGATGTGAAATGCAGACTTTAACTGTGTGATCTGGGGTGTGCGTGAGCAATTTGTACCTGAAAGAGTGCATGTCTTTTTTTGTTTTTTGTTTTTTGTTTTTGCTTTTTCTGTGTGTGTGTGTGTGTGTGTGTGTGTGTGTGCGTGCGCGTGTGCGTGTGCGTGTGTTTTACTAGCACCGAGAGGGACTGGGAATGGCTAACGTGTAAAATATTAAATAATAATTTGCGTAGTGGAAGAAAAACATGTTTATTATGATGGTAAGAGACTTGTACAAATACACGAACAGTAACAGACATTCAAGAGTTTGACGCATTGATATAAGTATGACATAAGTATGGCACTGAATTGAGCACGCTAGAATTGCTTAAAGCAACGACAAAAATATGTTTCTCGCAGTCTTCACCGAAACCCTGCCAATACAGTATGTAGAGAAAATATTTTTAAGCCAGATGTCTTGGACAAAAATAACACACAAAATCCCACAAAATAACCATAACAATACAAGACATTTAACACGCCAGTTTAAATAAGTAAGCAAATAAATAAATGAGTGAATTTATCCTCAAGATATGTACAGATATCTCAGATGGACAATAAAGATTCCATATTGTATTGTATCTGCTTTGGAAATGTTCAGCCCACCAAATTTGAAAAATAAATGCAATTCTAAATTCCGATATTTAAATAGCTCAGCTGACCCTTCGCACCACGTGATTGTAATGTGTTTATGTCCAGTGTGTGAGAGAATGCGTGTGATTCACGTGAGCGTGCGCGTTGGGTTCAGTTCGCGGCGCTTTGAGCCGATTCATGAAATTGGGTAAAGCGCCTATATAATACACATTATTATTATTATTATTATTACAAATATTTGGCCTCAGCCGAGATTCGAACTCACACCCCGAGCATTGGAAGCCCAATGCTCTACCATTCGGCCACAACGGCTCCCCCACGCGTGTATGAATAAAGTGAGTCTATGTTCTTGCCCACCGCCGCCGTCTTTCCGGCGTCTGTGTGTGTCAAACTTTGGCAATGGCCGCTTTTCTCAGTTCTTTTGTCAGCCGAACTTTTTAAAACAGTAGTTTTATAATACACATTGTATTGTATTGTATTGTATTGTATTGTATTGTATTGTATTGTATTGTATTACTGTCCAGCCTCTTTTCACACAGGAAAGATGACACAAGCAGGAAAACTATCTAGTATTCACTGTCCTGCAACAAGAACGACTCCACACTATCTTCCGACGCAGAAGGTAAGGTTTTGCTTTGATGTTTGATGACGTAGTCACTTTCGTCGTGATACGTCATGGAAATGCGTGCCACGCCGCGCATGCGCAGGACGAAGTAGGTCAGCAGGTAGCAGAGAATCATGATGAGCATGTTGACGAGAAGGTGAAGGCCGAAGCAGGCCCGAGCATACTGCACGTTACGGAGGTCGGACCTGTCCCATCCAGATGTCCCACCGCCTGACACCAACAGAGAGGTTATGGTATATGGGACACATCGTCATACGGAATATAAGAGAATTATCATATCGTTACCATATCATTATCATACCATTCTTTTGACATAGGTGAAACATCAAGACAAGTATCTTTTCAGTTTCCTTCCTTTTCTTCTCTTTCTGCACTTCTTCTTTTCTTTTTTTTTAATTCATTTTTTTTTTACATGTGTACATAGGGTTCATGCAGCTACGCATTTGACCACTGGCAAAATCCAACATGTATATATATATATATCAAGACAAATTGAGCGAGATGAACTCTATATATATAAGAAAGTAGAGGGGGGGGGGGATTGGTACACATGCATCTATTTATCTATAGATACGCACATTAGTACACATACAAAAGCTTGACATCACACATACATAAAAACATACACACATACATACGTGTATACATACAAACATAAGGCCGTTAGAGCAAGCATGTAAGAAATGTAGTTTCTGCACTTCTTCTTCTCACCGACCCCCCCCCCCTCCCAACCCCTCACGCCCCAAGCCCAAGGCGCCGCGAGCTTGCATCATCATCATCATCATCGTAGGGTTTGTTACATAGATACATAAAAATTATTATTATTGTTATCTGTGACAGAGTCGAAGACGGAAAGCGACCAGCATTTGTGCAGGTATTTTTCTTGTTTTGCGGGTGGGGGGTGGGGGGTGACTATCAGCGAGCAAACCAGATTTGCTTTCCTCGACAGCAAACTCACAATGAAATCTCCACGAATTAAGCTGTACAGTTTTCGGAAGATTTTTCTTCTGATTTTTTTTTCGTCTTCTCCTATTCACGATCGTCTAAACTATGGAGTGCAGGTGTAAATCGCAGCACGAACGTGTGGCACGTGCACTGACCTGGAAACTTGTCGTGCTCGTACAGCATGAAGGCGACGTGCGAGAACCAGGTGCCCAGCGTCAGCACGGCGTAGCTCCGCGTCAGCATCGTCCACACCCCGCTTCGCCAGCACATCTCCAGCAAGATGGCGCCGGCCGCCACGAACATGGCGTAAATCGGCAGCACGTGCACCACGGTCTCCAGCGGCTCTTTGCCGTGCATGGACGCGTGGTAGTAGAAGGCGACTCCGTACCTATGGTAGACGAGGATATAGAAAACCAGCGTGACACACGCTTCTCCAGAGCCCGAATGTAAAACTCGAGGTTAATTTTGCCCACGGCTACGAGCCTAACCCAGACTAGGACAAAAGAAACCAAAAAAACCAAAATTATATTTTTAAAAAAAGGAGGCCCCTCCTCACCACGTGATTGTAATGTGTTCATTTCCAGTGTCTGAGAGAATGTGTGTGATTTTCGTGATCGTGCGTGCTGGGTTTAGCTCGCGGCAAATATTTGGGATAAAGGGTCTATCTTAATGCGATTCTTGTTCTTCTTCTTCTTCAGTCGTCATATGACATCGAAGATCTGAACAATGTGATTCAATAAGAGGAAAGAAGCCTTACTCAGGAACTTTGGGCAGGACCGGGGAGGGGGAGGGGATGGGGGATGGAGGGGTAAACATGTGACCATCCTCAACGGAAACATTTGATTTTCGCGAGACATGATCCGTCCGAGTTAGTTAGTTAGTTATTTAGGGCTTAACGCCGTGATCCGTCCGAGATAATTCACAGGGTGAATCTGTCCGGATAGTATTAGATCTCTTTCTTTTGGGCGCTTGATCCGTCGACCGTGTCTTGCAACACTGCCTGCCAATGTTTAGCTTTATTTAATATTTAAGGTGGGTTCTGTCTCGCGTAAATCAGGAGGGTCCATATCGATGATCTGCCTACTGCTCCACATACTGTACGATCACGTGATTACCCACTGTGTGAGTTGCCAGCAGGATCATGGGATGAGTACACCCACGTCATGTCACAGAACTGACTAAGCTTGCGTCGGATGTCGGTAAAAAGTGACACATGGATCTAAATAAAGTTGATAAAGCCTTCATTTTCATTTTCGACACCAACTAGTAGCCAGCACGAACATCAATAAACACACATATAGGGCTGCAGGCAAATCTGCCCAGACACACCCTCAGTACTACCGACCAAAAGATAGATCAGACAGGGTTAGTTTGTCCGGTAAATGCATGCAGGCAAACATGACGAATAACGTCACTGTTTCTACTTTGACTACAAAAGACACCGACCCACTTCAAAATTCGGACAAAAATATTTCTTTTCTTCAATGACCTACAAATTTGACTAAATTTGTCGAAAAGTGGTCAAAGTCTATTAAATTTTCTGAATGCATCTTGGAAACCTAAACAGTGATCGGAAATGAAATACATGAGCTGTATTGCAATACTATTCACAGAATACGAACTTGAACCAAAAGGACAACACCTTACCAGAGGAAGGAAAGGGCTGCCGAGAGATAGCTCCCGCCAGGCATCATGGGAAGGCCAGACCAGGTGAGGAGGTCCACGATGGCGTGCAGGATAAAAATGCCATATATGGTCATGTGCTGGGCATACACCAGCTTCCGGAAGCTGCCGTTCTCATCCACCAGCGAGATGCCACCATCCAGGAACTCACCAAGGAAACCTGTTAATGACGTACGTTAATACGTATAGCATTAGCTCTTTTTTGGGGGTGGGGGTGTTTGTTTGTTTGTTGTTGTTTCGTTGCTTTTTTGGGGGTGGGGGGGGGAGTGGGGGTGGGGTGGGTAAAAGAAATACGAAGCGTGCTCACATTCGTGTCGGATTGAATCGGGAAGGGGGGAGGGGAGGGCGGCTTGGATTTATGAATATATCATAGTTATAATGCATAGAACTTTCCACTGTCGTGTCTGGGTTAGACTCGCGCGCGTTGTGAAAGTTGTATCGAGTTCTTGACGAAACGCACCAAGCGCGGACGTTGTCCCTCGACCAGATTCGAAACTGGGCTCCCATCATTGAAACACCAGTACCAGGCCAAGCTTCAGCCCGAAAAGTCTACCTCAAACCTGAGATAGCCTACGTGCTCAGTGTCCCCAACCCGTGCTGTGCACCACTGACAGAGCGTGTGGTTGTTCGGGCTGAACTCTAGACTGGTACCGCACATGTTCAAAGTCGATCTCATACTTCGGATCCTGAGCTGCCGGGTTCGAGTCCCCGGTGGGCAGGAATATGGTGGGATTTTTCCTTCCCATATCGAGTCAAATCCATGTGCAGACTCGTTTGCGGTGCCTGTCTCGCCTTCGTGTACACACGCACGCACAAACATCAAGTGTGCACGCTAAAAATCCCACGTTCATCTTTCGAAGAAGAGTAGGCTGTGGCCGGTGGCGTGGTAAACAGAAATACTGTCGCACGCACCAGAGTGAATAGCAGGGTGGAGGTTTGCACACAAAGTAGCGCTTAACGGCAGCAGGCTTTCACTGCTTCGTCCTCCAGCCCTGCGGCGCCGTGAGCATTTCAGCAGAGATGGATATGTGCGCCGAGGAGAAGTCTACCATACCATACCATACCATACCATACCATACGGCGTTCTGGCTGACTGATCCAAGTCGAGGGGACCGCCAACTGGCCGATCAAGCGTCTCTAACAATACTATGCCTGCGACTCTGTTTGCTTTCTGTTACCTTACGTTAATGGAAGGGCGTGCTTAAGCTGTAAGCGTAAACGAAGCAAGTCTCTGCAGATACCAACACTCCACTCGGAAGTGACGGTCTTCAAGGTCACGAGGGTTAAACAAGACGGCCTCGCTGGCCAAAAACCGGCGACGCGCTACTCTCAATTCAAAAGTGTCGACGGCGATTCGTCTCTGACGAAGTCATATTTCTGTAACATGACCATCGCTAGATCAAGAAGCGGAAATGGGGTTGGATAGGCCACACGCTACGAAAGCCTGCATCCTACATCACTAGGCAGACCCTTGACTGGAATCCACTAAGGTAAACGGAAAGTGGGTCGCCCGAAACAGACTTGGCGCAGGAGTGTCGATGCAGAAATGAAGGAAGCCGGAATGACGTGGGCCGAGCTGAAGAGGACCAGCCAGAACCGGGTGCGTTGGAGGAGTGTTGTTGCGGCCGTATGTTCCCCACGGAATCAAGATGCATAAGTCAAAGACCATCGCTTTTATGGGCTGCGTGGTTGCTCAATAAACGGTTCCTTTTTGTATCGAAACAAGAAACCATGGCTGAAATTCGTTGGACAGACTAAAGATGCCACTCAGATTTGAAATTTGGTCCTAGAAGTGGCACTCTGTCCATTTTAATATTTGAGTGGCACTTCGTTTGTCCGACGGATCATAGTTTCGGTTTCTCGTTTCGACACAAAGGCGCCGTTTATCGAACAATGACCTGCTTTTGCGAACACGTCATAACATAGCGAAGACCCGAGTGTGCTTTTTTCGTTTCTTTTCCCCTCGTTGTTTCACCTTTGTTATCACTCTTACGTAGACCATACACCATGAACAACCAACTAATCTGAATTGAGAGTGGCACTTCCTTTGCCCGCGGCCATTTTCTTTATCCCCCCTCCCCCCGCCCCGGCGAGGGTCTCGACATGCATGCATGAGCAGAGCTTGTGTGGTTCACATTCACAAGGCGACACAAGTGTTGACATTCAGTCAAGGTTTCGTTGTGCAAATCGCCAACGGCGAACCGCGTCTGTATTTTGTTTAGGTCCCGTGGTCATGGCAAGACTGGGCCAAGCCATCGCGAAATTGTTGGACCAATAGTGAAAAGGTTTACAGATCTCCCAGTAAATTACCCCTGTACCCTCTACCCCCCTCGTTGACCATTCGCTTGTCAACCGCGAAGACGGTTACTTTTGACATGGTGCGCTAATCTGGAAAACATTAGGCTTGGGCCTGTGTGGTAGAATGCTTGGTAACAGAAGAAATAGTGTAGTCAAGTGGCAGCAAATTGATGCAAAGAGCCTAATGCTACCATTTTTATGTTAATAATAATAATAATACATATATTACATTTCTAGAGCGCGGAGGTCTGCTTCAAAAAGCACACAATGCACTTTTGCTCACGCACACACACAACATTCACATGCACACATTTATACACATCAATACAGGCGGTGGAGTTTAAACATAAAGATTAAAAGCTAATTTGAAAAGATGTGTTTTGAGTTCTGCTTTAAACTGTAGGAGGGAAGGGATGTTTCTCAGAGAAGATGCCAAGGAGTTCCAAATGTGGGGGGCACAATAACTGAAAGAACGTTGGCCAAACGTTTTGAGGCTGACCCGGGGGACCTTAAGTAGCTTTTCTGAGGATGAGAGGAGAGTGCGGGATGTTCACAGATCGTTCTGATCTGGGCCCGTATGTAAAAGTCGATGTTAGGGCTTTTAGCCCCGGGCTAGAGTCTAACCTCGAACTAAACTAGCTCTAGGGTTAAATTTTCTGTTGCTTTTTGTTTTAAATCAAGAAGCGGGCCCATTCCAGCAAGGTGCCTAAGCCGTTACAGAAGGATTTTGTTCTTCCTTTCTTCGCTTCCTTTTTTAAAATTAAATTTTGCTTTTGGGTTTCTTTTGTCCTAGTCTGGGTTAGGCCCGTAGCCGTGGGTTAAATTAACCTCGACTTTTACATACGGGCCCTGTTTTCGTGGTATCTATCATCACGTCACCCAGTACCACGTAGCGTAGTGGTTAGCACTTCGCGGGACCATGGACCGGGAGATCCGGGTTCAAATCCCAGCCGAGGCAAGCTCGAATTTTCATACCTAGGTGGTGGAGAGGTTGTTGTCACATAGCCGAGACCCACACTTCACGGGTGAGACTGTGAGGGTGCTTCCGCCCTTGGTAGGACACGTCTCATAATGTGGATGATTACACGGCCGGCACCGCAGGTGCGGTAGTTCCCGGGCCTGGCTAACGCAGGGAAGTTGCTCACGGGTTAACGCAGGGAAAATTACGACGGGAAGTGTGGAATGCAGCCCTATCACGCAGTCTCAAACCACATGGACCTCCATAGCATATGATGCCATCATCCATCTCATCATGCATAATAAAAACTGCCTCAACATCCAAGCCCTCCTTGGATTCCACTCATGACCTGAGACTGAGGTGCACCACTGGAGCTGGCGAAGAGTTGAGGCAGCAAACAACAACAACAACAACAACCTGACAGAAACTGTTGGAGCGTGAAGGTTGGCCCTTACCTATACATGGAAAGAGCAGCTTGAAAATGCTTTCCACAGGAACGTCTCTTCTACATGTGACGGTGTAGCTGATGCGGGGATGCATCTCATGTCCCTTACTCTCCGCCTGTCACAGGACAAAGAAAGACCTTATCTTCAACAGCCATTTAAAGGTGCATACTGCAGGTTTTTTCAAGCTCACAGACCGAACTAGGCTTACAACGGTGAGAAGAACATGATACTATTTAGATGTGTGCAAAACATGAACCATTATGGGGCTGTGATTGTTAAAGATATCAGCCGAAACGTGAGCCCAAACATGCGCCTGCCGCTCACTTCACTTGCAAGTGAAGTGACGCGTTTGTATGAACTGAACAGACTATAGCTACGGCTAAGTGGACGTCTCAGTGCAACTCGCACGTGGTCACTGGCGACATTGCAAGCTTACAGAGCTCTAGAACACACTTTGGCAGGACCACTGACTCCGAGTCAGTAGTAGCAGCACCTGCGCAAAACACGATTTTGACACAGTGGGAGTTGCTCATCCTGCCAGCTAGGTTCCGGCGCTTTAATTAATACGATCCCATTCCCGTTCCGGGGGCCTAACGCTACTCTCAGTCCCCGCGACGATGCCACCTCGGGCTAAAAGAAACCGGGCTGAGCTTAGTAATGCCTAAGAAGGAAAAAATCAAACTACTTGGTGACAAGGAAAGTGGACAGTTGCGAACAACTGTGTTATTTCACAGTGTGCACAGAAGCGGTGAAAACTGCCGCATTCACCAGCACCAGTACATTCTAGGCCTGTTTCGAGATTATTACCTGCATGAATAATCTCCCTTGCCACAACAAGCACGCATTTTTATTTTTTTTTATTTTTATTTTATTTTTTATTTTTTTTTTGCGGCGGAGCACAAAGCGGCTGCCACGAAAAATGATTGACTGCTGCGGGTCTATGTATGCACGGGGGACTACTCATGCAGGTAATAATCTCGAAACAGGCCGAGAATGTACTGGGGGGGGGGGGGGGGAAGGGGGTATAAAGTTTCCCCCAATTTTAAATCCCCTTGGTGGTGGACAAACGACGTACAACTCAAAACATCCACCACCACACCACTCAGTCCATACTCATGGGGTTGAATCTAAAATTTAGCGTAAACCACACCGTAGATGTGAGAAAAGTTGCCAAAACAACCACTACCCACCTGAATGAAGTTTTTACACGCGTGGAACGTCCACCAAATGGCGATGAGAATGAAAAAGATGCCTTCGTCAATGTGACCCCAGAATGACCCCATCTTGCAGGCGTGGCAAGTATCTCACCTCGACTGAAACAGACAAAATGGGGGGAGGGGGGGGGGGTGGAGGAAGAAAAAGAAAAAACCCGTTTGAGAGAAGAACAGCACACAGATAAATTAAACAAAACAGTTTTTGGTTGATTTCCTTGAGCTGAAATGTGAGAGGGGAGCACAGTGGTAGTGAGGGCGAAAACGCGAGTGCTAGTGGGTTACGATAATAATGACCTTGCTTTGAAATTTGTTTTATTATTCCATTCCACACACCCACCCACCCACCCACCCACCCACACACACACACTGACAGGCACATCCATCCCTGCCTTATAAAGGCTGTGTGTGTGTGTGTGTGTGTGTGTGTGTGTGTGTGTGTGTGTGTGTGTGTGTGTGTGTGTGTGAGAGAGAGAGGGGGGGGGGGGGTTGGAGGGGGATGTTTAAGTGTTTAATGTCCTTTTCCACCACATATGGGTGATATCAAAGACATGACAACGAGAAAAAAGGCCAGTACAAGTATTTGACCCCAGCCGGGGACAGAGAGAGAGAGAGACTGACTGACTGAAACTTTATTTTCCAAGGATGAGAACATAGACGCACAGGTCTCTCTTACTGTCTGTCCTTGACGCGCGCGCGCGCGCACACACACACACACACACACACACACACACACACACACACACACACACACAGCATACACAGAATTACATACATAGCACATGCTACACGCAGTGCCCACAGTAACTCACATACAGAGCATAGCTACAACGCGTGACACCCAATACAGCACAGGGGTAACACACACTGAGCAGTAAAACATTAACATAAGTAATGGAAGTATAGAATACGCATATATAATTATAGGACGCATGAGGAAGCTATTAGAAAGGTAATAAATGAATGGTTAAAGGTCAGTTTGCGGAAAAATAATGATAAATTTTAGCTTTAAAAATATGAGGGGAGTACGTAGACTGAACAACAGATGGGAGATTATTCCATAACGTAGCCCCTGAGTAAGAGAGACTTGATTTGAACAAGTCTAGTCTGGGGCGTGTGACGAAGAGACTGTTCCTCGAAGTGCTGTACCCGCTGTCACAAGGTCTAAACAGTTTCGATAAGTAAGGAGGCGCTTTACCATTAATAATTTTGTGCATCATGATGCATTTGTTAAAGGCCAGGTGTTTTTCCAGTGGTAGACAGTCTAAAGCCGTGATCTTTTCATCAGTGGTTAGGGAGGTGTCAGGAAGGATGAGTTTGAAAGCGCGACGATACAAAGAATTTAATTTTTTGAGATGGAGATCACCACAGTTATCCCAAAGAGTTGAAGAGTAGTCAATATGTGGCTTCACATACGCATTGAAAAATAGCTTCCGTGTCTTCAAGTTAATAATTGACTTCAACTTCGATAACAAAAAGAGTTTTTGCGAGACGGTTTTGCATACAGTGTCGAGGTGGGGCTGCCATTTGAACTGGTCATCCACTGTCACCCCTAACAGACGGTGCTTACTAACCTGTTCTATTCTGGTTGCGTCATAAGAAAGATCAAGAAGCAAAGGATGGAGCTGGTGTTTTTGGCGTGTTGTGAGTACCATGCTTTTTGTTTTCGATGGATTGACTATCATATTATTATGGTCACACCAGCGAGAGATATCGTGAAGACTCTGCTGTAGACTATTATTTATTTTTGACATGCTAGTGCCGGATGAATGGATAGTAGAATCGTCAGCAAACATATCACAGCTAACTTTGGAGTCGGTTATATGCAGAGGTAAATCGTTTATAAAAATGCAAAATAACAGCGGGCCTAATACCGACCCCTGAGGAACACCACATGCCATTATCCCATCAGAAGAGTATGTGCCGTTTACATAAACAGTCTGCTTTCTGTTGCAAAGGTATGATTGAAAAAAGGAAAGAGCGGCCGGACTATTGTAGTTAAAATAAGTGTCAAGCTTTTTGAGTAAAATTTGATGGTTTATGAGATCAAAGGCTCGTTTCAGATCGAGAAAAACAGCGCCACACATGTTATTATTATTGATTTCACTAAGCCACAAGTTTGTCATACGAGCCAGTGCAGTGTGGCATGAATGCTTCGGCCGGAATCCCGACTGCAAATCGTTCAAAAGGGACTTCTCCTCTAAGTAGTGTAGAAGGTGTTTATGAATATGTTTTTCGAGTGGCTTAGAGACAACAGATAGAAGAGAGATTGGACGATAATCGTTTAAGTCTGTGGTGCATTTGCCCTTAGTTTTTTGGATGGGAACAACGTTTGACTTTTTGAACACCGATGGAAAAATACATTTTTGTATACACAGGTTATATATGTATGTTAAAGATTCTACAACATACGGCTCAGAGAGGCGAAGAATAAACCCATTGATGTCGTCAACACCAGAAGATGTTTTACTACCAAGGCTGGAGATGTATCTGCCGACTTCATGCACAGCTATACTAGGAATGGAGAATGCGTCGTTACTGGAAAGTCGTTGTTTGCAGAAATCAGTTAGAATGTCTGGTGGGGTGTAATTTTTTGGATCGATACTTTTAGTGTGTAACAGAGATTGTGGAGTAGATATAAAGTGGTGATTGAATATTTCAGCGGTGATATTTTTAGGAATGCCAGCTTTGTGCGCACGGGAATTACCTGTTAGGGTATTAAGTGCTGACCAGACAGAGGCCGGGTTATCCTCGTTTTCTACAGTCCTCTGAACAAAGTCTTTTTTAGCCTCTCTAACAAGGTAATTGACCTTGTTGCGCAATTGTTTGAACTCATCAAATTGTTTGTTTCGTCTCGCCTCATCTCTAGCCACCATAGTTTGTTTAATCTCTTCCGTCAACCACGACGGAGGATCACGGCGTCGGACACGCTTCCTTCTTAGCGGGGCGTGTTTGTTCAGCACCCCGAGGAACAGTTCGAGCCACAGCGAGAGAGCGTCGTCAGGATTAGTATAACTGTAAACATTATTAAATGGGACAAGACTGAGGTCGTACAGGAATGCGTCTTTGTTTAACTTTTTGAATGCTCTATAAGAAATATACGAATGCTGCTGTTGGTCTGTTTTGGGTGGTTTGGACGACCACGTACAGGTGATGGGAAAATGATCACTAATGGCGACTGTTGGGACGTTCGTTTCGAGAACTGCCTCAGGCGTGTTGGTGTAGATGTGATCAAGTAAAGTTGATGTAGCTGGAGTGATTCTTGTGGCTGTTTGGATGAGTTGCTTCAAGCCAAATAATGCAGTTGTTGATAGCCAAACAGAGTGAGATTTAAAAACATCAATGTTAAAGTCGCCTAAAATAAGAATTTGTTTACCAGTGTCATTTACTTTGTCCATCACCTGCACGAAGTCGTCATACCATTCAGCAGTAGATGCGGGATTCCTGTATACATAACCAATGAGCAACGGCAAAGAATGCGGAATTTTTAACTCCAGCCAGGCACATTCCACCTCGTCGGACTCCAGGTCTTTTCGCCTGCGGATCATGTTTTGAATAGACTGGTGGACATACACAGCGATACCGGTATGCCTTGGAGACGAAGAATCGCGCCTGATGATAGAATAGTTAGAAATGTGTAAAGATTCATCAGGTACTCGCGGATCAAGGCGTGACTCTGTGAGGCCAAAGAGGTGGAAGTGTGTCGGCTGATTAAGTAAAAAACTAATATCAGGAACTTTATGGTAAAGATGGTAAACATTGAGGTGTCCAATTTTAAGTCCGTCAATAGGTGCATACGGCATCGTGCAGACTTCACCTCTACAGTCTTCACTTGCAAACGTTGAATATGAAATATGAATATGAAAAATAATCTTGATAAACTGAAAGTCACACTACGCTGACTTGTTAAGATAAGCACACAAAGCCGCGGAGTGACACAACCAGTTCCAGACACAACACAGTTCACTAACGCAGACGAAACTGCACACGATAAATCGAGTCAGAGAGAGAGAGAGAGCAACACAGTGGCCTGTTGTACTCGGTGATTTGTATTCTATTCTAACTTCAACAGACGCATGTTCAAGAAAGACCCTTTCATATCTTTTTACAACAATTACAAAGCTTCTTGTCTTGGTCAGCAAGCCTTTCTGAACAGCTTTGTGTTTCAAAATGACACAAGCAAGTTGCATACGGTAACTGGTGATGGAGGAGAGAGAACTGAAGAGCGTAGAAAATGTAATGAAGACGGATATAGAGAGTTATTGAAAACAAATTTTCGATACTTTCAAAAAGAGAAGAAAGAGTATGTCACAGTAAATGTGCTTTAACTAAGAAATCCATGGAACGCATTAGTTTGACCCCCCCCCCCCCCCAAAAAAAAAAAAACAACAACAAAAAACAAAAAAAAAAACCCCACCAACAAACAAACAAACAACAACACCCCCCCCCCCCAAAAAAAAACAAAACAAAAAACAAAACAAAAAAAAAAAACAAAAAAAAAACAAACACAAAAAAAAAACAAACAAACCAACCCCAAACAAACGGAAAGGAAAAAAGTCGGAAATAAGCTTACCTTAATTAAGGACAGAAGTCTTAAACTGGACCCTCAGAAATGGAGCATTGCAAAACGGAGACGATTCTGAAGCGAGTACGTGGTCACGCTTTCAGTGTTCACGCGGCAAATCAGTCAGCGTGTCAAAAAGGTCTGTCAGTGCAGCCGCATTCACAAGTGACAGTAAGAGTGATGCAGTAAAAGTGTGCTCAAAATGTTCTATGGTGATTTCGCGCGGTGATCAGCTCGCTTGGCGGCGGCTTGACATGCACACAGATCGATTTCCTGCCGGACCCACCATGCTGAAAAAGCCCTGATTGACCAGCGTTGTCAGCACGTGCTCTTGTCCGAGGGGGCGTGTCTGTGAATGATTGACACGTGTGAGTGGCCTGACTCCTCCCACATTTCGCCCTTAGAATTTCAAGTGATGTACGGTTGTAGTGGATTTATGTATAACCAGGGAAGTGCTTTCTCTCTGTGTGTGTGTGTGTGTGCGTGCACACACACACACACACACTGACACACACACACACACACAGAGGGTGGGGGTAGTATTTACTCAGTTGACCTTTTTGTGATTCAATGTGTAGTTTTAGCAACGGTCTACTATATGGTCTGCTCACCAACATCATGCCACTGCAAAAACTGCACACGTATTTACCCCCCCTCTCTTTCTCTGTATATAATCAGTGCATACTAAATATCATCATTATCATTCACCAGTTTTTATTATTATGTGTAGCCTTATTATATGTTTTGATGTAATTGCGGTTTCTTCTTTGCAAGTTTTCCTGCTTCCAAACTGTTTCGTTTTTCAAGTTGGTTTTTTTTTCTGGAAAAAATTCAAGTGGGGTGCATGGTAAATATAATAATAATAATAATAGTGGAGATTTTTAACGCGCCTAACCCAGGGGCTGGCTCTAGGCGCTTTACAATATAACGGGGGGGGGGGGGGGGCAGCAACAACCCGCGAAAATAAAGACTGATAAAATAAAAAAAACCCGCATTGTCTCCCTGCAGGCAACAGAGACCATGGCAGTAAGAGAGCGGGGACCCCAGCATCCTGCCCAACCACAGGATGTGGGGAACCCAACCCAAATAAACCATCTTACACACACACACACACACACACACAGAGTGTACAAGACAATAATAAGCTGGGTTGAATTACTGCGAGGAGAAGAGGTGCGTTTTCAATTTAGCTTTGAATGTTGCCAAGGACTGAGCGTGGCGGATGTGGGAGGGAAGGCTGTTCCATGTGACTGGGCCAATGTACGAAAAGGCTCGTTGGCCTTGGAACTTTCGACGACGGACGGGTACACGGAGTAGGCGAGTGTCGGCGGAAGAGCGCAAGTTACGGGATGGCGTGTACAGCTGTATTAGAGAGGCCAAGTAAGGTGGAGCTGAACCAGTGATGATATTGTAACAAACAGTGGCAATTTTGTAGTGGATTCTGTTTTGGATGGACAGCCAGTGGAGATCAGACAGCAGGAGAGAAACATGTTGACGTTTTGGTGCTCTGAAGACGAGACGGGCGGCACAGTTCATGACTCTTTGAATTTTTTCCAGAAATATAACACATATTGCCAGAAAATTAACTACTGTTGGTCCTTTCAGCATCAAGATAACGAAATCTGTGACCGTTGAATCATAACAATAATAATTATTGTTAAATTCATAATCAGTTCTTTCCTTTTATAAGTTCTCGTGCTTACAATGACAGATTCGTAACAACAAGAACAACTAAAAGGCTGTGTGTGTAGATTGTTATCTTTACCCATGGGAAAAAAAAAAGACATTCAAATCAACTCAACTCAGTCTCTCATTAATGACTACGGTTTGGCCTCCAAAAGCAAGCAAGCGAGGGGCTGGTATTTCGGTCCCCAGGGCAACAGTCATGTTTCGACCTGTTGTTTTTGACTACGAAGTATTGCAAACACTCTGTCGCCCCCCCCCCCCCCCCCTTCCGCCGACTATGCGTGGGTGGCATATTTACACAGTCAGTCATGCGAGCACAAGGGCTATCCACACACGCTTCACACACAATATGCGCCAATAACCATAAACGGTAGAAGCTACGAAATAAGGTCCAGTGCGCGAGACGGTACTGGCCAAATTGTTTGACCATAATGTTGGTCTAAGTGATCAAGAAATCCCAGAGTATACAGCCCGGGATGGAGTACATGTACTCGTCATTTGGTTAGTTTGATGTACATGTATTGTTACTGTTTGTGGGGCACTCATTGTGCAAATAAGATATTGAAACAATAAAGTTTAGTCTTTTATACGGTGCCCGCTTATCCTTCACATGGGGGGACTGTTAATGCATGCAGCTTTTCATATCATATAACAACAGCAAAAATCTTTATGACACCAGTATGCATAGATTATGAATTGTATTCTGTATGCTTGGGTGCCTGTCAGTTGTGGGAACTGATAACAGCGACCATGTATGTAAAACTGTTGAGTTAAAAAAAAAAAACCGACTGGAAAAAAAAAACACCTAAAAAAACAAAAACAATGGGGGTCACGATAAAGAGACTGCCGACCATTTTTTTTTCTTTCATGTACTTGTTATTGATGTATGTGTTTCTCTTGTTTCACGGGGAGCCGGGGTGGACGAATGGTAGAGCGTTAGACTTCCAATGCTCGGGTCGTGAGTTCGTATCCCGGCTAGGGCCAAATGTTTCTGCCGGCTTTTTCATCGTTGCCCCGTCTTTGATATCACCCGTATGTGGTGGAAAAGGACGTTAAACCCCCAAACAACCACCCACCCTTCTCTTGTTTCACTCCAGATTTCCTTATTCAAGACTCATTACTTGGAGGTGTAAGAGTTAGAAGAACACTGCTGCTGGTCTCGTCTACAGAACATGACAATCACAGCTATTTTATTTTTCTCTGGCTTTATAAGTTTATTCTTCGCAGCAGACACATGAAATTACACATGATCATGCACCAACAAAAACAGCATTTCATACAGGCAAGAAAAATGAGATAAATACAATGAATGAACTGACTTCCGAGAAATGCAAATCTTTCAAATTTAGTGTGTATACATCCATGAACACACACACACACACACACACACACACACACACACACACACACACACACACACAAATTATATAAACATATTATGGCACAAAATTTAAGTTTTATGATTATAGTTATCTTCTTCTTCTTCTTTGCGGTCGCTGGGGTCACACGGGCAGGCGGGTTGTCACGATGAAGTGGGCCGTTTTCTGAAGATCCTGCAGGCTGCCGTACAGCTTGGAGTGCAGTTATAGTTGTGATAATTTGTCTTTCCACACACACACCCTTGTATCTGACTTACAGCTGCTGATGTGATCAGCTTTAATTTTTACTATGAATTTCAGGCTAGTTTTACTACAAACCAATTTCTGATGCTTTTCATCTGTTGCATGCTTTTCCTTTAACCTGACTTCACGTGTTACAGGCAAATTTCCCAATCTGGGACAATAAATTCACTTGACTTGACTTCTCTCTCTCTCTCACACACACACACACACATCACAGACTGCAATAAATTAAAGATGGACAAGAATATAAATTATCCACTTGATATGATCAACAACGGTAGCAAGGTCCCATCCTTGTCCTCCCCACATTAAGAAACTCAAAACTCAGGCTGTGAGTGTGACATAAGACTACCCCCCCCAAAAAAAAAACAAAAAAACAAAAAAACAACAACAACAACAACAACAACAAAAAACAAACACAAACAAAAAACCCTTAAACATACCAATGCTGCCATTAGTAAGCTACATACACGGAGAATTCTGTGTTGGAACAGTTGTGCTTGTAACCGCAAGTGCGCTTTTATATTAGTCTATCTCAGAGATTAGTACAGAACTCTACACTCTGGAGTCTACGTCTCTTCCTGTTCCAGTAATGCCACCGGCTACTGCGTTTGGCTTCAATCGGGTGAACGCAAGCCTGTGTGCGTGTATTTGTGCATGCAACCTTGGGT
>JACVVK020000154.1:0-25000 GCA_018292915.2 Batillaria attramentaria
GGCTGCAATGGCAGTAGACTGTAAGCTGACCAAATATTTTGCTTCCTCTAAAACGTTAAGATAAATCCATTTGGGGGGGGGGGGTGTTTCGAGTGGGTTTTGCATTAGCTTTGATACCCAATTCTCGATACATTCTCATATATATACTTCTGTAAAGTAATTAACAGTTTACCATTTCACATCTATGGAGTTAATTGGCCACACACTATTACTCTACAGTAAACTGACCGTGACAGACGTTATCAAGTTTGCCCACTGCGGAGGTACCGTGCATCCAGTTACAGCTGTGCTAAATGGTGTATACAGTGCAAAGCAAGATGATGTTCCTTAATTAATAACTACTAATTTACTGACATGCAAATTGACTGTTGAATGTTTCGGCTGTACCCAAACGCATTACAAAAGTGGGGTCAGGCGTAAATCTGCAGTTTACATTGCATGTTTATAAATTTATTTGTACCCCCCCCCCCATCCCCCTCCCCACACTCCGTTGTTGTTGTTGTTGTTGGGTTTTTTTTTGTTTGTTTGTTTGTTTGTTTTTGTCGTAGTTTTTTTGTTGTTTTTTTTTTGTTTTTTGTTTTTTGCTGTTTTTTTTTTTGTTTTTTTTTTTTTTGGGGGGGGGGGGGGGGGGGGGGGGGGTTAAGCATGTAGAGAGTTTAATAAAGCCAAGCGATTTCCAAGAAAATTTTCTACATTGCTACAATATGATTCTGTCATACTCATAGCAACACATGTTTGTCAAATTCAATGTATTTATTTATTGTAAATCTTTCTTCATTGTTTTATTATAACGACCGTGATTTGTTGTTATTTCACGTTACACAGAGCTGTGTATTCCCTTTGTTGTTTGTTGTTGTTGCTGTGTTTTGTTTGTTTTGTTTTTTGTTTTATTTATGTTTGTTTTTTTTCCATTGTTAACAACTACTCAAAAAATGAAAAAGAGGCTGTTACCCAACGTACGCGATCATGGATTGGGATTTACTCTCTCTCTCTCTCTCTCTCTGTTTTTTTTTTTTTTTTTTCCATTTCTTTTTCCTTTGGCGCAAGGATTCTCTAAAGGAAACAAAAGTTTTGGCCAAGCAGCATTATCGTAATTTTCTTTTTAAACAATTTGAACAATTGTCTGTGTTTGTTTGTTTGTTGTTGTTGTTTTTACATGGCATACCGCTTCTGCAGGGGCATAAATCACAGTATAAATCTGTTTATCTTCCCGTGTGCATGTAACATTAGCCAATAAACCCCCCGGATTGCCTTAAGGTACAAAGTACACATTACCCACGTGATCGACAAGAGCACGCTCTAGAACAAATCTTGATGCAAACCACCACCACCACCACCAAAAAAAAAAAAAAAAAAATCATCACGTACTTCATCAGATGTCATCAAATCATCAGTAATGGTATTCACCAGATTCATTGAAGTCATTAATATGGACGAATGTATAATGGACGTAATTATGAAGAACATCTGAGAGAAGGCCCCATCCCTTGCCAATTAAACCGGGCGCACCAACGAATTTGAATTCGTTCTACTTCTAGCTAGACTTCTAGACAATAACGTTTATGCTTTGCGGACGGGAACGAGATGATAAAGAAGAGATAAAATCAATATCATAATAATTCGTACGTCTTTCGTTAGTACCCCCCCCCCCCCCCCCCCCCTTAAAAAAAAGAAAAAAAAAGAAAGAAAACACCCGACTCGGCCACGACATTCACAGCCGCAGAGTTTGAACTTGACATAACAGAACGGAAGGTATTTTGTTCGTGCTTCTGATTTTCACTCTCAGACAGTTCTCTGTTTTTCGTAGGTTAAACAGCTGCAATGTGTCAGTAAAATAAGATAAATAAATTGCATCCAAAGCCAAGTTCTCATATCTATATCGCTGTTTCGAAAACATGGTTTTCATTTTGCAAAAAGCGTTTTGTTTGAAAGGAGATCGCCAAAAAAAAAAATAATAATAATAATGACGTATTCAACAACGAAGCAAAACGACAACAACAACAACAAAAAACAAAAACAAAAAACAAACGTATCCATTACAAATTAATAGCTACAGTGTTCTCACCTGCAGTTCCCATCGTCATCGGCGGCTGGTCCTTCCTCCCTCCCTTTTTCTCCTTCATCCAAGGGTACTCAGCTGCCAAGCTCTTGCACACTGCGGCCCCACTGTCGGGCCCCACAGCCCCGGGGGTCATCCCTAGGGGGTCGGGCGGCATGGAGTAGTGCTGGTAGACAGGGGCGCACGTCCCGGGGCTCGGGGAAGGACCCCCGGGGCCGGCCATGATGGATGAAGAGGGGTAACTCTCGGACATCACTCCAACCCCCACCCCTCCGGATAGGTGGGTGCTGGGGAGGTAGCCTCCGCGTCCTCCTCCCAAGCCCCCTCCGTCTCCTGCTCCCCCTCCTCCCCCATCTGGGGTCATCGCTCCGTGATCAGTGAACATGTACATGGCGGCGTGGTGGTCAGACAGTTTCTCCATGCCCTCTTCAGTCACAGCGCTTAGACGTTCCGCTCACTCATTAGGGACCGCTTGTAATCTGTCCTCAATTAGTCCTTAATCCCAAGCACTGATGCTGCAGGTCACTACTGCACTACTGCAGGTCACTGTCCTGAAGATGACTCTCTCTTGACTGTGGCCCGACCACAGACTGATCGTATACAGATGAAGAAGACTGATAACAGTTTTGTGCGGACTAGATCATCAGATTCGTTATCACTGTAATCTGTTTGCAACTGATTCAAGTTCTGATGTTTGACTCTGTTACAGGTCACTGTCCTAAGGATGACTCTCCTCTCACAGAAGGCGACAGAAGTCTACAAGCAGAAGACTCTCCTTTGACAGAAGGCGACAGATGTCTACAAGCAGAACACTCAACAGTCAGTTTCTGTTGGCGAGATATATACGCCTGTGCACAGAAGCAAACGGGTTTCCTGATATTCACACTGCTGCTGCTGCATGATCTGTTTTAGTTATCACACGATCACGCGGTTTCTGCATGTTTTGTTCGGCTGTCTGGGACCCACAGCACACATGCATGCGAGGCCAATAAATGGGAGAAAGATCTGGTGAATAATTGATACTATGAGTCAGCCCAAAACACAAGTGGCGTTGCAACGCGGCACAACACAAAAACCACGCGACGAACTTCATGCACGAAAATACGTGACCAGACAGTTTCCCCGAACGTCATACACGAAAATACGTGACCAAATAGTTTCCACGAAGTCGTGCACGAAAATACGTGACCAAATAGTTTTCACTTGCTTATTCAGTTACATCAACATGGGAGGATTTTTTAAAATCGCTTAATTGTCTGTTTTGATCCATGCGACACCGGGAAAGATCTGTCCAACATGTAAGTGTTTGTTTACATTCTTTCATAAGTACGCGCTTGATTGAGTGAGCATGTGACAAGTGTGCCCTTAAACGAGTCCGCTTCCTTTTTCAGTTAAATCAACATAGGAGTGGGGCAAACCGCATTTCTGTCCGTTTCAATTCAATTCAACCAGAAACGTGAAAGATCTGTCCCGCGTGTAACCGTTTCTCCCCACTCTTTCACAAGTAGACGGCCGACCAGTGATTGAGAGACGGCGAGTGAGCGAGAGGGAAGGATGATGAATGACTTCTGTCTATGGCGGCAGTGGTCAGCGCAGATCTTTTCCTCATTCGTCTCTCTCTCTCCCGGTCAGCTGGCTGAGTGCAGGCAAATCGCTAGTGTCAGCTGAGGCCTCGACAATCTTGTCTGCTCGGCAGTCAATTGATTTCAGTCAGGGGTTATTGAGGGCCATGATTGAAATTTTATGAACAAACACTTTTGGGTTTAGTTCACGCAAACCGATCAATTTCACGGTTTGTCCAAATTCATGATGTAGCCCGGGGGAAGAAAACAGAATCGACACTGACTGAAACGATGGAATGTTTGCTTGTCTATATAAGCTGGGTAGCCACAATGTCTTGAGCGATGAGTATACAGGTGTAGATGACACAGACTTGGTTTAGTTCCCTGTAGAGGCAGAGAAAAACAAACTATATTAATCCGTCACAGTTAGTCACAATTAAGAGTGATGAGTGATGCTGGTGTTGCATCACTGAACTGTCATCAAAGCCTTTCGGTCAAAGATCTTTTGACACCCTTCCCTTTATATTTTAGTTGACAATGAGTCTCCCAAAAATCATATGTTACTCATCACATCAAATCTGCTACGTCAATGCGACTTCCAAAAATAACCAGGATAATCGTGTAGCTGTCGGTGCAACATTTTCCTGCTTGTTTTAACATTGCATACAATTTTTAGGATACAGGTCTTTGCCAAGCGCATTGAGAATGAAAGGCGACTGCACAGAAACCCAAGTTGTTGATATGATTTTTTTTTTTTTTTTTTTTTTGGGGGGGGGGGGGGGGCAAAATCTGTGTTTCATCCGCTACGTAATTCTTGCTTCATCCGTAAAAATATTTTGCGTATTTTCAATGAAACAGAGAGGAACAGGAAAGCACACACTGTTACATAAAACAGCATGGTTGAAGTAAAAACGCATTAGGTTACCGACTTGAAACCAGCGCAGAACTATCATGAACTTTTAAAAGGTTTCTGGATTAGCATAAATTTCCCATTAGTGAGCTGAAATATTTTCAGACATTACTTAGAAAAATGTATAAAACACCTAAACGGTATTACAGAAAATGTTGATGCTGAAGACAATTTCCTGTAACAGGCTACACGGCTGTTGCATCGCTGTTGTCATCCCCATATGTTACATGATAAACGAGTTTCTGTTGACAGAGAAACAATAGAAATGTGCATCATAGCATGCTTTATATCCATGCTTTCTGCGATGACATGTATGCAGGAGAAACCTGCGCTGTCTGCAACAGATTGCTAGCATGATGAAACTGTACTCCGAGCAAATGCACGGTAAATAATGCCAAGCCATGTGATGTAACTGGTGGCGTATACCGTAAGACTCAAGCCTCCGGCCTACACGGTTGTTGGGTTTTTTGTTTGTTTGTTGTGTGTGTGTGTGTGTGTGTGTGTGTGTGTGTGTGTGTGTGTGTGTGTGTGTGTGTTCTTGTAAGGCCTTGCAGAATAGGATGCACACCGGGGAGAGAGAGAGAGGGGGGGGGGGGGGAGGAAGATAGAGAGGAGGCCATTGTGGAGATGAAACTCTTGCAGTAGAATTAGTTTAGCGACTAAACCTACGGTGGCATTTTGTTTAGATGTCAGCAAGTTGCCTTGCCTTCAGCCGGGGACAAGAATCTGACAGTAATGAAAGTGTATGAGATGTAAATGGAATGTGTTATCCATCATAGCCTTTGGGAGTGTGAGCTTACTCGAACAAACGCTGGTTCGAAAATGCGCTGAGAGGAAAATTGAGTGCAGCTGATTTGCTCTGATATTACACGGCAGGCCAACACACACACACACACACACACACACACACACACACACACATTCGGACAGACCTAATCGTGTATCTGCATACAAGAGTAATCCTAGCCAAGTTGTTCGTCTTCACATAACCTGAACAGAAACAGTCATAACCCGAACCCTCATTCTGACATTTGGCCATCCCAGTTTCCCTTCAGCTACACAACTTGAGGACACAATCATAACTAAGTTGGCAGAGGAATGCCTTCAGAACAGATCGAACACAACTGACACGTAAGCAAAACCAGCGTACCTTCACCAGTTCCAGCTCTTCCCCAACACGGAAGAGATCAGTCAGTGTAGTTAACAATACAGCAAGTCCGCTTCCGCAATGCACTTGTAACAGATGAGATACGATGATGGCACAGTCGCCAACACACACCTCAGTCACAGCAGATGATACCTCAAAACTAAGTCAGTTCCGCAGCGAATGGTATTACTGACAATCAAGGTCTAACCGATCGTCTGCCGTGCGCAGGCAAGCGACTAGCAGCCGTACCGCAGATCATTCCCAGAAGAAAATACTCATGACATGATGTCTGCCGAACCGAGCGCACGCCGAGTTTAGAACAGCAGGCGACTTGTCTTATTTTCGTCTCATGTCACTCGACAGCGCGTCACGGCCTTTCCGACCGTGCCCAACTCTCTCATCGCTTGTCCACACCGCTCGTGTGCCAGCGCCATGAAGGGTTTGACAGCTCACGTGACCCCGCGCAACCAATGGGAGGCGGCGTGAGCTCTTCTGTCGATTCCCTGGGGGCCTGAAGGGGCGGGGTTGCTGGTGGCTGCTCGTGTTGCGATCAGAGAGAGGGGAGGGAAAAGGGTGGGCAGATCTGTCACAAAAGTCAGTCAGCCTGTAGCGCCTTGGTCGAGTGAAGTCGGGTAGGGTGGAGGGGAATGTGGGAGGAGGGGTGGGGGGATGAAGGTTTTTGGAAGGCGGAGGGGGGTCAGGGTAACGTGTAGAGGGTGGGTGGTAGTTGGCTGTACTAATGCGGCTGAGAGGAAAGCGCAGTGTTATTTAAAAAAAAAAAAAGTGTGTATGACTGACGAAAATGATGGGTCATGCATTATGCCATGGTTACATGCACATGCGGCAATAAAAGTCAGCTCACGAGGGAACCAGGGATGTCCGAAAGCGGAACGCAATCGACAGTAATTCCATGTTCAATTTCCAGGATTTTCAGCTGTTAGTGCATGTTGTGTGTTCGTGAACGGTTGACGTTCCCGTTGCATATTTTTAATTGATATTCCTTTCACAGCATGCCTGGCTGGTCGGCTAATGTATTACGGATCGATAAGGCTATTTTTTCTGGCCTTGACACTTTGTTTTCAACTCTCTCTCTCTCTCTCTCTCTCTCTCTCTCTCTCTCTCTCTCTCTCACACACACACACACACACACACACACAACACGACCCCCCACTTCCGTCCCTCCTGTCCCAAGTGTCCTCCTGTCCCTTCTGCAGGACAGCTTGTAAGACAGGCAGCAATGCCTAAATGCTCTATCCTGAATTAAAAAAAAAAAAGTTTCATCATCATCATCATCATCATCATCACTCAGAAACACCACCATCACCACCCTGCCGCTATCCGATATTTTCAAGAAATCTTGGACTTTGATCTCTTATGTCTGTACGTCCGTATACGTATGTCGTTTCTATAACACAACTCTTCGTTTCCATTCCTTCAGCGATCTGAATGGATTCCACTTCTTTTAAAACACCTTCAGCCTTTTATTTTCTGCCTGTAGTACTTTCCATTGATGGGCATTGCAACGTGACATTGCAGTTCGCTAGTGGCTAGCATTCCCACACCACAACCAAAAAATATACATTTTGCTGTTTTACCAACTTACATTCAGTTTGCTGTTTTATTAACGTACATCCAGTTTGCTGTTTTATCAACGTACGTTCAATTTGCTATTTTATCAACGTACGTTCAGTTTACTGTTTTATCAGCGTACGTTTCAGTTTGCTGTTTTATCAAAATATGTTCAGTTTGCTGTTTTATCAACGTACGTTCAGTTCAAGTTACTGTTTTATCAACGTACATTCAGTTGCTGTTTTATCAATGTACGTTCAGTTTGTTGTTTTATCAACGTACGTTCAGTTTGTTGTTTTATCAACGTACGTTCAGCTTGCTGTTGTATCAACGTACGTTCACTTTGCTGTTTTATCAACGTACGTTCACTTTGCTGTTTTATCAACGTACGTTCCGTTTGCCGTTTTATCAACGTACGTTCAGTTCACTGTTTTATCAACGTAGTTCAGTTTGCTGTTTTATCAACGTACATTCAAATGCTGTTTCAAAAACATACATGCATTCTGCTGATTTATCAACGTACGTCCAGTTTGCTGTTACATCAACGTACATTCAGTTTGCTGTATCAAAACCGTACGTTCATTTTGCTGTATGACCAACGTACGTTCAGTCTGCTGTTTTGTCAGCGTATGTTATGTCTGCAGTTAACTATGCATAATTACAACATGCTGAACTCGGGGGGGGGGGGGGGGGGGGGGGGGGGGCGGGGGGGGGGGGAGGAATTGTGTGACGACCTAATGTAGCATTAGTAAACCAAAACGAGTTGAAAGATTATTATCATGTCCGAAACTATGTCAACTAAGAGACAACGTACCCCATGCCGAGGTACCGAAAGAAAATCCTGAAAGCAGTACATTTGCTGTATACACTGTAGGCCTAACTCGTTTACATAACGTTATGAGTCATTCTGAAGAAATGCAATGAACGTAGACCGCATTAATATGTATGCAACGAACCAGCCATAAGAAGGGAGACGAGTCCTGTTCCTGTACCACAGCGGAAAGCTAGGTCACTGTCTTTAAAATTAAGTTTTGGCGACAACGCGACGTGCATTGTCCCATAAACTGTCACGGAAACTACCTGGTTGCAAACGACCCGGTATACGCGCATTTCAAACTCTCAAATTCAAAATTTCAAAAAGACCTTTCTGACCGTCGCAACGTTACGGGTTTTTGCGGAATACTGGCGAAATGTGCATTGAAGGAGCTCGTAATTTTAGCGTGCACGTCCGGCGTATGTTCTCCCCCAGCTCGATATACCCTGGGGCAGTTCCCGCTTTAAAGCGGGATGTGCCCCCCGTCTACAGTAAACCAGCCATGCTCCACCCTCACGCGACAGATTTACTCCCAAGCTGGAAACGCACCACCAGTAACACTTGACCGAGAAACCAACCCATACCCCAAACAAAAGAGAAAACACCCCCCCCCCCCCACCCACACACACACACACACACACACACACACACACACACACACACACACACACACGGGTGGGTGGGTGGGTGTTTGGTGGTTTAACGTCCTTTTCCACCACATAGGGTGATATCAAAGACGGGGAAACGATGAAAAAGCCAGCACAAATATTTGGCCCCAGCCGGGATCGAACTCACGACCCGAGCATTAGAAGTCCAACGCTCTACCATTCGACCACCCCGACTCCCCCCCCCCCCCCACACACACACACACACACACATTTACAGTTACAAGTCAGACCACAACCAGGGAAAGGTTTATACTGACATCACGTATCACCCTAAACCACTGGACGAGTTTTCTCAAGAAGGGCGGCGTGCAGCAGTCGTATCTCTCATGATACGTCCAACAACAACAACAACATTAACAACAACAACAGCAACAACAACAGCAACAACTAAAAACTAAAAACCAAAAATTACGCCCGAAACACCACAAAACCTTTCGTTGGCTAAAAATGTTGGACCCATCTAAAACAGCTGGTGTTTAGAACCATCTCATACCACACGCATAAGAAAACGGAGATGTACCCTCCAAAATTTAACACACATACATACATGCATACGTGATTGTTCTTCCACGGGAAGTCGCGGGAAGTGCCCTGAGGTATCAGCAGCTGGGGAGTACATACCGCCTGTTACACCGGGACAGGGTACTGTTGCGTACGATGTCGTCGGCGACTTAGTACGCGACGTACTGTGTCGCCAGAAGCATACGATATGAACCATTTGAGCTATATGAAGTTTCGTCTGTTCTCACCCTCAGCTTGTGTTTTAGTTTTTTTGTATTCATGGGTTCAGTGCTTACGAATTCGAATTACTAGCGTGATATTCTTAGCGATTTTGCGATTCTTTAGCTTATTATTCTTCTACAACAAATCGCATTTGGAAAGTTGTTGTTCTCAGATTCTTTCTTTGTTTGTTTGTTTCTTTCAGGTGAAGCCAGTGTGGTTACACAGGTCATAAGTCAGAGGATACGTTGGACGCTCTTGAAAATGAATATTCTTTGCCGGAATGGCGTGTTGCACATTACACCAAAATTTTAATTTCCCGGAAAGTATAAAAAGTAGAAAACAAAGTGTTCGGACTTAGACTCACTAACCACAATAATGTATCCTTAAGACAACAACAACAACAACAACAACAACCTCCCCCCCAAAAGAAAACACACAAACAAACAAAAAAAAACCAAACAAACAAACAAACACCCCCCCCCCCCCAAAAAAAAAAAAAAAAAAACAACCAAAAACCAACCAACCAACAAACAAACAAACAAAAAAAAACAAAAAAAAAAACAACGACAACAACAACAACAAACGAAAACAAAACAAAGCATCTACAAACAAAAACAAAAAAACACGAGAGAAGAGGAAAAAGCTACACATCCTCTGACATAAACTGGTTCAGCAGACTGACTGCATTTACTGCCGAATCATCTCATCTCGAACAGAATCATCTCTCGCAACACGCCGTGTGACACCGTGTCGAACCCTGCTATTTTTAGTAACCACTGAAATGAAACTATGGGAGTCATACTACAGGCCTACAAGCCCAGCCACCACTACAGTAACTACGGCTAATGTTGATAGCGCTGCCTGTATCTGATGGCACAAGACGTGTGCTTGAGCCACGCTTCATTAGGAGGGGGAGAGGCCACAATTACACACAATGATTCGCGTATTTTTCATCCCCTGTCACTCCTTGTAATGGCCTGGCTAAATCACCGTGCGACCCTCCCTCCTCCCTCCCCCCCCCCCCCCCCCCCCACCCCCCGTGCCCCGAGTCCCCCCAGTCCGCAGCCCCAAATCTTCACCATTGTGTTCAGGAAGGTTTGACGATCCGCCGTATTTTCATCTGGTTGTTTTGGTATTTTGCGATTGACAGATGGAGAAAACCACACACACACACACACACACACACACACACACACACACACACACACACACACACACACACACACACACACACACACACACACGATAAATATAATTTTTAAAACCCATTCGAAAGCCTGCCAGCCGAATGCCTAACCAGGCAAGCCACTACTAGTGCCATCTAGCTAATCAAATAGACACAGATGGTTTATTTTCAGTATTTACATATATGGCAAACACCTCTGTAATGGCGTTTTAAAGTGTTTTTTGTTGTTGTTTGTTTGTTTGTTTGTTTATTTTTTCCTGTCGTGCGTATTATGCACATATGAAGTTTTAAAGTACATTTTTTTTGTACAAAATCAAAACAAATGCATGCCTTTTGCGAACCAAAAAGCCTGATAACAAAAGAACAAACAAAAACCCCACAATACAAATAATCCAACATGCAAAAAAAAATAAACAAAGATAAACTAACAAACATCAAATTAACAAAAACAAACAAAATATTAAAAAAAATATAATCAAAAATAAAACGAAAACAAGAAGTAGAAACAACAACAACAACAACAACAACAACAACAACAACAGCACGAAGGTCGATACCTATAGACAGAAAACCCGCCCCTAACCCCCTCAGTGTGTGTGAGGACTGTATTAGAGAGAGATGAATTATGCTGGGACGGCGGCCACGATAAATGAGGGAAAAACGACTCCAACATCGCTACGCTCCTCTTGTCTTTGTTCCCAAAGTCTTTCTTTCCATCCCCTCCCTCAATCACCCTCCCCTCCACCCTCCCTCCCCCGCACGCACCTCTTTCCTCTACCGTCCCTCCTTCTAGGGTCTAAAACAGTTTAACACCCCCTCCTCCCCCCGACCCTCACCCCTTCTATCTGATCCTTAATATTCTCATTTCATTCGCATTTAGTCTGGCTGAGGGCGGCAGATGCCTTCATTTGGTGGGCTCGGAGTCCAGGCTGTACTGTTCAGGTGTGTCACCGTTCGCCTTGTGCAGCTAGATGTGCAGGAGATGGTTCACAAGGACTTGCAGGAAACGCTTCTGCAGATCACGTTCTACGTTTCGTTTGAATGTTAGACTTCGCGGGTTCAGATACAGCACAGTTCAGATGTGTCAGTGTGTGTCGTGTGTCGCCAGACCATTCTGCAGAAGGTGTGACAAGAGGACTTGCGTGAAATATTTCTGCAGAAAGTGATGTAAACAGGAATACGATAATTTTCAGGTGTGTCAGCGTATGTTGTGTGGCTTGTGTCGCCAGACCATTCTGCAGAAGCTGTGACAAGAGGACTTCAGAAAATGCTCAAAGTTTTGTAGGAATATCAACGTCGGTGGTGGCTCCGGAGTCCGGACAGGAATACGGTAATGTTCAGGTGTGTCAGCGTGTGTCTTGTGTCGCTAGTTTATTCTGCAGATGTGTCATGAGGATTTGCTAAAGATGTTTCTGCACAACAATCTATACCTTTAGCATGCATGCCAACTTTGGTGGATCCGGATACAGCCCAGTTCAGCTGTACCGCCGAGTGTCTCGTGTTGGTGGATCTGCAGGAGATGTGTCACGAGGACTTGCAAGAATTGTTTCCGCAGAACATGTACTTTGTGTGAATATCAGGAGGTTGCTTGGCTCGGAGTCCGAGGAGAAATACGGTACTGTTCAGTTGTGTCGGTGTGTGTCTTGTGTTGCTAGATCTGTAGAGATCATAAAAGACTTACAAGAAATGTTTCTACATAAAGTGTTCTACGTTTTGTATCAATCTCAATTTTGGTAGGTTTGGATTTTCATGTGTGTCGCCGTGTGTCTTGTGTTGCTTGGTCTGTAGGAGATGTGTCGTGCGGATTTGCAAGGAATGTTTCTACACAACGTATTCTACGTGAATTTAAAATAATTCCGTGTTTGCAGGTGAGCTATCGATGCTAGGATTGTGAGTTTAAATCCAGAATTGGAGCCAAGAATTTGTGCTAGTTGTTTTCCTCATTGACCCTCATTTGATATAGATCACCCTATTCGTAATGGGAGAGGACGTTGATTCCCTGAGGTGGACCCGGTGCTGCACTCAGTACCTCATCTTCGATGAGCGGAAGGTCTAAGGATGCACAGCACGCCATCTACTGAGCCAGCAGCGTAACTCATCAAAATCAAGACCGAGAACGCAGGCATGGGACATGATTATGAAGGACCGATAACTGGGAGGCATGAATAATTATCGCTTCATTCTTTTGATATTCAGTGTGGATTTTGTGAAAAGCGTGTGAAACAAATACTGAAACTAGTGAAACTATAGTTGATTTTGGGGGGAATGAAACCAAAAGTCCAGGAAATGCCTTAGACAGACAGCCTGACACACACACACACACACACACACACACACACACACACACACACACACACACACACACACACACACACACACACACGATAATTAAATTATTTCGTAAATCGTGAGATATTTCAGGTGAAAACAGGGAGTTCCTGTTTTGTCAGTTTAGTGGGTGGCGGGGAGGGGGGGGGGGGGGTGAGTCTGGGGAAGGATGATCATTCTCTCTCTCTCTCTCTCTCTCTCTCTCTCTCTCTCTTACAAGCGCTATACATTACAGAGTAGTTAGATTTTAAACCAGCACTAGCCCGAAATATCACAGTTGCGTAATAAATAGTCAAGCTCCATCCCACCAAACAAAACATTTATGAATAAAACAAAATGCATGTAACATAGAATTTAGAGATTTTTAGAAGTGTTTCTCGGTCCTAACCAAACTTCCAGTCAAGCGCACCGTTTTACTGAGCTGGGGTTGTTTTGCCGAAGTTACGTTAGTACCCAGTCACTCGTGGTCTCAGAAACTTCGATTCGTTCGCGAGTACTTTTACATGTTCTGGCAATCTCATTAGATGGTGCAACTTAGTCTGGCCACAAACCAACGCGCGCCTCTCTCTCTCTCTCTCTCTCTCTCTCTCTCTGTGTGTGTGTGTGTGTGTGTGTGTGTGTGTGTGTGTGTGTGTGTGTGTGTGTGTGTTATTGACCGATGTACGCTTAGTGTTTTGGGTGTATGGTAACGGCACGCTGGTTTTACCCTTAGCTTTGGGATAGTATTTAAAGTCAACATTTTCTCTTGTTTTGGGCGTGGATAGTTGTGAATAACCTTAGCAAAAAACAACAACAGCAACACCCCAAAACAACAACAACAACAACAACAACAACAACAAAATTGGCCCATTTTCTTTTTTATTTGATTTCAGTTGTATAAGCGTTATGACTTGGTGATTGCATCTAGGCTTTACGTGTCTTGTTTCGTCCACCACAAAGTGGTTTCAAAGACAGGAGCTATGGAAAAAGCTTTTTTCCAATTTTGGCTCATCGATTTGGCACTTGGGATTCAAACCCGGAACTTTCCGACCACGAGTTCAACACTCAAGGTGTTGAGTCACCAGACTACCCGATTTGAATTCGAAAAATCCGGCATTAATTTAGATATTAAAATGTGTTAAAATCGCTTTTCGTTTAAGCCGTTGGTTTAAACATTTCATTCACGCACAGATCGCCGTCAAACAGTAACAGTTACACAACAAAGCACAACAAGTCAAAACTTCGAGGCGTGCCGCGTATCTGAGTCAAGTTGCATACATATACGGCGGAGAAAAGCTGTGACAAATTAAATGAGAAAAAAGGAAAAAGGGACAGGAAGCAGAGAAGGAAGGAAGAAACTTTAAGCAGATATGTCAGTTCTGATGTGAGCAATTCCGAGAAGGAAGAAGAGAAGGAAGGAAGAAACTTTAAGCAGATATGTCAGTTCTGATGTGAGCAACTCCGTACAGCATAGACCGTAATTTTAGGCTCAAATACCGTCTGTCAAAGTCACCACCACGTCTGTCACCGAGAGCTTGGTAACTAGTTGCTGGCATTGATACAATGTATACCTAAAGTATCATTAATTTTGAAGAAATCGACAAAATCATTCCAACATCTGCCGCCGATCCGTGTCTCTCTACCCAGATTCAATTAATTTTTACGTCATAATTGTTCCTTACCAACGTCCGCCCCCAAATGAGGTTTTGAAACGATGAAAGAAGCGAAGGGAAAAGCTTGACTGCTAGAGTCGAGAGTCAGGAAATGGAACTCCTTCAACCTGGCTATTGTCGCTGCACAGGGGTGGACGCTTGACCGCTGAGAGGAGTCACAATAATAGGATGATCCTCCTCCCCCCAGACTAACATACGAACCTCTCCTCCTCTCCTCGCACCCTGGACAAATCCACTTAAAACTAGCGGCGCGCGCTTTAAAGTCCCAACCTCGCAATTAAACGCCTTTCACGAAGACTTGACTGAAGAAGCAGAACAGAAAGAAAAGAGAGACTGAAAAGACTCAGATGAAACCCCTGTCCGCGTGGCCAAGTAGTATACAGTGGTGAAAACCTGCCGGAAACTTTAAAGGCGCAACCGGCACTTGTAGGCGAAATTGGCTTATTTTAGGGAGCAGTGGATGGGAAAATAAAAGCCACTCGCCGTACAGCTTGAGCTACCGACGCGTTTTCACGCTTGTGACTCCAGTGAATCCAGTGAAAACGCGTAGAAGAGAGCAAGGAAAGGTGTGTGTTAGAGAGAGAGAGAGAGAGGGGGTCAATAGACGAAGGAGACGAAAGGGACAGGAGATAAAAGAGGAAAGGTGTAAACCTAAACACGTTGGGGCTGAAGGAGGCAGGTAAGATGGAAAGGCTTAATGGAGCCAATGGTATCCCCTACCACCTTTGTGGCGTGAAAACCCCAAAGCCTACGGACAGAGGATACAAAAATGTTGACATACAATCCAGTAAGGAGCTAGAGAAGTGTAGGGTCCGGCTACCATAACATTTTGCCAGTCTGTGATAGGTGCTGTTATAATTATTAAACGGAACGGCTTAACTTTACGAGGTGGGTGGATGTTTGATGGTTAAACGTTTTCCGGCTGCAGCAAGGGTGACCTGAAAGGGCGTAAAGAAAACGTTGTCTGTCTCGATTTTGAAATTGAAAAAACTGAGTTAATTTTTTTCTCCAGAGAATGATTTTTAGCAGCAGCAGCATCAACATCAACATCAACATTTTTAAAATACAAAAATGTTCAGACCTGCAGTTATAGTATCGGATTAAGTTCCCCCAAAAGTGAATTTGACAAAACTTTTACAAATCAAAATTAAATGTGCACTTTTCAAATTCTTTTATCAGCCTAATCTTGCAAAAGCCTGAACCAAGTTGGTTTTTTTTTTTTGGTGTGGTGTTATTGTTGTTGTTTTTTGTAGTTGTTTTTTTTTTTTAACGTTTTAAAAAAAGGTGTGTGTGTGTGTGTGTGTGTGTGTGTGTGTGTGTGTGTGTGTGTGTGTGTGTGTGTGTGTGTGTGTTCATTTATTTACAGCGCCTGTTCCATGTGGAATCTTTTCCCTCCCCCTCCCCCCCCTCCCCCCTCCCCTCAACCACACATTCACACAGACAGAAAAAAAAAAATCACATACACATAGTTTTTGGATTTCTTCAACAACAACCAAACAAGACCACACCAAACCTGGCTTTTCAGACCCTCATTTTGAAACCGTACAAGATCTGACTTCAACACCAGCCAGACATCCCAAAATCGGCCTTTAGAAAGCGGACCAGAGGGGGGCAAATCACAGCACAAAATGGTCACCGCTCCAGAACTCAGTGAAGCGAAAGGCAGAAAACGAACGAACAGTCGACAAAAGCCGAAGTCGGCCAAGCGAAGAGGTTGGGATCTGAATGGAAGCGGGGTGCACTTGTGAAGGCAATTCACGCCGCTAAGTGAGGATTTGGGGCAGCCCGGAAAGAGAACTAAACGGGTGTTGTAGAAAAATAGCTAGGAGGGGGATTTACCGTAGCGGGATGACGGTGGGCATTTGGGGTGTGTTTCTGAAAGGAGCGAATATTTTGTGCTGGTCCCATCTCTCCGTGTAACATGACGTTGTTTGCTAATGTGAGCAGTATACTATGCTCAGATATATTGCTCTCTCTCTCTCTCTCTCTCTCTCTCTCTCTCTCTCTCTCTCTCTGCTGAGGCCAAATATTTGTGCTGGCCTTTTTCTCGTTGCACCGTCTTTGATATCATCCATACGTGGTGGAAAAGGACGTTAAACTTCCAAACACCCCACACCCACCCTCTGTGTGTGTGTGTGTGTGTGTGTGTGTGTGTGTGTGTGTGTGTTTTCAAGTTGGTTGACATGTGTAATTTCCTTTATATTGTTTTCTTCTCCCTTATATTTCTGTAGAGGTTAGATTTCGTTTTGCGTTTTTGTTTTGTTTTGTTTTGTTTTGTTTTCGTAGTTCATAGTACCGACAAGTTCGAACACGGTATTTCTGCAAAAACACTTTTACCGTTGGAAAATAAAGATTATTGTCATCGTCATTGTCATTCTCTCTAACGAGACCCCTCTCCTACCTCTCTGTAGGCATGAATAAATAAATCAGTGAAAATTAAAAATATATTACATATATATAATCGATCAGTTGTAAAATAAATACACAGTCATGGATAGACTGGTAGTAACACAAATGTTCCTAATTTATCAAAAAGATTAAACACAATATTATATGCCTACTGCAAACAGAGAGATGAAATGTTGAAACAGGGGACCTACATATTAAATGTTTTATAATCTTCAAATGCTTAGAAATAAAAAACAAAACAAACACACACACACACACACACACACACACACACACACACACACACACACACACACACACACACACACACAGAGAGAAAAAGAGGTAGAATTTATTTGAATCATAACATTGAGTCTGACTGTTTTCCAGTTTGTCAAAACTAAATCTACACATACGTACAATCGGTATCAGTCATAGTGGCAAACGCAGTCTAGTTTGCCATTTCAGTGCTGTCAATGTGTACTTTTTCCCACTGAGCATCAACATAACCGGTGCCGCTTGTTCATGCTCACTATCTGTTTATTTGAACGACTCGTCAGTATTGCAATAAACCTGTTTTAACCAAACGCAGTGTGTTCTGATGCTTGTCCCTTCGCCCTTTTCCCGGCTTTGACAGACACTCTCTCTCTCTCTCTCTCTCTCTCTCTCTCTCTCAGAGCGCATGCCCTCTGTTTGCGCTGGTTCGTAAATGAAACGGCTATGTATATCCCATGATACAAGTTTGGTACAGAACAGTAGCCTGATAGTGATAATGCACTTCCCCTTGGGACAATTGCTGCGTCAGAGTTTGCTTATTTTTAATTTCCCTCGACGTCACTACATGAAAATAGTCCTGAATTTGCATACGTATACACAGACTCGCTCGAGCAAGGGTTTCAATTTTTTAAGGGCCGTAAAAAAAAGAAGAAAAAAAAAAGAGGAAAAAGAATTGTGAATCTGATAGTTTCATTTTTTTTTTTTTTTTTTTTTTTGTTGGGTTTTTTTTGTTTGTTTTTTTTTCGTTATTATTATTGTGTTACTGCTCTGTTTTGTTGCGTTTTGACGTTTTAGGAAACTGGAGTTGTGTTCTGTTGTGTTCTGTTGTGTTCTGTTCTGTTTCAGTACACACAACAGCTGTGTCCAGTCGCCCTATGCACGCTTATCTCAATTTGCGCTGGCCGCATAAGAGTACATCTTTAATAACTCTTTGAGTTACGGCATGACATAATAATCCACAGGTCATTATTGCGACACAGTACTCGAGTTTTAGCCATACTCTATCTTTCAAGCACTCAAATCAAACCTTTGCACTGAACAGATGTGACGTATTTTTCAGAGCACTAAACAATTTTGTCCAGTGTCGTCGTTGCTGTTACTGCTGCTGTTGATGAGGTGAAGGTTGTGTGAAGGCTACAGGAAACAGCTTGAAAGTGGTGTAGGGGGAGGGAGGGAGGGGGAGGGAGTGTGTGGTGGGAAAGGCCGGTGGGGGGGGGGGGGGTAGGAGGAAGAAGGAGTGGTCAGGGGGGGCGGGGGGGAGGGGGGGGGGCAGAAAAGGGGCTTGTTGGATTGACAACAAGAAGACGAAAACCCACAGAGAATTAACCAGAATGTAACTCCCACAAGAAAAAGGAAAAAAAAAAAAAAAAAAAAAAAGCTGTTTCATGAATAGCCGCATCGGGTTTTATAGCCCTAAATGTGCAACATTCAGCCATCCTTTCAATTAAACTTTATTCCCAATCCGTTACGCCCGATATTGGCAAGCCGTAAACATGGCTCCCGGTTCCCCTTTGAAACGCACATGCACTTATTTCCATGACAAAGCAAGCACGACACACTGACTTTGATAGCTGTCTCGCAGTGTTGTATTCAACCCGCCATCCCCGCGTTCTGCTGCTGGCACGCCTGATCAATACGGTTTGCACGTGCGCTCGCCCAAGCTGGGGTGGGGGGGGGAGGCGTTTGTGTGTGTGTGTGTGTGTGTGTGTGTGTGTGTGTGTGAGAGAGAGAGAGAGAGAGAGACTCAGACTGAGACTGAGACTCAGACTCAGACTCAGGCATTTTTTATTGCATACTAGAACACTAAACCTATGGTCCATTACAGTGGAGTGAGCGAACTAATCAACTCAAAACATTGCAACAAAAACGCCACAAACTATAACCAGCAGATACAGCATAGCATATTCAAGAGAGAGAGAGAGAGAGAGAGAGAGAGAATTCCTGCTCAAGAATACCTTTTTCTAAAAAAGCTATTAAACAAACCTTGGTCGACCAGATGTTGGAGCATATTAATTTGATCATCCCGTATTATTTTGAGTATTCGGTGAAACAATTTTCAATCACACGCAGGCGTTTTTTTTTTTTTTTCTTGATCAAAGGTTGTTGTTGTTGTTGCTGTTGTTGTTTTTGGTGTCCAGTGAACACAGAAAAGAAAATACCCCCCGCCCCGAAAAAAAGAAGAAGAAAACAATAGTCACCGTCACTTCCACCAGCAACAAAAACAACGGCCTCTCTCTCTCTCTCTCTCTCTCTCTCTCTCTCTTCAGCTCTTTCCTCTTTACACTGGGATGCTAAACATCCTCATAAAGGCACACCATCCTTTCCGTAGGTCACCGTGCCTGACACGTCATCATTTCGTCATGAGGACTGCACGTCAGTTGCAGTGAAACGTCAGCGTGACCCCGATAAGAGCTGTGCACGTGAAGCGCGCAACTTGACGTCCACTGTACGCCACCTTGCAACGGTTGTCCCCCCTTGTAAGCTCTCCTATGCTGGAGATGCTGGCACCGCAGGTACGACTGCCTGGAAGTGATTGGCACCTTCCAGATGATCAGCCGTGCAAGATTGGTTCGTTGCCTGGTTGCCTTTTCCACCACATGAGGGGGATAGCAAAGACGGGACAACACCCACTCCCCCCCCCCCTTCCCCATCTCACACAACCTCTCACTGATACAAATACACACTCTGCAAAAACTGGTGGGTTAGACGCCAAAAGCCTTACGGAAAAGGTGAATCTTAAGGTGTAATTTGAAGTACGGCAGTGTGGACAGATTACGTAGTCTAGTTCAGTGGCAGCGAGTTCCAGGCATGTGGCGCTGAAAACAACAACAACAACAACAACAAACCGAATGACTCAGAGATTGGGGTTAATATTAAGAAGTACATTTCCCGAGTAGCCTTGTAGTATGAGACGATCTTGTCTTGTATAAAATACCTGATACTGTACATGTATTTAATTTCTGACGGTACCCTGCTGCTTTTCATCAGTAAGTGATCTACCCACCCCACTGTTCATCTTGTTTTCGTTAGTTCATCGGTTGCTTGCTGGTTGCTTTGTTGTTATTGTTGTTGATGTTTTGCAGCAGTTGTTAGCGGTTTAACGTCCTTTTCCACCACGTAAGGGGCAACGAGGGAAAGTCAGCACAAAAGTTGATTCGAGCCGATGCCGCGCAGTCATCTTCACTATCCCGGCCCACTGAAACACCCCATCCCCTGCCCCCCCCCCCCCCCCCCTCCCCCAAACAGACGGTGGTCTAATTGGAGTCTGCTGTTTTTAATTAGCATCCAGGTGGCACACGACAGTTGCAGAGGCAGACAGTGTGTATCTATTCCTCAGTGGTTTAGGTGTGATGATTGGCATGTTGGAGGTCCATGCAGCAAACATACCTCTTGCCGTATGTGATCAGGAATATCCGTATCCGTATTCAGAACGATACACCGATGTACGGTGATGGTGATAATGGTTGATTGTGTTTGTCTAAACCATGTAGAGTTACAATTCTTGACACGACCAAAAAGGAATAGAAACATCCCTGAAAGTTTGATTGTAGAACTGTCATCGGCTGTCCGATACAAGAAACATCATTTGACCGTCGCTAATGACTTTCGGATGGCACGCGCAACACTTTCGTTTCTAGCCAGAAGGTAACTCAACAAGACACGATGATCTAAAATCAAACCGCCTCAGATGGCTTTGATTCTGTTATTTTCCGTCTTACCCCCTCTGCTATCAAAACAGCCAGGGGAGTGTCCATTGTAATGCGTGCTAGAATCAAAACAGCCAGGGGAGTGTCTATTGTTGTGCGAGTTGATTTCAAACTGTGACAGCGCGTGGACAGCCTCGAACCGATCGTCAGTGCCCACGTGGCCTCGCCTGGCTGTGAATTTCACCTCCCGGCGATAGGGGAGTCTTTATTGAGGCACCGTGCCTACGGGTGGAAAGCAATTGATTCCTGTTGACTGGACGGATGATCCCTCCTGTCTGCGGTGGGGGTCAGTAGAGGAGGTCAGACGGAGCTGGTAATTTTGACACCCGCCTGTTACCGCCTGAAGAAACAGTGGCGCGCAATAGAGGGATTCGGAGCGGGTTTGTCGGGGCTAGGTGTGGGTGGTAGAGATCAAAGATCGAACCAGATTGACTGACAGCGGGGATCGGGAAGCCAGGAAGCGCGCGGCGATGGATTGAAGTATTGGAACTAGATGGGTAGGGTGGGGGACGGGGTGGGAGGGGGGGGGGGATTTGAAGGTGGAGAATGGGTGTTTGGGAAAGACAGGGGGGGGGGGGGGGGGGGGGGGGGGGGGGAGGGGGGAATTCGGGGTAGATGAGAGGATGGTTTCGGTAGGAAAAGTTTAATCAGTGACGATCCTACGAATAATCGAATTTTTTTTATTTTATTTATTTAACGGCTATGTCGACTTCTGACCCATGCCAAAAATTGTTCATGCCTAACTTGAAAATATAGAATAATGTAAACCAGAGGTCAGTTTGAATACAAGAATAGAATAGAACGAACAAATAGAACCTTTATGTTTCCCGGCAAGATTTGCGCAACCCCTAACTTTTTTTTTTTTTTAAATCATTCTCCCTTTCCTCCAAAACACACACACACACACACACACACACACACACACTCACTCACACACACACACTTGACACCCGAAGAGTATGCAACCACATCAGTGCACGAACTCCGATTGTTTAGTATACGCCGTTGTTGTTGTTGTTGTTGTTGCTGCTGCTGCTGTAGTTATGTCTGCTTTGTTCACCCTTTCCTGTTGTTGCTTGTATTCAAGTTATCATCAGAAACTTTCATTTCTCACCCAACAGCCGTAGACTGTAGGCAACAGACAACTGATTCCGTGTGTAAAGAGAACAGACGGGTCATCTGACAAAAGACAAACTGAGTGACTTTTTTTGCGAGCAGCCGCTGTCATGTCTCGCAATCAGTGGCTGTCGTGTCTTGTGTGCGAGTCCTCATCTGCCTGTCTGCCTGTCGCGTTTTCCAGGGACGAAAGCACGGGACCACAGAAAGACGTGCCTAGGAATATCCTGTGCCAAGACGAAGGGTCGAAACCCCTCTTGTGATTCGATTCGAGAGGAGCAGATGTGGACTGGAATTGACAATTTTTGGCAGAGTGTGTGAGTTTAATTCAAGGGGGAACTCTTCTTCGTCTTGTGCGTTTCCTGTGGAGGGAAATAAGACAGAAGAAGTAATAAATTTTAATTTATTTTACTTTCCTGTGACAAGCGGAACACTTTTTTGTTTTTGTTTTTGTGAAATTGCCAGTTGTTGTCGCTGTTGTGTTCTGGTCTGATTTGTGAGTATTGCAACACTCTCTCACCCCCTCACCCCTCTCTCTCTCTCTAACACACACACACACACACACACACACACACACACACACACACCGCGTTCTTTAGCCTCTTTAGTCGTTGTAGTGGCACGCACTGATATTTTTTATTCCATACCGGACACGTCCATTCCACCAAGCAGTACATCTCAGTCTCAATTTTCTATGCGCCTCGATATGTGGATTCGGTGTTACCCCCACTCTCAGAAAAAAAAAAAAAAAGGGATTACAAGAGCGTCGTAAATGAGGAAAGCAACGAAACAGAATAATATTGGTTCTTAATTTTGTCCTGTTGTACTGAAAAAGGTGATAGGTAGCAGCTCAGGATCTGAAGTCGGATACCGTAACCACCGGACCAAACCCCATGTATGATTCCTCTATCCCCCATCTCCACCCTCCTTCCACCCCTACCTCCCCTCCCCGGTCCCCCACCTTTCCCCCAGCGGCGCCTCCTGAACTGACTGGAAACTTCCACTGAGACGCCACCCGAATAGTGTGGCAGTCTTTACTGATTGGTTAATCGGCGTCTGTGTTGCCTCTCAAAACTAATTAGCCACTGAGTGTGCTGTAGTGATAGTGAGGAGATTAGTCCATGGGGGACCTCGGTATCAGCCAATTAGCAGCGCTGATTAAACACGTGACCCCAGCTGTCTCGAGATCTGCCCCGCCCTCTCTCTCTCTCTCTCTCGTGTCAAGAGTAGATGCGGACGGCGTGGCTTGCTTGAATAGACGTACGTATAATTCAGTTTCTCTTGAATTTAAATCCAAACGATACACCGTTTATGTTTTGTACTACGTATGTATATGTCGGCTGCTAAAGCCCGCATTTTGTAAAACAAGAACTTCGAATGTTCTGCGACACACTGCCGTCACAAACTTTGCCAGCTATTCAACAGGTCCTTTCATTTTGATTTGATTTTCTCTACCCCCCCCCCCCCAACACACACACACACACACACACACACACACACACACACACACAACCTTGGAACATTCACCCTCTTTCTCAATTCTTAATTCCTGAACATCACCTTCCGTATCGGGGAGGGGAGCAGTGGTGGCCAAATGGTAAAGCGTTGGACTTCTAACGCTCGGGTCGTGAGTTCGTATCCCGGCTGGAGCCAAATATTTGTACTGGCTATTTCATGGTTGCCCCGTCTTTGATATCACCCGTATGCGGTGGAAAAGGACGTTAAACCCCCAAACCCCGACCCACCCACCCGTATCGCGGAGCCAGGATAGCGGAGCGTTGTACTCTCAATGCTCGGGTCGTGAGTTCAAAGTCGAATCCTTGCCTGGGCTAAATATTTGTGCTGGCATTTTTCTCGTTTCCCCGTCTTTGACATCACCCTTACGTAGTGGGAAAGGACGTTACACTCCCAAACAGCCCTTCCGTAGCGTCTTCTGCACAAAGCCAGATCCAAATTTGCTTATTGATACCGTTTGACAGTCTGCATGATTTGTTGCTGTAGTTGTTATTGATACTGTTTCGGGTTTTTGGTTTGTTGTTGGTGGTGGTGTTTGCTGTTGTTTCTTGTTGTTGTTGTTGTTGTTTGTTGTGTGTTTTGTTTGTTGTTGTTGTTGGTGGTGGTGTTTTGTTTGTTGTTGTTGTTGGTGGTGGTGTTTTGTTTTGTTTTGTTTTTTGTGGTGGTTGTTTTGTTTTGTTTTGTTTTGTTTTGTTTTGTTTGTTTGTTTGTTTGTTTGTTTTTGTTTGCTTGTTGTTGTTGGTGTCAAGTTTTTGTTGTTGTTGTTGGTTTGTTTGTTTGTGTTTTTTTTTTTGGGGGGGGGGGATGTTGTTTTTGTTTTTGTTGTTGTTGTTTTTCTTTCTGATTTGTTTTTTTTCTGCACAGATTTTCTCTGCGAAAGCTGTGAATTGGTCTGTTTCCCTCCGGCACTAAATGCACCTTTTTGAAATAGAATAAACTTCTCCCAGTAACACTGGAAAATTCTAACGATACCGAAGCCATGTTTATGAATTTTCTGGGGAAATCGAGTCAGACAACAACAATAACAACAAAACCGGCATTTTGGGTTGCGGATATTCCCCCCTCCCCCCCCCCCGGAAAACGTCTGTTTTCAAGTGGAAATAGGCATGAAAACACTATTTCCTCTATAACTATCACACGTCAACAAAACAAAACAAAACAAAACAGCGAGAGAGAATTTTTCAGAGGGGGGGGGGGGGAGGGAGAGATATTGGAAGCAAATATTACCCTCTCCACCGAGCGCATTTGCACATAAAGATATGCTTATTGAATCGTCAGCGATTCTCCAGAGCGGAAAGTGGTAATTTTGAGGGCAAACTCCCTCCCTGACGCGGAGGGACCCCCGCGAAATCAACGCTGCCGAGTTTTTGTCACCGAGCG
>JACVVK020000154.1:30000-225000 GCA_018292915.2 Batillaria attramentaria
CTCCATATATAGATTAACTGTCCGTGGGCGGAGATTTGCATGTTCTTTGGCAATAGCTCCCATTTCCTGATCGTAAAAAGCGCTCAGACACGAACTCACAATAATACCGGTTTTGCTATTCATTCACTTTGTGTGGCTGTCACTAAGTCTCTTGTACAGATCTCTGGAAGTGTCTGCTTTTTTTCCTCGCCAGCGAGGAGACGGAATAGTCTACAACAAAGTCTTTTTCGTAATGCGGTTTTATCAATGTAACTGACAGCAAATATTCTACAGTGTATTTCCTTTTCAAAGGGTATGTTTACACAGGTGGGCAACTTGTTTGAAAACGAATTTTTGTTATTGTTGGTGGTGGTGGTGGTTGGGGGGGAGGGGGGGGGCGTGGGGATGTCTCTGTTTTTTTTTTTTTTTTATTTGCATTTCGAATTTCTATACCGTTGGTAAATGCCTCTCTGTCCAGTGAAGTTTTGTAACACAGCTCTCGTGTAAGGCAAATCACAATGACATAATACTTAGTGGAATAAGTATGAGCAGGACTGGGAACAAAATAAATGCAAAGAAAAGTATGAAAACTAAATGGAAATAAAACAAACAAACAAACAAACAAAACACATGGCAAACTGACAATACAAAGTACAAAAAAATACATAACAACAAAACAAACAAACAAACAAAAGAAAAAAATCAGTAAATTAATTTTAAATTAAAAAAAAATACTGTAACATGAAACAATACGAAAACTTGACTAGCTAAAACAAACTTAAAAAAGCAACAACAACAACAACAACAAAAACAACCCGAAAAACAACAACCAAAAAACCCCACAAAAATCCGAGATAGACTGAATAATTATACTAAATAATTATGTGTTATTGTTGGTCTTGTTGCTGTTGTTATCGCCGTTATTGATACTAATATAAATATCAATAGTATTTGTTTAAAAAAAAAAAGCCGGATGTGAATGGTCTACGTGAAATGCTGCTTGGGAGATTGCCATTGGTAAAAGTTAACTGAAATAAAAACCTAACAAAACTAAAAACTACGAACATAAAAAAACCAAATGAAAGTAAAGCACCACATTTGCTACATACACACTTTCCCCACCCGCAATGTCGCTAAACACTTTTGCCCAGTTCAGTGCTCAACAACAACAACAACAACAACAACAACAACAACAACAAGAGCAGCAATAGTAACAACAACGACAACAGACACAATGACAACAAACACACCAGGAACTGTCACAATACCCACAACAGCGACAATCACCAACAAAGACAAAAACCAAGCAATTTTCCACGAACCCGAACCACGAAATTACCAAAAGTGAATGGCTCTCACAGGCGTTAATTGTTGTCATACACTAACTCGTTCTTCACATCATCGCTGTCCTTGGGTTTTCCATAAAATGCCCTTCCTCCTTCCCGCCCGGCCTTCACACCACACACCTGGTGCTCACAAAATCAGCCTTTGTGTCGTCACCGACAATCAATTCGAAAAACGATTCACCTCCAATATGATCCGGTCGTCCTATTGGAAATCCATTGTCCTTCGTCAGTTTCCGCGTGTTGTGAAAATGTCAATGTCAATTTCACAGAACTGGGAATCGTCCCCTCGCGAAAGCGAAGTATTGTGGCAAATGGCTGCCTAACATTTGCTTCAGTCTATGAACACGGTACACACACTGCACAGAAGATTTTCTAATCGGGTTTCCATCGACCGTGTATCAGTCACAGTGCAAAGCGACGCGAAGCAAAAGCAGGTCGCAAAATCGACACTGAAGCCTATCTGTCTGACTGACTGACTTCGACTGCGGTGAAGAGTAAAGTGTGCACGGGTAAATATTTATCACGGGTAAAACAAATAATTTCATCACTTGTCGTTTGGAAACGACGTTCTGATTTAATTGTTGTTGTAGTTGGTGTCGTTTTTGTTTGTTTGTTTGTTTGTTGTTATTGTTGCTGCTGTCTTTGTTTGAGTTTGTCTGTTGCCTTTGCTGCTGTTGTTGTTGTTTGTTTGTTGTTGCTGTTGTTGTTTGTTTGGTTTGTTTGTTGTTGTTGTTTGTTTATTTGTTTGTTTGTTGCTGCTGTTGTTGTGCTTGTTTGTTTGTTTTACTGTGTATTTGTTGTTGCTGCTGTTGCTTTTGTTGGTTTGTTTTGTATGTTTTGGATTTTTGTCGTCTTTTATTTTATTTTATTTTATTTTGTATTTTGTATTTTTTTCGTTGTTTGTTTGTTTGTTTGTTTGTTGTGGTTGTAGTTGTTTGTTGTTGTTGTTTTTTTTTTGTTTTTTTTTTTTTTTTTTTGGGGGGGGGTACTGTTTTGCTGGTTGTGATTGTTGATGTTGCTGCTGATATTGTTGCTGTTGTTGCTCCTGTGGTTGTTGTTGTTGTTGTTGTTGTTGTTGATGTTGTGAGCGTTCTCCATGCACAAGTATTTACGTCACTCCAGCTTGCAAACCATGTAGTGCAGAATGTGGTAGTACAGCACTAAGCAGATTAACAAAAGTGTGCTTGAGATTGCTTACACCACAGTCATGAGGTTATGCCTCACCACATCCCTCTAACACACACACACACACACACACACACACACACACACACACACACACACACACACACACACACACACGCCGTGAGAGACTCCACCAAATTCACATTTATCAAAGCGTTCCCTTAAATATGTATGAGATATGAATACATATACGGCGCATGCAGCATGTCGAACGGTATAACAAACGTTATCACATAGTCATCTAACACGCACGCTTGAATCAAGATTTATTATCGTGGTAAATCAAGCATGATTAAATTTCATTTATTCAAGTTTATACAGGACACCGGTAGTGGAGGGAAAGGTGAATTACTGATATTTGTATCGTTCTTGACGCTGTTAGTTCTTTTCTGTATAATTTATTCGATATCAAACAATAACTACACATGCTCGTATACAGTGTAATCAATTCCACGTCCATAAATGATATTTAATGACATTATGATGGTATTTCTTTGAAGTTGGAGACTTGATTAAACTGATCACTTTGCCGGCTGTAGCTTCAAGTCCCTATGCAATGATTTCTGAGGGGAAAGACTGTCGCTTACAAACCTTTAAGGCTGTTTGCCAAATGAATAGATGTTCCTTTTAGCCATTGCGGCCATTTTTTAAAAATAATAATAATAATAATAATGAATTGTACTTATGTAGCGCAACATTCTCACAAAGTGACCCAATGCGCGCACTCCCGCACTCATACCAACAAATATGCACACACACACACACACACACACACACACACACACACACACACACACACGCACGCACGCACGCACGCACGCACGCACGCACGCACCACCACGCACACACACACACACACACACACACACACACACAGAGCAGCTGAATCAGGAGGAGGTAACTGGACCTAGTCGAAAGCTTTTTCGTGACTTTCAGGCTTCTATTAGTAGAGAAATAAGATTTTCTTTGACTTTACGCTTCCATGCCTGTACCACACGTCCATACGACCAAGTCGATTATATAGCCACGAATCAGCGCTGTCGTTTTGGTCATTGTCTGCGACCAAACAATGTACTGCTCAGTACGCGGTCCGATTCTACGTACACAGAACAACATAGACGCCAACCCGAGTCACCACAATCATGGCTTCAGACGATATCGTGACTCAAGTGACTGTTTCTGATGCACGGATTAAAGATCGACGCTCCCAACAAAATTCTTTCCAAAGTGTGAAATTTTTTTACAGAGTCGACCGTGCGAGCTCAGTCAACTCTGTCACAGTTGCAGAGTTTTCAGCGTTTCGGGGACCCATGTAAAACCAGAGCACGAGTTTGCCGTGGCATTATTTGGCTTTTGGTCAGTGAGCGAGACACATTGCTACAGTATCTAGCGGATGTTGAGTGCTGCACGATCTTTCTCGCTCAGTGTCAAAACGCAAACTGAGCTGTGAAATCAGGCTGCCCTTGGCTTTTATTGGGGTTTTAGGGACGCTGAAAATTCTGCAACTGTGACAGAGTTGACTGTGCTTGTACGGTCGACTCAGTAAAAATTTTCACACTTCGTTAAGCTTTTTGTTGGGAGCTTAGATCTTTAAGCGCATTCGTTGAAAAGTTTGTTTGTTTGTTTTTTCTCGCAGCGTTGTTGTATGCCTGAAAAACGTAATGAGACTTTAAAGGACAAACTCCCGAAGGTAAAACTTCGGGTAAAGCCTGAGACAGATAAGAGCGAGTTGGTTACTGGCAAATAAAACACACGTGGATTCACTCCTGTAGCTAGCGAGCCTCGAGTAGTTTATGACTTGTCATAATCCACTTACTCACACGCTCTCTGCTTCATTATTATTTCTGGACGTAAATCACTCACACTAAAGATGTTAACGCGCTGAAAATTTGCACAGACGTATGGTATAACCCTGTAGAAGTTTTAAAGCCCCCTTCATACATGCAACTGGAAGACCCAACCAGCACACTGGCAGTATTTCTATTTAGCTTGACCCTTGAATTTTGAAAAGTTAAAAAAAAAACACATTTTTTTTTTTCAAACGTATTACCACCTTGAAGAATGGGCGTTTTCTGGTGAAAAAAAAAAATAAAATTAAAAGAAAGAAAGAAAGAAAGAAAGAAACTCGCACTCCAACACGCTGGACAAACAAACATAATTATGTTTTTGTCAATGACAGGCGCATGTAGCGGGAAAAAAAATGACGCAAAATGACGTGGCATTATGAAAATTACCTGACATGTCACTCGCTGTTGGCTAACTCTATTCTCTCAATAACTGTCGATGCCATGGCTATTCGAACTCATGATCCGAGCATTGGAAGTCCAACGCTCTACCATTCGGCTACCCCGGCTGCCCCCCCCCCCCCCCCAACCTCCCCGAATTAAACAAAACAAAAAAAAAACTTACAAAAATCCGTTAGAGCAGCTGTTTTCCTAATACACTCACCTGTGCACAAGTCAAAAGAACGGATTAAGAACCACATTAAATTCCTTCGTAACGCCTCCCCGTACATGATGTACTGCTACCCAGGACTTAGAAAAGTGACAAGCCTAAACCCGTTTGAATGCTTAGGCAATGCCCGCGGTACATAAAACTGCGGCGTACTGCGTGTCTGGGAGTGCAAGTCTAGAGGAACAAGACCACAAGTTGACGACGAAGTGTCGGGAGAACGAACACACAACTCTATCGCTTTCTGCTTGACACGGCGGGTATAATATACATGATCAAGCTCTCGCCGCTCCACAGGTGTGGAAACGTTGCTCACTTGAAATCCAGCCCTTATTGTAGTAAATGCCGGGACAAACAAGCATTTTGAATACCGCTCATGTCCTGCTTACTCTAACCTTAGAGAAAAATATCTTACTGCTGTTTTGAAGCATAAGCTTGGTGTGTGCTAGTCTGTAGTGATTTTTGTTATGTAGGTCAAGGTGCATGGCAGACGGTCACAAAAAAGGCAAGCTGCCAGGGAAGCTGGGACTTTTTGCACAGAGCCGTAGTAAAGAGAAAGTAGACGTGCATTACTCCAGTGAGGCCTGAGCTCCTGCGGGAGGGAGGGCGTCTCTTAAAATTAATACCCATTATTATTATTATTATTATTAATGTTCAGATTTTTGGAAACGCTTGCAGCAACCACCTACCCCTTCATTCCTGTGTCGTCTGCTAGCTCTTGTGTCAGCCGCGCATGAATACAAATACTCCACATGCCAGACTCATGTTTCTCTGTTTACACAATTTACCTGGCACGACACGGCTATTTTACAAATCCTACAAACAGTCTCGGATTGACTTCTTTTTTTTTTTGGCCCTGCACACAGATTTACAAAGGAGTAAAAATTCTGTACTATACGTGTATTTAGAGGAATTGAGTTGATACTTTGAAAGAACTTGTGTTTTAGTGGTCTCAGTAGTTGCGCAGTGTGCCTTTGCTGTTTGACTTTTCATGTATGGGTTGGGTCAGTGAGAGTTCTTCTGTGGGAGAGCGAGGGTCGGTGTGTGTGTGTGTGTGTGTGTGTGTGTGTGTGTGTGTGTGTGTGTGTGTGTGTGTGTGTGTGTGTGTGTGTGTGTGTGCGCGCGCGCGCAAACTTCAAGCCTCAATAGAAGCTTCAGCAGCGATCATACGTCAATGAGAAGCACGCCATTACCGTCGGCTTTGAACGTCGTTTGTCGATTTGCTTGTAATTTGTTCGTTGAAAACAAGAGATTTGGCTCCACTTCCCCATAAGTGAAATTGCGTGGCAAGGTGCAGTATCTGTAAAGGGCATAATCGTTAGAAAATGTTTCTACGTTTCCTTTCCAGCTTTCAGGATTTTCCGTGTAGATTCGCTTTCCGTTGCTTCGGGGTGGGCTTACTGGTTTTAGGAAATATAATTTGGGGGATGCGCGCAAACGGAAACCGGAAGCTATTAGTGGCATGTGTCCCGTAAACCTGCTACACCATTGACGCTATATACAGTCGGTGTCCATACTCAGATCAGAGAGTAACCAATGAGTATGGATATTGCAGGTAAGGTGGTACTGTAGTGGGGGAGAGTGGGGGTGGGGACACGTAAGTGCAAGGTGGGGGGGGGGGATGGGGAGGGGAGGAGGTAATGTGAAAAATGTCTGCCTTGTGTCTGTCGCATAGACGTCTTGAGAAGCTACGTCAGATTTGGAACTTTAAAAAAAAATTAAAAAAATTGGATCTCTGACTCAAAATTTTCGAGCCAACCTTGCGATCAGACATTTACATGCATTCAAAATGCCGGTTTGCTCCGGCATTTACAAAAGGGGGCAGCAACAGAGCGAACGGCGGAGATGAGGACGAGATAAGAGGAGGCTCCAAACCACGCCCACAGTACTATCGCTACCCTCTGGCTGTTCCGCTGATGGCGTGATACGGATACGGCAGAATTCGCAAACTGTACAATTTGATGTAACCGACACCCTTGAGCTTTCAGGGGAGGCAATCCGGAGGGCGCGAGGTTACATGGAAATGAGAGGGTCGAGGGAGCGGGCGAAAGAAGGGGACAGGGGTTGTCTGCCCCCAAACACCGATCTGACTCAGTGGCATCCGCTGCAGCCGAGCGTCATCGGCACATCTCCACTGACTACGCCGCTAGTGCCTGTAGTGGGCACAGTTTGGGCGACATTCAGGTTAATGTTGTCCGTGTTGGCCAGGTATCGCAGATTCCACAGACTGAAACAACAGATGTAAACGCTAAAGAAGAAGAAGAAGAAAATTAATGCCAAAAGTTGGCTTGCGTGAAGCATAGTAACCATGGAATAATTATATCTGATGCTTTTTTTTTAATTTTATTGTAAATAAACAGTACTTTTCTATCCATTTAGGGAAATTTGGTTTGCTGTACACTGTCGGGGAAAGCACGTACTAACAGGGATGCAGTGCTATCTACGTACAGTACCTACTTTCGAATTTTGGCTAGGGGAGCAAAGCCGGAGTACCCGGAAAGACCCCCCTCCCCTCCCCCTTCCTCCCCTCCTCCTTCCTCCCCTCCCCCTTCCTCCCCCCCCCCCACACACACATAAACATCCCGGGAGCAGGGAAAGATAACGGAGTTATGTATAATATAGTTCTGGTGGAGGTTACAATAGCTGACACAATAGTTAAATCTGCCCGAAGCACTCTTTGTGACACTTTTGAAACTGCCCATCCAGTGCTAGGCCCGGCGCTTAATAATACTTATTATGAAAACGACGACCCGGCATCCAGCAAGAATGAACGTCCATGTACTCGACTGTTTTGAACTCACCTGTCTGTGCTCAAGTTTGGGCCGCCGAAAATATTAGGAGGGGTTTTAGCGATTCGCTTATCGTTTGGCTTCATCTCAGTCTCTTGTATCATTTCAAAACCCCGGACTTTCCATCCGAGACGGCTATCAAGGGACGTAACTGTAAACGATACACTTGCCTCGGATTGGCCGGAGAATGTAAAAAATCCGTAGGTGTGTTTGCAGTTATCGCCCCTTTTGTCGACGTGAATCTTCTGCATTGGAGGACAGAAAAGGTCCTAAAGATGTGACGTGTTGGATGGCGCTGTAGGATTTAGGCCTGAGCTTAGTGATAAATCTTTAATATCAAATTTAAGACCGTCGCATTCGATGTTAGCAAGTGCTTTTACCTCAGCCTAATGCTGCACTGATCGGCTCGGTCGATTTATAATGTCATGAGAAAAAAGTGCAAAATGTGTGTTTGTGTCAGGACAACTTGATTTCGGATAGCATAGGCTCAGTGGTGGGATGCTGGATTTCCCGGCAGAAGGGGAACCAAAAACAACAAAAAAAAAAAAACAAAAAAAAAAGCAAAAAAAAAAAAAACAAAACAAAAACCCACCAAACAAATTCAATATGTGCTGCCTTTCAAGTTTCCCTCGGCGTTGCCCCGTCAAGTCTTTGATACCGCCCTGATTTGGTGGAAAAGGACGTTTACACCACTCGACAGCGCAAATTTTCAGTGAGTTAACTATGCTTGCTTTACGTCCGAAAATAGCAAGGAAACTAAGTGAGGGTTACGACTTTTCATAACCCACTCGATGGTTTGCGAGTTCACACACACACACACACACACACACACACACACACACACACACACACACACACACACACTTCAGATACGTCATCGGTCATGGAGATGTTTACCTTCTGCGGAGAAAAACAAAACAAAACAACAACAACAAAAACGCTGAAGACTGACTGAGGAAAAATGAGATCATGCTGACTGCATTTGGGAGGACAAAACAAAGAAATAACAACGCAGTAAACCAAAAGCTAACGTATGATAACTGAGGCTCCAGTAGCTACGCCAATACTTGACTGAAGCGTCTCGTGGTGTTTTTCGCAGTAAGCCACTCGAACTGATCATGTAAGCTCTATTTAACCCGCGATCAATCAACATGCCATTCTTCCGGAAGCTATGGCAATGTCAGTTTTCTGGTAGCATTTGCTGTTGTTACTCTAGGAAGACTACGTGATAGTAGTAGCGGAATAACTGACCAGTAACATTTGTGGCGCAGTTTCAGGCCCGGAAACACTGTCACTCGACCAGACACCATTCTTAGCATCTGTGGACAGAAAGAGCACTGTGCAAGCTATTTTCCCTCTCTCCAGACCTGTCATCAGACTGGCCGGTCAATGGCCTTGTTGCCGATTCTCGTTATAGCGCGTGAACATGCGTGAACGTGCGCGATTTTGGACCGAGACAAGGCTTGATAGACTCGGCATGTGGGCTACTCCAGTCACACACGATGCCGCACTACCACTGCGTTGCGATCGGCTGCCAAAATGGCTCGAGAAAATCAGATAAGCTGGAGAAATTCCCAGAGACGGTCTTACCTAATGGTGAGATCGTTCAGTTTGAGCCCTTTTCTTCAAAAGTTTCAAGAAATTTGTGGATAAAAGCGATTCGAAGGCAGAACGCCGACCCGTCTCGGTGGCCTAGCGTGTGCAGCCGCCATTTCGTCGGGAACAAGCGGACAAATTCTGTCCCGGTACCTACATTGTTTGAACACAATGGTTATGGAACCAAAAATCAAGAAAGAAAGACTTTCATTTCCAAGCAAAAGTTCAGTTCGCACTGATAAACAGCCAAAGTGCTTGAATAAAAATTAGTGGCAAGCCACAAGTCACAGCGGGTCGACTTGACCTTTACACCGCCTACCTCTCGGTTGAAGCGACTGCCGATCTGCTTCAAGGGCTAGAGTGATAAGCTGCGCTTTTGTGTAGCCACTTAAACGCACGCCCCTGTCTTTCAGATATTTTTTTCAGTTCAGGAACTTTCATTGATTTAATTTTATCGCGAACATCTTCGCCGGTCGAAACGCTCACGTTGCTCGCCATCGCATGCGTAGCCCACCTCAGGTGGACTGTTCGCGTCTCCGGCGCTGGAGAGCACCCGACTCTTCGTAACCGGCAACAGCGGTATTGACTACCCGGAGCCCTGCCTTTTAACTGGAAGCCAAGCCCTGGGATTTCTCACCCTACTCAGTTTAACTGTGCCCCAAGAGGAAATAGCTTCTACCTGTGTTGTGTACGGTACGCGTGAAAGACACTATACACATGAGTAATGATGAGATAAACAGATGAATATTACACAATCTCAACCCGTTCACTAGTGATACTTGGTTGTACAATCTCGAGCGAGTCCGAGATTAATAAGCCTTCCACGTAAGTACTGGTCTTCTTCGCTGTTGAACTCCATCGAGGTTCCATGGTGTAATGGTTAGCACTCTGGACTCTGAATCCAGCGATCCGAGTTCAAATCTCGGTGGAACCTAGCTTCTTTTATTTATGTTTTTAATATTCTTATTGTTATTTCGTGAAACTTATTTGGTAGAGGCTGGGTTTTTTTTAAAATAGTTTTTCGTGTTTTGTTTTTCAATTTTTTTTTGATGTGATTGTTACTTTACGTAAGTTCAGTTCACATATGTTCAGTTTATTCAGCCGTTTAAAGTACTAGCTCTTGGGTGATACCGATGTGTCTTTGTTCCAATATACTCATCAGCGACAAGTCGGTATGGTTCAATTTTCTTGATGAAACTCCGTGTGATCCCCCCCCCCCTTCCCCCAAGGAAACATGTGACTGGTGTGGAGAAACATAGTGTTGAATACGTCAATTCGCATTTGTCAGCGAGGTTCCATGGTGTAATGGTTAGCACTCTGGACTTTGAATCCAGCGATCCGAGTTCAAATCTCGGTGGAACCTTTTTGAATCTTTTTCTTACTTTAAATTTTCGTTTTGTTTGCCTGAAACATGTTCGGGTCGGGTTGGTTGATGTTGCTGTGGAACCTGTGTGGTTTGTGTAACTTTTTCCTACATGCACTTTTTTTTCTTTTTGTTATTACCAGTTGCCAGAAACACGTTTGGTTTGGTTCGGGTTGGCATATTTAACAAAACATGTTTTGTTTGTTGTTTGCTTGTTTGTTTGGTTTAATAATAATAATAATAATAAGGACGACTTATAAGGCACCTATACATGAAATAAAACAGGCTCTAAGCGCCGTACATCATAAATACATACACCACTTTCGTACACAGACTCACAGGGAACATTCAAAGTTAAACAATAACTCACAACAAGCAGACTGACACGGTGTGGAAGGGCAGAGTAAATCAGTTTTAAATAAGTGGGTTTTGAGGCAGCGTTTGAAGCTGGCACTGGACTCTGTGTGTCTAAGCGGTTTAGGAAGTTGGTTCCAAAGAGCTGGAGCCTGAAAGGAAAAGGATCTCTGACCATATGTTTTAGTTCTTACTGAGGGGGTGCTCAGAACTTTAGTGTCAGAGGAGCTACGTAACTGCCTGGAAGGGGTGTAACAATGAAGGAGTAGGAAGGACCAGTGCCAGAGAGAGATACATGACAAATGGACAAGAGCTTGTGCTTCACTCTATCTCTGATGGGCAGCCTTCATTAGTTTAGTTTCATTGGGTCAGTTCAGTTTATAGTAATTCAGAACATTCAGCCGTCAACTCAGTTCTTACCAAGTCAGTTTAGAGTTGTGCACCAGAGACCTCACTTTAAAAAAAAATCGTAATTAATTTATTCTTAATATCCTCTGACACCTACATTTTCTAGATTCCCTCCTGCAGAATTAAATCATTCGGTCAGAGTTCCTTTCGTCACCAGGCCCCTGTTACATGGAATCAGCTCCCTTTTACAATCAGAAACAGTTTAAACAAGGAATCCTTCAAGTCCCGACTGAAAACCCATCTCTTCACCCTCTCATAGCTGTGCCATGTTCTGCTGGTGTGAGTGCGTGTGTGCAGGGAACGTGTGTGTGTGTGTGTGTGTGTGTGTGTGTGTGTGTGTGTGTGTGTGTGTGTGTGTGTGTGTGTGTGTGTGTGTGTGTGTGTGTGTGTGCGCGCGCGCGCGCGTGTGTGTGGATATGAGTTTTCTTAGTTTTTATCTGTTTTGTCAGTTTTACCTGTCTTGTGTTGTTTTATCTGTGTTTTCTTTTGTCTTATATGAATAAAATTAATATGTATTTTATGTACAGCGCCTAGAGCTTAGATAAGGTTGGACGCTATATTATTATTATTATTATTATTAAATCTGCACGGATTTAAATTCGGCGTAGTGGGAGTGTTGCACTTTGATTATACTCGTGTCTGCTTTAGTAAGAGCCGCCAAGGAACCGCTAATCTTGCCCGCTTTTTGCATAGGCTGCCAAAACCGAAACTGAGTCCAAAACGCGGGGTACCTGTGTGCGATACGACATATGTCAAAGCACCCTCTCCTGGGTCATATCGACGAACCTTTGACCCAATGGACTGATCAGGGACGGAATTTTATTTATTTATTTATTTATTTGTTATTATTAATTTTTTTTTACATCCAAATCCAAAGGACAAAATGAACGTTAATTGTGGAGAAACTTGGTATGAAATATGTCCGCTTCTCTCGGATAGTGAGGTTCCATGGTGTGATGGTTAGCACTCTGGACTTTGAATCCAGCGATCCGAGTTCAAATCTCGGTGGAACCTTTTTTTTTTTAAATCTTTTTTGTTTTGTCTTTTAATTTGCTTGAAGCATGTTTGCTTTGGGTTTGTTGTTGTTGTTGTCAAGTTGTTGTCGTAGTTGTTGTTGTGTTTCAAATTCGAAGGACAGATGTGTCGTGTGGAGAAACTTGGTAGCATGCGTCAGCTTGATTTGAACAGTCAGGTGTAATGGTCAGCGATCCGAGTTCAAATCTCGGTGGAACCTGAATTTTACATTTTATTGTTGTTTTTACTAACAGAATACACAACACTGTGTGATATCAATTATAAAATATTTCCTCGAAATTAAAACATTTTTTTTTAATTAAAAAAAAAATAAAAAATTAAAAAGGAGAGAGAGAAAAAAAGAGACAAAAGACAGAGACAAAAGACCGCCAAAAAATACAAAAAAAAACCCTCACAACAACAAAACAGAAAAACAAGGAAAAGAAAGAAATAAAGACATTTTTTTAAAAGGCGGGGGTGGAGGAGGGTATGACAAAAAAAAGAGATTAAAATAAGAATCGTTCTGGATCCACTTAAACCACTGATTCGCTTTTTGAAAGAACACAAAAACCGACTTCGTCAGTCTTGAACTCAAGGGAAGGGAAGAACCTGTTAAAACCCCCAGGATGAGAGGGAGCTAGTTTGGAAGCGACGTGGTGGCAAAAAAATGGCGCCTGTAACGACAGGAGGGACAGGAGAAGTATCGGGTTTGTGTCACTATTGATGGATCCTCCCAACACCGCCACCCTCCTGGTGCTTAATCAACTGTGGCCCCGTTTTCACCCTGCACGTTCCACTCGTTCGAAACTCGGGGAGGGAGAGGAGCTTCGATGTGGCGAAAATCTCCGGCCGTTTGAATTTGAGGGTGGTGTTGAAATCGACGGAGGAGATTGGTGACTGCTGTGTGGGAGCTGGAGAACCTGAGAGAGAGAGAGAGAGAGAGAGAGAGAGAGAGAGAGAGAGAAAGAGAGATTGAATTGTTTGATTTGGTAGGCCACTGGGTCCACGCAAAGGTTGGTGGGTATGGATATCTATACGTGCACACAGCAAGATTCACATATTGATTACAGTGACATAACGCACACGTACATCAGTATTGCACACAGTTAATTAAGAATTGTATCTCTACGTTTGAACGTATTATACAAGTAAGTTGCAAATCGTTGCATGACTTTGTCATTTGTACATGACATCAACAGGGCGAAGAGAGAGAGAGAGAGAGAGAGAGAGAGAGATTGAACTGTTTGATTTGGTAGGCCACTGGGTCCATGCAAAGGTTGGTGGGTATGGATATCCATACGTGCACACGGCAAGATGCACTTAATAATTACAGTGACATAATGCACACGTACATCAGTATTGCAGGAAACGACTGATACAATTAACTAAGAATTGTATCTCTACGTTTGAACTCCTTATACAAGTAAGTTGCAAATCGTTGCATGGCTTTGTCATTTGTACATGACATCAACAGGGCGAAGAGAGAGAGAGAGAGAGAGAGAGAGAGAGAGAGAGAGAGAGAGTTTTTCAGTTGTAACTGCTGCATCTGAAATGATTTAAAGCAGGGGTAACTCTAGTCATGGTGCCCCTCTCCTGTAATCGAGGATGCAGGATGTGACTTCCTCGATCACTCATGGGTTAGCCATAACTGGGGTAACTCCTGCTTTCTTTGCAGGAGGACCGCTTGACTTCAGCCAGGTGCTGTAGGTTCCCTTCGTGTGTGTCTCCCAGCAATAGTGATGCCCGTTTCCCAGTAATAGTGGTACTGTTGCCATTCTCAAGCTAGCTCCACATCAGAAGCAATTTATCGACAGCGTGAATGAAGCTTCACACTACCGGGGGCAGTTTCAATACTGCTTGATGCACAGCTTGCGTCTGTCAGTTTTGGCAAGGAATAAAAAAAAAGGGGGGGGGGGGGTTGGCGCGACTCTGCACTGCCCCCTGATTACAGGCGACTAGATATTGCAATTTTGCCGACGGAACCAGCAGGAAGGGACCATTGTCTGCGACGGTTCGGTTCCTGGCAGGCCGCAAGCCAGAACACAGGCCTTCCCTGTCTATGGAGTCCCGCGCAGAGACAAGCGAGGAATGGGGGAATTTCGCTTGTAGTGGATGTTTGGGGCAACGCTATTGAAAAGGGAGGTAACAAAAGCCTTGACTTGACTTGAACTTGATGCTTTAACGGTTCCCGCCACAAGAGTGATTGGGGAAGAGACAAAAGCCTCCAACGTGTACCATGCTTCATTCATCAGGCCTGAGTTGGCACGTGCTGTCACCAGCTGTCAGCCTCGTTGATTGGCTGACGTGGCGGACGTGTCCGTTTCTGATTGGCGATCGAAGTTCTGTTGCGGTGTTTTACGTCGTGTGTGAAGCGACGCGATTGATTGTTTGATTCATGTCTTTGGCGAGAAAGACCCATAACCGGTCGATCGGAAGCTCGGCTTAAAAGATTTGGAAGGCTCAAACCACATTACATTTAACGTTTAGAATTCTCATTCGATTGATTATCTGAACGGCCGATGACCTTTCGCGTCATGACGTAAATCGGGAATCAATCGAATGACACTTGGCAAAGGGGGGGGGGGGGGGATCTTATTCGATAGATTTTCTGGTTGACTGTTCACTATTTTCGCCAATGACGTAAACCAAATAAAAATCGAGTGGCATTTAGCACAAAGCAGCGTCCTCATGCCAATGATTATGTGTTTTACGTCGCGGCATGAAAGATCAACGGTCAATCCGAATAAACGGTCACCATCATGACATTAACCCATGTGTGACCAGCATCCCATTTTTGGGACGTTCTACAACAGGTCAAATATATACAGATATGTTCTTGAAAACTACTCTTTTTTTTTCTTCTTTTTTTTACTGATTAAAGAATATTATGAGTCCATTCTTTGATGCGGGAAAGTCATGTTTTCTAAAATCCCTTTTATTGTGCTTGGTAAAGGTGCATAGCCAGTTCGAGACACCTCCCACCCCCACCCCCACCCCCTCCCGACCCTCGAGAAAAAAGGGCTCAAATGCGTTAAGCATATAGTCGAATCCATTAAAGGGAGCTAATGCTACCATGTTTATGCTCACAGATCGTTCTGAGCTGTTTTCGTGGTATCTATCACCACTTCACTTAGACACCTGCACAGTGACAGCGTCTGTAAAGCTGGCACTGTGCAAACAGAAGCGTACTCGATGACGCCGCGACCATACTGAGCGCCCCAGTAGTGCAACAACAGTTGTAGAAGTTGTATTTTTGACCGGTCGCATTAAGAGCTGTACTTTTGATCAAGATAGAGCATTCGAGCGTACACGCGCATTCACTGTTTGAGCGAAACTGTACCAAAACATAAGCTGGCTCAGCAAAGATGGAATTTTTAGCCCGTTTAAATAAAGTCCCCTAGAAATCAACGCATAATACTGTCAGCGGGTGTCGCGTGATCGTGTTATCAGTCAGTTGCAGATCTAACGCAATAGTGCGATTCAATCAGATGTAAGCAAGAGTGCTGTCGTTTGTCGGTGAGAAACCTGAAAACAAGCTTTTATTCTTGCTGGAATGATTTTAAACTGGGAAAGAAAAGAAGAAATGGGGAAGTGTGTGTGTGTGTGTGTGTGTGTGTGTGTGTGTGTGTGTGTAACCGCAATACGGAGAACAGGAAGGTGGCATCAATCTGTAACTCTGTCATGTAATAATAATAATAAATGGTATTTGTAGGGCGCGGTCGGTGGTCTAGTGGTTAAGAGACCTGTCACCAATGCGAGAGGTCAGGGGTTCGAGTCCCACTCGGGGCAAAGAATTTTTCCTTCTCGTATGTGGCACCGTTCATTCGGGCCGATCGTCGGGGGTTCTCTCCGGGTACTCCGGCTTCCTCCCCCTCTGCTTTGGAAATGTTCAGCCCACCAAATTTGAAAAATAAATGCAATTCTAAATTCCGAAATTTAAATAGCTGAGCTAACCCTTCGCACCACGTGATTGTAATGTGTTTATGTCCGGTGTGTGAGAGAATGTGTGTGATTCACGTGAGCGTGCGTGTTGGGTTCAGTTCGCGGCGCTTTGAGCCGATTCATGAAATTGGGTAAAGCGCCTTTATAATACTCATTATTATTATTATTATTATTATTATTTCTTTGGCATAAACTCAGTGCGCCAATCACTCACCGACACTCACGCACATTTTACAAACAGTGGACAGACATACACTGGTGAAACTGACTAGTTGCTGACACGGGAAATTCCTGGAAAGCTTTACAAAAGAGGAACGTTTTAAGATTGCTCTTAAAAACAGACAGTGTGAGCGCATTTCTCAGATGTGCTGGCAGGGAATTCCAAAAGGTTGGTGCAACAAAACTGAAAGAGCGCTCGCCAAAGCATTTCAGGTTGCGCTTGGGAATTTTGAGAAGCCTCTCCGTCGACGACCGTAGCACTGTACAGAGCTTCTGTATTGTTGTTTGTTTGGGATTTTGTTTGAATCTGTTTTGCTTTCTTTTCTGTTGTTTTTCGGTTGTTCGTTTTTGCTATTATTTTTAGGCACATGACACACGGGAAAGGTTTTTGTTCGAGCAAACATGGAGAACACTCAAAACACGCTACGGAAAAATTAGGGTAAAGGCATGTTGTAGCCGCGTGTCACACGAGAAACACGGAAACACACCATGTTCGCTGTTTGTTCGGACTAAACACGGAAACACACCATGTTCGCTGTTTGTTCGGACTAAACACGGAAACACACCATGTTCGCTGTTTGTTCGGACTAAAAACACCTTAAGGCAGGTGCGCGCCAAAGGAATACAATGAATATTATGGGATTTCACACTGTTTTGTTTAGGGAATGTCACTTGCAGGAGTGGGTGGGGGTGTAGGGGGGGAATTTAACGTCCTTTTCCATTACGGAGCTGGATTGGACACACCCTCAGGAAGCCAGCATCCAGCACCACACGTCAAGCCTTGACATGGAACCCGCAGGGGAAAAGGAAGAGAGGCCGGCCTCGCGACAGCTGGAGGCGGGACACTGAGGCAGAGCTATGCAAGCAGGGGATCAACTGGACTGGAGTGGCAAGAGTAGCCCAGAAGAGAGTGCGATGGCGAAGGGTTGTCGATGACTTATGCTCCACTTGGAGCCATGGGTATTAGTAGTAGTAGTAGTAGTAGTTTCCATCACGGAAGGGTGATTCCAAAGACGGGGCGACGAGAAAAAAGGCCAGCAAAAATATTTGACCCCAGCCGGGATTGGATGTCACTTGGGATCAGTCCGGCCACCGAAAGTTCTTGTCCCCGAAAAACTGAAAGCTAACGTGAAACTGTAACCACATCTTTTCTTGGACAGAAGCCTGTGTGCGGGTGTTACAAAAATCGAAGCCAAACGCCCCGAGAGGAGCAAACTGTTCACACGACCCTGCCAGAAGATCTCCGGGATCGAGGCGACTCCTCGCGGAGCGATTAGCAAGCTCCTGATCAAAGTTTGATGACTCTGCCGCTGTCCCCTTTGTCTTGGGGGTTATTTCCCTTGGCCCCCGCTTTCGCGCGTATCTCTGCCCACGCTGGGGTTAAACGTGCAAACGATGGAGACCCCGCTTCATAAAAGTAACATTCATATCCCACCGGGTTCTTCCATAGCGGCCCCATATCGCAGTGTCTCTCTTGTATTTCTGGAAACAAAAAATGTGATCTTGAAGAAGTCGATGTCTAAACGGGCGCATGATCCCGAGGAAAAGATTGTGTTGGGGGCAAAATGAAATACAATAACTTCCTCATGAGTGTTTGTTTCGGTCGTGTTCACGAACTAAAAATAAGTGAGAGCAATTACTGTTCCGTGTAGGCTTGACTTTGTAAACGTATTAGTGTTCTCGCCATTTTAGAACCGTGAGCAGGAAAACAAACCACCAAAAAACCCAAAACAACAACAACAACAACAACAAACCCTAGAAAAGCCAAGATTAGCCGTGAGAAGTGACTGCTTTTTATGTACAGAACACTTACTTTCTTGTTCCATTTCTTGTTCATCCCCACATCCTCCCCCGTACCTCTTCAGACGCTAGATCCATTCGAATAATTCAAATAGAACCGTTGACTAAAGCCAGGAACCATTCGTTAATAAGTCAGCGTAGTCTTAATATTAAAGCATAATGATACAACGGTCTTTCAATGATGTTTTGGGATAATGAATCACAACTCTCTCTCTCTCTCTCTCTCTCTCTCTCTCTCTCTGATTGGCACCATTCTTTCAGTTACGCCCTCTTCGCTTCATGGGTCACTCTAAAACGACGGAATGGAGAATATCGGGACCTATCGAGATTCGGTCAGTGCAAATAGATGGATCGGACCGTGCACGGAAAGGGGAGAGTGGGGCGAATTGGGTGCATTGTCATCCCAGCCGCCCTAGAGGATTGTAACACACTGGGCGATTCGGTGCGAGTTTCTCCCGAGGGGAAGTTTACGATCTTGCGTTAATACAGGGACAATTTCGGCGTCTGGTAGCGAGACCGCCGCCATTGTAGTCTAATGCTGGACCGTACGGGCAGGGAACATCAGCCAAATCTTGACGATACACGGTTTCAAACGGAGGTAATGTTTGACCATCCGGAGAGGGGAAAACATCAGACAAATCTTTCCGAAACACGGTTTCAAACGAAGCTATAATGCTGACCTTACGGAGAGGGCAAACAATGGTCAAATCCTGACGGTACAGTAGGCTACAACAATTTCAGACCGGAGGTAACACTCTGGCGTTTGATTCCGCAGCTCGATCTGGATGTAGATAAGAACCACCTCGTACCACACGCATAACAAGATGGCCACCAGCCCAATATGTTGTTTCCATTTGATCACCTGCTATCGTCACGGTCGTTCTTTTGTAATGCCATGTATCCACACACACACACACACACACACACACACTCTCTCTCTCTCTCTCTCTCTCTCTGAATGGAAACAACTGACCGGGCTGTCACACCAATCTTGTTTTTGGAAGAGAGACGTCAAGTTGTATTCTTTGAAATCTATGACGTTTTTCCTCACTGGGATGACGCATAATACATTTGGCGTAATAACTTTGATACAGTTCTTGCAATGAAAGCAGGCGGCCCATGAAAATTGAAGTGTTGCTGCTGCGTGCGCAGTGTAAAGATCGAATTAATACCGACCCAATATGTTTAACAGACAAGTCTGCGCGGCGAACGTTTTCTAACTATGTGTTATGTCAGACATACACACGCGCGCGCGCACACACTCACACGCACGCACGCACGCGCACACGCACACACACACACAGACTCGCGCGAGCCGCGTTTGTGCTCCATTGAGACCTATGTGGTGTTCTCTCACTCTACTATGCTATTGAGTGAGAGTCAGTGGGAAAAACAAAGCACACTACATCAATGAAACTCCCGCTTTCAACGTCTACACATAGAGAACGTCCAAAAAGTGGCGACACATCCCCAAGAAATGCCAGTATCACGTCAATCAAACATGACGTCGGAAAAATGACGCTGATACTGCCTTTTGCGTCAGTGCGCGCGTGCCTTTTCTGCGATGGATCTGACCTGTTCAGTACGTAAGCAGCCCTGCACAGCGTTCTGGGTTCTTCTTCTTTCATGAATTTGTTCTCCGTGCATATTCTGTTCATAAAATATTGGAGTTGTATTCTGTTATATCCCGTGTCTTCTCTGCGATTGCACGAAGATGGCGACATAGTAGAAGTAAAATACACCACGTCTCCAAACAGAGGAATTCGGAAAGAAAGTGGCGAGACACCCCCAAGAAAAAACAGCTAATGAGATAATGAGATAATGAGACTGGGGTGCCATAAAAAATATACAAAAAAAATTAGAAAAATTCACTGCAGCCGTTATCGTCAGTTGACTCGAAAATTTGCACTCACAGCACATTTCCTCTACAAGCCACACGCCTCACAAACATCGAAGAAGAGACGCACGCGCACTGACGTAAAGTAAGTGCGTCATGTTTGATTGATGTGATGCTGTTTTTTCTTGGGGGTGTCTCGCCACTTTCTTTCCGAATTCCTCTGTTTGGAGACGTGGTGTATTTTACTTCTACTATGTCGCCATCTTCGTGCAATCGCAGAGAAGACACGGGATATAACAGAATACAACTCCAATACTTTATGAACAGAATATGCACGGAGAACAAATTCATGAAAGAAGAAGAACCCAGAACGCTGTGCAGGGCTGCGTACGTACTGAACAGGTCAGATCCATCGCAGAAAAGGCACGCGCGCACTGACGCAAAAGGCAGTATCAGCGTCATTTTTTCGACGTCATGTTTGATTGACGTGATACTGGCATTTCTTGGGGATGTGTCGCCACTTTTTGGACGTTCTCTATGTGTAGACGTTGAAAGCGGGAGTTTCATTGATGTAGTGTGCTTTGTTTTTCCCACTGACTCTCACTCAATAGCATAGTAGAGTGAGAGAACACCACATAGGTCTCAATGGAGCACAAACGCGGCTCGCGCTAGTCTGTGTGTGTGTGTGCGTGTGCGCGTGCGTGCGTGCGTGCGTGTGAGTGTGTGCGCGCGCGCGTGTGTATGTCTGACATAACACATAGTTAGAAAACGTTCGCCGCGCAGACTTGTCTGTTAAACATATTGGGTCGGTATTAATTCGATCTTTACACTGCGCACGCAGCAGCAACACTTCAATTTTCATGGGCCGCCTGCTTTCATTGCAAGAACTGTATCAAAGTTATTACGCCAAATGTATTATGCGTCATCCCAGTGAGGAAAAACGTCATAGATTTCAAAGAATACAACTTGACGTTTCTCTTCCAAAAACAAGATTGGTGTGACAGCCCGGTCAGTTGTTTCCATTCAGAGAGAGAGAGAGAGAGAGAGAGAGTGTGTGTGTGTGTGTGTGTGTGTGTGTGTGTGTGTGTGTGTGTGTGGATACATGGCATTACAAAAGAACGACCGTGACGATAGCAGGTGATCAAATGGAAACAACATATTGGGCTGGTGGCCATCTTGTTGTTGTTGTTGTTGGTGGTGGTGTTGCTATTGTTACTACTGCTGCTGTTGTTCCTTTGCTGTTTGCTGTTGCTTTTGCTGTTGTTGTTAACAGTGTTCAAGCCTCTTTGTGGTGGTGGTTGTTGTGATGGTGTTTTGCACAACACTTCTCGCTTTTTTTCGAAGACTGCATCAAAATAAACAAACAAGCACCCCCCCCCCCCCTCCGAAAAAATCAAATCAAATCAAATCAAATCAAAACAAAAAACAAACACATTCGGGTTTTTTTTTCTGTTTCGTTGATTGATTGACTGATTTTTTTTTAAAGTGGAGCACTGGTGAATTGACGTTTTCCTTTCTAGTCTTTATCTTTTGTTCGGAGAATGTTTCATATTCTTAAAAAAAAAAAAAAAAATAAAAAAATCTTCAAATAGAGTTTTTTATGATAAAAAAAAAACAAAACAACGAAAAAGGAGACGAAAATGGAAAAGCAATGACGAAACAGAACACTCACACCAACAAACCAAACTACCGTGCCACAACCGGCAAACTTCAAGTCACCACACAACCCCAGAGCCATTATTTTATACGTCACACACGCCGACAACCAACCAAAAGAACCGTAAAGCGTCTTCAGACCGTAGTCTTCGTGTCAGACCATACATGACACACGCCGGCACCCAACCACAAGAACCGTAACATCTCTTTAGACCATAATCGCCAATCTTCGGACCGAGTCGCCAACGTTCGTAAGGATTCGCCGGGGGGAAGTCTCACAATGGCCTCACGTCACAGCCGGCTGCTCGCTACAGTTTGACACGGACTCGAGAAGACAGAAGCGAGAAAAATAAAGTTGTCAGAGACGGGGAGGAATGTTCTGTCGGCAGCGTTTTACTGGTTTTAGCAGAGCGGTGGTAGTCACGGAGCGGGTTTAAATTGTTGAGGAATGGCAGACGTAACGGGTCAACAAGCGGGCAGTAGTTAGATAGTGAGTGAGAGTTGTTGTTGGTGATGGTGTTGGTGGTGGTGGTGGTGTTGTTGATGATGATGATGATGATGATGATTTCCTTGTTTTTCGACTTTTTAACCCTTTATTTTGGATTATGCACACACACAAAAAAATCATTTTGATTGAACAGTGACACGGCTTCCATTTAGACTGAACACTGACATTTTCCTTCTCTCTCTCTCTCTCACACACACACACACACACACACACACACACACTCCTCCCCCCGGCCCCTCTATCTCCTACCATATCACACTCCTCAACCCTTCAGTCACAAACTCCCTCCCCCCCTTGTACCTTTCCCCACCCCATCTCAATGCCACGCTGTTCACTGAGTCTGATTCTGCTGGTATGTGACACGGACGGGCAGATGCTGACAATCAAGTGACTAACAATTTAGATCCAGCGGCCACACCTCACACCGACGCCCTCGGCCTCGCGACACAGCGTGAAGTCAGTATCATCAGGCTACATCCGCTGCAGGAGGTCACTTTGTCAGAATAGCTCAGTCGTCCTATGACTGGCACGTGTTTGCGAGCTGTTCTTGGTAGGTGTGATTGCCAGACAGTGGGATGTCACAGTGTTTGGTACTCTTATGCTAAGCGCCCAGCAAGCAGGACAACTCACCCGTACGATACACCTGACAGTTGCTTGCCTCCCCTGCACTATACGTCATTGAAGTGACCAGGGGCGAGGTGTAAGGGACCATTGCGAAACGGACTTGGGGCAGATATGAAATGGATCCCACCTGCTACAGAGATTGTATCTAGCTGGTCTTGTAGCGCCCTCCCTCGGTCCGACCATTTATCTCGCTTCGCTTCTCCCTTTCCGACTTCTCTCCCTCTCTCTTGTCGCTCTCCAACAATGGGGAGCGGTAAAAGTCACGACTCCGGAACGCGGTGGTGTATTTTGGCATGTTGTCATCCCTCGTCAATTTTGTATTTTGGTCAGTGGCATCACTGGTTTTGGTTCTACTGTTCCTCACACCGCCAGTACGCTGCGCGGTTTGTCGTAAAATACATCTGCACGGCAAAAACAACAACAGCAACAACAACAACAACAAAACTAGATAGCAAGACAACTATAATCTTTCAGTTTATTAAAAGTTTGTTATCAAAAGTTAAATCGTCTTGAAGTAATTTAGTCAACTTTGTGTTAGAGTGTGCATGCGCAGAAGGTTAGTTGTCATAGACCTCAAAACCGTTAGCAAGACGTCCAGCTCAAGTTACCGTCGCCTTGTCAGTGTGGTACGCTGAAGAACGACGCACATCCACCTGGCCGCCCGACTTACTTAGGGCCCCTGGCTCCAAGTGGAGCATAGGCCATCGACAACCCTTCGCCATCGCACACTGTTCTGGGCTATTCTTGCCACTCCCGTCCAGTTGGTCCCCTGCTTAAAGGCTCAACAGGGGTATAAATAGCGCACGGAAAGAACGGAAGCAGTTTCTTTCAAATGTTTGACAGGGTAACGTCAGAGCAGGTTTTTCTGAAATTGCCCGGCAACAAAGCGGTTTGTGAGTTTGATAGTCTGCATGAATGCGAGTTTCACACCAAGACTCCTAACCATAACCCAGTTTAGGCGGAAAAAACAGTCTAGCGGCCTTTATGAACGACCAAACCTTGGAAGCGGATAGAATTTAAACCGATCAAGGCGGAGCCTATCAGCGTGACGTCAGCTACTGACACGTCCGTCAGACAATAATAGTAACCCCACGTGTGTTTCACAGCACAGCATGTCGTACTGACACAGAGAACTGAGACTGAAGAGGCAGTACATCATTCCTTTCACATGCAACAAGCGACACCAAATGAAAACAAACTTCACTGACCTTTACCACCATGAATGTCCCATGTATGGAATGCCTGCGCGATTTGGATAAAGCTCCCGAACAAGTCTGTGAACACACTCCGCTATATCACGTCCACTATACTCCCATCAATGTTGTCCCGTGTCACTGCACAAGATTTCTTGCGCATATACACAATGAATCACGCCGCCATGCATTTCATCCCTCCATCATACTCAAGAATTTTTGTACATCTTTTTACATCAGTTGCGTACGTGTGATGTCTGAAGGCCATGTCCCAACCACGACTGACGGCTCACAGTCACACAGGCGCAACAAAAACAAAACTTTCACACTCAGGTTCACGGTCTTGTTTTGCCAGTACCGTGGCGGTTTCAGTGCCAGCCGAGCGAAACTGACTGATACACCGTTAGTCTTTGCTGAACAGAAACTACAGCTGCAAGTTCGACACAAACACTTCGGGTCAGCTCCTGTGACTGCACACAATCCTGCCATGCTCCACCAGAAACTAACCCAACAATCCCACACCAAAAAGAACAGCGAAAAACTTCGACAATAATTGCTCGTTCCTTTCGGCGGCACTTCCCACACGGGGCCTCAATGCTGGTCACTGAGACTAGTCAGTTTCAACTGATGCCGTATTCTTTCATTCTTTTCGAACTGTTCTCTAACAGCATCCTCTTTTTCCTCGCCGATAACGTGCAGAGTCAAATAAAAATTCATCGCAGAGATCTGAGAGGACTGGAGTTTAAACCCCAAAGAATAAAGGACACTGACGGCACTGAAAAGTCCGCCAATTTTTGTAAAATTTCCCACGACTGAGCGGGTTCAACGCGGTCCCGCTTCCGCTGTTGTCAACACTTCGGCACCGGGGGTACCTCCAGGGACACGTGCATAGTTTCGGTTTTGTAAATCGTTAGTGAATCTGTGGAATACCATGATAAACACTTGATAGCCAGCCTTGACTGGGCCTCAGTATGTGATCGTGACCAAATGATAGGGACATACTCACTTTTGTGTTAGGGGTGCCACCCCTGAAAACACACTTAGCAACAAAAACACGCTGTACAATCCAATAGCTATCCCAAATGCATCCTCCCCTACGGGAAGGCAATACACTGATCCCACCCCTTGACTTATGACCGCCCCCCCCCCCCCTCCGGCCGTTGGCTTTTAGCTCCTAATTCAAGCGTTCATCGTCACTGATTGTCTTAGCCGTCTCGTGCTCAGTCGGTCTTGTACCGGAAAGCCTGGTGGCTAAGTTTTAAATGTGTACACGATTTGTGACTTGAAACTCATTTGACTAAAACACGACTGTTTCTGTGACTTTGGCCGGACAATATCACAAACTGAAAGTCAGTACTGACGCAGTTGGCTAAGCAGACTGACTAGTCACAGCCGTGAGGTGGTCGAACAGCTGAAATATCACTGAGAGCGGCCGAGCCGCGGGGTACAAACTATCATCAAAAAGAAAGATTTTCTTTTCCTGCGAGACAGAGGAGGAGATACAGGACATTGATACGGTTATCAGGCAAGTTAAAACTTTGCATGTTTACATTCCATCGCCACGTGCGTGTGCCGTTTATAGACAAGCCCCGCCCATTCTCCATATGCGGATAGACACGTCTGCGCATGCGTGCCGGCAGTATACTGTCGGTTGTTGAGCCTTTAAGCGCACGGTTACGCGACTGCCAGTCTGCATGTTGCCGTACTCGGCTGCCTGCTGGCGGGCAGCGGTTTTTGCGCACACGCAGCCTGCGGCGTTGCAAGATTTGGGCAGTGATCGGTCAGTTGGTTGTGCAGGCTGCCTGTGGCTAGCTGGCTGCCAGGAAAAATAGAACGGCTTTCTATTCCGGCGCCGGCACCGGCAAGGAGGATTTGCCAGCTGGCCACCAGCGATTTAATTAGGGTTTCCTGCGTTTCCAGCCCTGCAAGTACCAATCCTGGCAACGTGTAGCAGCGGCCCTTATATAGTTCTGCCTCAGTGTCTCCAGCTGTTGCGAGGCCGGCCTCTCTTCCTTTTCCCCTGCGGATTCCATGTCAGGGCTTGGCGTGTGGTGCTGGATGCTGGCTTCCTGAGGGTGTGTCCAGTCCAGCCCCACTTCCTCCGCAGGATCTTCTTTGGCCGGCTGACACTCCTGGTGAAAACCTCATGTTCCGAGGGCCAGGCAGTAGAGGTTTACGAGTCAGTTATTTGGGGCTTAACGCCGCGCAAGCAACAGAGACTATTTCGCGGCTAAGAGGTTTACGAGCGATAATTATTCAACGATGATTCCAGCTTCGGCCTGAACATTACCACAGCCTGGTATGAAAGTCTGGAGACGAGTGTGTCAGAGAAAGGACTGTTTCTGGCACAACAAGGGGCGTCTGTAACAGTTCAGGTGAAGATGGTGATGATGCGCTCGGAAAAGCCATACGCGCTCCACCCCGTCTCTCAGTAATCTCCCCAGTGGCGTCCTCGAGATTGTTCAAATGTTGGCTTGGTTCACAAGGATCAGTTTAGGTCCTGTCATTACCTCTCACCATGAGTGTCCTGGGCAGTAGGTCCAGAGAAGACTGCAGGCGAGGCTTGTTTTCCTGTGGCGCATGCGGTCTTGGCTTCCCATATCAGCCCTCACTTTTTTTTTGGGTAGAAGACTCATTGAGTCTTAAACAACTGGTGTTGCTGTTGTAGCTGGAGAGTAGCCCCCCCCCCCCCCCGCATATCCCCCCCCCACCTCCCATACCCCCCCCCCAACCCCCTCGACAAGAGCGTTCTGGTTGGTTCACTGGACGTCATTGCACTGAATGCATTGCCAAGCATGGAGACACCACTCGATGCTGACATCACACATTACTTTAGGATCTGTGTTTAATATGTATGGATTTATATGTCTAGATAAATTAATGTGTGTGTGTGTGTGTGTGTGTGTGTGTGTGTGTGTGTGTGTGTGTGTGTGAGCCAGAAGAAAATTTTCTGCCATCGACAGACAATAAAGTTATATTGAATTGAATTGAATTGAATTGTTTTCAGTCATCTCACTTGCAGCAGAAAAGGAAACGGTAATGACTGCGAAGTGGTTACGAGTTAAGCAACGTTTCTTTGCAGCAGCTTTCGTGTGAGTTTTTTTTTTTCCTTTCGTGTGTGTGTGTGTGTGTGTGTGTGTGTGTGTGTGTGTGTGTGTGTGTGTGTTTAAATTCCACCCAGAAATTGCAAAATTGTTCCTGCAAATAGTCCTGGACGATTTAGGGACGACTTCATAACAAGTCTGCACTAGATGCTAGTAGCAGACTGTCAAGACACTCAATATCAGTACTACCAAATCTGTCAGATCTACTGACAGTGCTTGCGAAGGACGAGAGAGAGAGAGAGATGACGTCGATTCCATCCGAGGCAATGACGAAATTTACAGATTTTGTCTGTGGACTAAACTTTTGACGTCAGTCTCACTCCCCAGTTGAGCATGGTAGTAGCTAGAAGTAAAACAAATTGTGGAATTCTTTCATGCCCTCGGGAATCTTTGCAGTGCGTGTCCCAAGTCGACTGTTTTCGTTGATTTTGTCCGGAAGTTCCTTGTCAACAAGAAACGTGATACATTCTGGCTTCGCTTCAGCTCCCGATCACAGCAACGTAATATGCAGGTAAGTAATTCACAGACCAACATCACAGGGTGTGATCAAATTGGACACCAATGATGCTCGTCACGTGTTCACTAACCCTGCGGTCGTACGGACACCACTGATGACTTAGCGACGAGTTTGTTCCATCTCTCGCGCTCCTCTGCTAGGACAGTACCATCACGGAGCTGTTTCGCGCAGGTCCATTACACCAGCGGCTGCAACTGTTTCGTCTGACTGCATAACTGGATCAGGAAACGTCAAATCAGAGGCTGTCAAGACTGATCGGATTGAATCGTGTTAGACTGTTCACCTGTTGCCTTAGGACAGCTGCCCTTCTCCCTATAACCTGCCGTTTAGGCCGTCTCCAATCATTTTTGCGGCTTTTGGCTTCCCTACCTATCTGCCACTCTCAGGAAACTGCTGTTTCAGGCCTGTTAAGGCCTGTCTGCTCTTGGATGTTGTCGACCCATTTTATTAATCTGTCTTCCTTCTCTTCTTCCCCTTTGCAAGATGGTCTTTGCAGACTATGTGTAAAAATTAATTCAGCCGGGGAAGTCACAACGCCAACAGAGAAATCACAAGACATGAACAAGCATCGTCTGTCAGAACCTGCGTGAGGCTGACGTCAAATGTTTAGTTCACGGAATTGACGTCAACTCTCCCTCCCCCCCCCCCTCCCCTGTATGATGACCTGCGCGAGGCTGAATTCAAATGTTTAGTTCTCTCTCTCTCTCTCGCCTAAGATTCTGGATCCGCTATGGTGTAGCGGATCCAGTGGCTTTTGGAAGCTCTTACAGATTTGAAAGAAGCAACAATAACAACAAAATAACACGAAATCGGGAGAAAAAAACTTTATGGGATGGGGCCAATTTTTCTTGTTTATTCTTCCTCCCCCCTCTTCTTCCCTTCCTCCAAGATGGTCTTTGCAAGGACTGAGGATCTTTTGACATGTCCTTGCCACTTCATCTTGTGCGTTTTCATGGTGGTCAGGTTTTCAAACTGGCCGACAGCTAGTTTGATTTTGCTGACAACTGTCTCGCTTGTGGTGTGGTCGGTGTATAAGATGCGCAGAACCTTTCGGTAGCACCTCGTCTTCGTGGCTTGGGTCCTTCTCTGTAAGTCGGGGAGCCGGGACAGCCGAGCGGTGGAGCGCTGGACTGCGGGTCGTGCGTTCGAATCCCGGCTGTGACAAGTATCCGGTGACAGTGTCGTATACGACGCTCGACCGTACACGGCCATTAAACGTCAGTTGCATTCAGAGCTCTTCTAATCTCATGGGGTATTTCGAGCGCACAGGCGCAGTCACAAGCATGTGTCCCCAACCAGAAGTCTCCTTATATTAAACCTAGTGAGGATAACAACAGCGCCTTTAGTGAAAATCAATAATGGTTTTTCTTTCCTTTCTTTTACCAAAAGCTTGCCATGGCATCCACAACAGAAACGGACGAGTGGACCAACTCTACTAGCGCCAACGACGCGGTACCATCTGTGGCTGATGACGATGTAAGTAAGAGTATGTTGATGGGAATCTTTGCAGCCTTGACTGCCGTTGGGAATGGATTTACATTGGTCGTCGTGCTCAAGACACCTGTCCTGAGTGAAAAGTCAAAGGTATGTGTTGTGCGATGTTTTAATGGTAGCGCTTCATATCCGAGTCATAGACCGATTTATTTTTGAAATGTCCGAATACTTCCCCACCAAGACGGACACATGTCAGATTCATCCCACCGAGACTTATCACACTGAGACACCGTGACTCATCCCACTGAGACACTGAGACTCACCCCACTGAGACACTGAGACTCACCCCACTGAGACACTGAGACTCATCCCACTGAGACTCATCCCACTGAGACACTGAGACTCACCCCGCTCAGATTCATCCCACTGAGACTTATCACACTGAGTCACCGTGACTCATCACACTGAGACTCATCACATTCAGACTCATCCCACTGAGACACTGAGACTCATCCCACTGAGACACTGAGACTCACCCCACTGAGATTCACCCCACTGAGACTTAACACACTGAGACACTGAGACTCATCCCACTGAGACCCATCACGATGAGACACTGAGACTCATCACACAGAGATTCGTCCCGCTGAGTCCCACTGAGACTCATCACACTGAGACACTGTGACCCATTACACAGGCATCTCACCGAGACTCATCATACTGAGACGTACCACACTGGACTCATCCCATTGAGACTCATCCCACTGGGACACTGAGACTCATCCCACTGGGACACTGAGGCTCATCCCACTGAGACTTATCCCACTGAAACACGTCACACTGAGACTCATCCTACTGAGATTTATCCCACTGAAACCCACGCCAAACAGACCCTCTCAGTGAGACCCATCCCAAATAGACCCTGTCCCAGATACACCCATCCCAGACAGACTCATATGACGAATCAGTGTGTGTGTGTGTGTGTGTGTGTGTGTGTGTGTGTGTGTGTTGTAGACATCCCCCCCCCCCCGACTCCTCGCTGGAATTGCCCTTTCTCGAGTGTCAACCTTCGCCAGCTGTCTCATTGACCATGCGGCAGTCAGCACGCTAAGTCGGAGTCCGCATATTCCTAGCTTTTACTTGCTCTTCTTTCTTTTGTTTCTGATATCAGGACTGTACGTTTCAGGTGCTGCTCGCTTGTCTGACTGGATGCGATGTGTTGTTTGGGCTGATGGCAACGCTGAGAGGCCTATGGCCAAAGACACCCGACAGCCACGATCCTCGTTGCTTCGTTCAATTTTCTGGCCTGCTCCTCGCGACGTACTGCAGGGCATTCATGATAGTGCTCATCGCCCTCGACCGTGCATTGGACACGACCTTACCATTGGCATACCATTCCAAGGTCACGCCCAACAAAATGTCAATTACGATTGCTTTTGTCTGGGCATTGTCAGCAGTGTTTGTTGCGGCAACCGTCGTTGGCGGTTTCCCTCCCAAAACCCCGTGCGGCCATGTGTTTGATGTGACACCAGTTCGAGGTTTGACAGTATTCGCGGTGACGCTACTGGTGTGTGTGCTGGTCGCCTTCTGTCTCTACATGTACCTGGCGTGGATGATGAAGACACGGATGGCTCAGCTCGGGAGACGTGTATCCATGAGCATATGCCGTTTATCCCAGAACGGGATTTCACCGAGGTGGGTACGGGATTTCACCGAGGTGGGTTAAGTGACTGACGTTCATGATCATTCCAAATCTTTTACTCAGCTGTTGCTACACAAGCACAATAATAATAAAATTCATTTATATAGCGCACTTCTCAGACACAGTGACTCATTGCGCTAACACACGTCACTCATACACGTTCATACCATACAGACCAACACGTCAATCAATACACAGAGACACATCGTGAGAGTGTAGGTGCAGAGTGAAGCAGACAAATAAGGCGGGAGTGTATCATCGAAATGACGAATATCTGTCGTGCTTTATTGCTAAGCAGTTTCAGAAAAAAGAAAGCTTTCTCTGATCCGACCGTGTCCAACATTTGAAAGATTCTGCTTCCGGCATTCACCGGAGCATTTTACTATTCAGGCATTAGTATCATGTATTGAACATTGATCTTTACACACCAGTACACAAAGTAATTAATTGATTAATTCAACCCGCAGGCAGAGGCATGCTGCGGCAACGGGACTGGCGCTTGTTGTAATCTTTCTTGTGAGTTGGCTGCCCCCTGCGCTGTACATCTTGTGGGTCACGTGGTCAGATGTGGACGTTCACGAGGAATACTTATCGGGGAGAATCCACATCCTCGCCTTCTGCCCTTTCATCTCCTGTGTGCTGAACCCCATCGTCTACTTCTGGCGTATCAAGGGGTTTTGCCCTACATGTACCATCTTCGCCAAATGCCGGCCCACTCGCGTCCAAATGGCCGACACTTCCAATTCTTAAGTGCGAACCTTAGTACAAAGTTAACCCTCGTGTGACCAGCATCCCATTTGGGGGACTTTCTACAACAGGCCAAATATATACAGATAATAATTATGTTCTTGAATACTGCCCCCCCCCCCCCCCTTTTTTTTTACTCATTAAAGAATAATTATTATGAGCTGGTTCTTTGTTTCGGAAAAGTGATGTTTTCTGGGACTGCTCTTGCTGTGCTTGGCAAAGGTGCAAAGCCAGTTCGAGGCCCCTCCCCCCTCCCCCCCCCCCCCCCCCCCCCCCCCCACGCCAAAACAAGGGCTTAAATGGATTAAAGACACAGTTGACGAAGGTCTACACTTCCAAAAGAGCAACTTGAAATCCAAAATATCTGCTTAAAATGGAATGTTGCTTACGCACTTTTCTCAGTCGCCAGAAGTGCTTTTACCAAATAATTTTTATACCTCAGTTTTCCTTTACATATTTTACGAAGGATTCCGTCCGGTGTTTTCACGCGTGAAGCAGAAATAGTGTAACTGACACGGCCCATTTGGAACATCTGGAATTTCCAGAAAAAGAGTTGTAAGTAACTTTCAACTTCGATCTGTATACGGGATGGAACGCCTTTTGATAAGCTAGATGACTGTCAGTTTGTGAATAAGCTGTGGAAGTTTTGATACCTTGTCTTACTCTGAAACTTCAAATAAAATTGAAAAACAACAACAACAACAACAACAAAAAGTGTGTGTGTGTGTGTGTGTGTGTGTGTGTGTGTGTGTGTGTGTGTCGGTGTACCAGGCGAGATGTATCTCCCCCCCCCCCCCAATGAGAAATGTCCCGTGTTTAAGCATCTTCTGCCAGACAGCAGAGGTTTACTAGAGATGTTCAACGATGATCTCAGTTTCAACCTGAACATCACAGCCTAGTATGAAAGTCTGAAGCCGAGTGTGTCAGAGAAAAAACAACAAGGGGGGGAGGGGGTGGGTGGGTGGGTGTTTGGGGGTTTAACGTCTTCCACCACATACGGGTGATATCAAAGACGGGGCAACCACGAAGAAGCCAGCAGAAATATTTGGCCCCAGCCGGGATACGAACTTACGACCCGAGCATTATAAGTCCAACGCTCTACCATTCGGCCACCCGGCTCCCCAAGACAAAAGGGGACGTCTGTAACAGTTCAGATAAAGATGGTGCCAATGTGTTCGGAAAACCCCTTAGGCGCTGCATCCCGTCTCTCAGTAATCTCCCATGTGGCGTCTTCGAGACTGTTTCAATGTTGGATTGGTTTTGAAGGATTCGTTTAGGTCCTGTCATTGCCCCTGAGTGCCCTAGGCAGTAGATCGAAAGAAGCCTCTGCAGGCGAATGCTTTTCACTGGTCTCACGGATGCGTGACTTAGGGTAAATCATGTCAGTGCCGGTATGATTTCCGTATGACGGGTTGGTATGATTTCCGTATGCATCGTAACTATGTACTGTGTGGCACACGTGCCTTGTTTTCTACACGGGCCACGCATTAATCCCTTAGTGAAGGTTTTACACGGGAAATTTGTGTGTAATATGCTGACCTGTCCGTTTCCCTTGTCAAAGTCGATACAGGTCCCCTTTTAACACGTGATGCAGGTGTATCCTGTGCGGTACTCACCCTATTCGCCATAATGGTATAAAAGCCATCCTGATTCACTTGCTATTCGCATTTGGCCCGGTAGTACCGACACGGCCGTTCCAGAGACGGCACGTATTTTCGTCCGTTGTCTTATATGGTCTACCGTCTGTAACCCCTCGCATCTTGCATATGGAGGTAAATAGTTCATATCTGCTATTTCCCGTGTTATGTTTCAGGTCAGCTGTTTTCTCTTGTGTAGATATTACCAACGGTCAGGAAGTTAATATGAAACTCGACTATTGTGGCCGAAGTGTTATGTCGGCTAAGTATCTGTTTGGTTATCAGCCGTTTTACCAGTGAGTTTGTTAACACTGACCTGTCTGTATATTTTGCTGACTTGTCCGATGTGACAGCTGTAAGCTTCTACCTTTAGCGCTTAGTAGCATGTGCAGTCTCCTTTAGCGTTCGTATCATAGGAGCGTTCGCTAGTTTGTACCATGGGTTAATGTTATCCCATAGGTAGGCAGTATGTGCTAGTTGAGTCCAAGGACTTACAATAGTGTATTTTTGCACAGGGGTTCTAGCCCGAGTGGCTGTTTTTTCGGGAGCCGGTAGCTGCCCTCTAGACCCTTGTCGTGTGGAGGATTTCATGGCCCTGCGACGACTGAAGGGGTGGGAGCCTGACTGCCCGTATCCGGGATTCAGCGTGGACGCTGGTCTGCGAGAGCATCAGCTGTTGTGATGCTGTTGTAGAGCTGCCGAGCCAGTTCTATTTTCCGCCGCCTGTGGTATTGTCTGCGGCTTCTGAAACTGCACATCCGTCTGCACATCTCCGCGCTTGACCATCGTTGGAGGTACCATCTCGTGCACGTTAAAACGTTCTAGAACTGAGCGCTCTTAGATATAATTATTTATATCCTTTGTCTCTTAGGTACATTATTACCTTGACATCTTTCGGTGCATCGTTTATTCTATTTGATATCATTGGTGTTGTAACTGTACTGTTGACGCGTTATGCTATGACTGTTTGTCTTGCCAATAATATTGTGGTGGTGTAAATCCCCACACGTCTCAGTGTCAGTTACTGTCGTGCGACTGCGTGTGAGTGAGAGTTACGAAAGAGCACGCACCTCTTGCACCTACACTTGGCAGCAGACACGGTCGTGACAACTGGCGCCTTGCAGTCTGGGTTTCCCGTGCCAGCTCCCACGTTTTTTAGAAGACTCATCGAGTTTGGAGTCTTTAACAGTTGGTGTTGCTGCTGTAGCCGGAGTGGCAGGGCATCCATCCACTCCCCCCCCCCCCCCCCCCCCCCCGGTTGGCTCATCGGATATCATTGCACTGAATACATTGCCAAGCACGGAAACACCACCCGATGCTGACATTCTTTTCAGTCACCTCACTCGCATCAACTGTCGTGCGAGTCTTTAAAATTCCACCCAGCCGTCTTTGTAGAAGACTCATTGAGCCTTGAGTCTGTAACAGCTGGTGTTGCTGCTGTAGCTGTAATTATGGCTAACCCATGAGTGATCGGGGAAGTCCTCTATTGGGGTAAAACGGCACCCTGACTACGGTAGCTGGAGCAAACCCCCTCTAATCCCAGTCACGTGGCTATGCGGTCGAGGTCAATGGCTTGGTTCCTGAGTTATCCCCCCCTTCCCCTCCGATTGGCTCATCGGACATTGTCATTGATTATTGCACTGAATTCACATTGCCAAGTATGGAGACGGCACTCGATGTTGATAGTCTTGATTGTTTTCAGTCACTTCACTTGCATCAGTGTGTGTGTGTTGTGTGTGTGTTGTGTGTGTGTGTGTGTGTGTGTGTGAGAGAGAGAGAGAGGACGTCGATTCCTTCCGAGGCAGTGACGACATTTGCAGACTTTGCCTGTGAACTACACATATTACGTCATTCTAACTTAGCTCGTTTTAGCGTAGTAGCCTGTAGGCAAAACAAATGGGAACATTTCTTCATGCCCTCGGGAATCTTTGCAGTGCGTGTCCTAAGACGGCTGTGTTTGTTGATTTTGTCCATAAGCTCTTTGTCAACAAAAAAACGTGATACATTCTAGCTTCGCTTCAGCGCGTGATCACAACAAGGCAGTATACAGGTAGGTAATTCACAGACCAGCATCACTGGGTGTGATAAAGTTTGCCCCATCTCTCCCGCTCCTCTGTCTGGATACTTCCACTGCATCATGGAACTGTTTCCTTTGACTGCATAACTGGATCACAGCCAAGGATACATCAAATCAGAGGCTCCAAAGTCTGCTTGAATCGTGTTGGACTGTTCGCCTGCTGCCGTAGGATATTTTGTCCCTTTCCCGTACAACCTGCCCTTTGGGGCCGTCTCCAGTCACTCTTGTGGTTTCTAGCGGGTCTTGCGTTCGAATCCCGGCTGTGACAAGTATCCGGTGACAGTGTCGTATACGACGCTCTACCTTACACGGTCATTAAACGGCAGGGTGTTGCATTTGGAGAACTGCTAATCTCATAGAATATTTCGAGCACGAAGGCACAGTCACAAGCATATGTCCAAAAACAGAAGTCTCATTATAGTAAACCTAGTGAGGATAACAATAGCGCCTTTAGTGAAAATTAATAGTGTTTTTTTCCTGTCTTTTCTTTCACCAAAAGCTTGTCATGGCATCTACAACAGAAATGGACGAGTGGACCAACACTACTGGCGCCAACGACGATGTGGCTGATAAAGTTGAATCCAGGAGGATATTGATCAAAGTCTTTGCACCCATGATTGCCGTTGTGAATGGGTTTACACTCGTCGTCATACTCAAGACACGTGTCCTGAATGGAAAGTCAAAGGTATGTTATGCGATGTTTCAATGGTAGCGCTTCATATCCGAGTCGGACATCCGTCATTGACCCGATTTATTTTTGAAATGTCCGAATACTTCCTCAACAAGACGGCGACATCCCTCATCGGTATCATCCAATTGAGACCTATCCCATTGAGGCACTCATCCTAGATAGGCCCTAGCAGTGAGACCCATTCTAAATTGACCCCGTCCCAGATAATCCCATCCCAGATAGACTCATACTAAGAATCGGTGTGTGTGTGTGTGTGTGTGTGTGTGTGGTGTGTGTGTGTGTGTGTGTGTGTGTGTGTTGTAGATCCCCCCCTCTCTCTCTCTCTCTCTCTCTCTCTCTGGAGAGTGCGTCCGTGCACACACCAGATACCAAATGATTACGATTAAAATACACACACACACACACACACACACACACACACACACACACACACACACACACACACAGAGTATTCACTGTCTATTTTATTAAACCAAATGATTACAGGATTAACATCAACACAATGTCCCTCGTGTGGTGATGGGGTGGAAAAGGACGTTAACCCCTCTCCCTCTCTCTCTGCAACACACACACACACACACACACACACACACACACACACACACACACACACACACTGATTCTCAATATGACTTTATCTCGGATGAGTCTATCTGGGATGGGGTATGTCTGGGACCGGCCCCACGGTGAGGGTCTCAGGAGTCTCATTGGGATGGTTTTCCTTGGGAATAAACACAGTCATGTCATATCATTTCTGCACCTCAGTCGTCATGATTCAAGACAGATGTCCTGTACTTTTATCGGTCAACTAGGACACGTGTCCTATTATGTTTATCAGGAATATGAAGACGTGTAGTGGTGTTATTAAAAGAAAATACTGCAATCTTGTCTTACCCACACATTTAAGGAAACAGTTGCGATGCAGTTTCTGTTGTGCAAGAGTCTAAAGCTTTCCAAAGATTCTTCATACATGTACTCCTCTACCACTATTTGCAGGCCATGGTTTCACACATGGTGTACAAGGCTTCATATCCGTGGGAAATGCCCGGGCTGACCGAAAAAGTGTAGGACATGTGTCCTGAATCATGGCAACCATGACACAGAAATCGTTGCTTCACGTGTTGAAACACAATTGAGACTTCTCCGCAAAATATATAGGGAAAGACACTCATTGTTTAAACGGAATAATTTGTACTAATCGCAAGTCTGGATACTGAGAAAAGTACACAACTGCCATTCCATTTCGAGCAGACATTTTGGAAATAACCTTTCCCGAGTGTCTACCTGCGCCAACAGTGTCCTTAACCTTGCATTCAGCACACTAAGTCGGAGTCCGCATATTCCTAGCTTTTACTTGCTCTTCTTTCTTTTGTTTCTGATATCAGGACTGTACATTTCAGATGCTGCTCAGCACTTTGACTGGATCCGATGTGTTGCTTGGACTCGTTGTAATGGAGAGAGCTCTGTGGCCAAAGACACCTGACGGCCAAAATCCTGGTTGCCGCGTATACTATTCTGTCATCCTGCTCGCATCGTACAGCAGAGCATTCGTGATAGTGCTCATCGCCCTTGACCGTGCAGTGGCCACGGCCTCACCATTTGCATACCGCGCCAAGGTCACGCCAAACAAAATGCTTGTTATGATTGCTTTTGTCTGGGTATTGTCAGCCGTGTTTGTTGTGGCAACCGTCGCTGGCGGTTTCCCTCCCAACACCCCGTGCAGGATTCCGTTTAACTTGCTACCTGTTCGAGGTTTCACAGTAGCCGCGGTGACGCTACTGGTGTGTGCGTTGGCCGCCTCCTGTCTCTACATGTACCTGGCGTGGATGATGAAGACACGGATGGCTGAGCTCGGGAGACGTGTATCCATGAGCACTTGCCGTTTATCCCAGAACGGGATTTCACCGAGGTGGGTTCAGTGACTGAGGTTCATGATCACTTCAAATCTTTTACTCAGCTCTTGCTACGCATACACGTTTTGTTTTGTTGTTGTTGTTGTCGTTGTATTTTCGAAAGGTAACGAGTGTATTTGTTACTGCCCCCCCCCCCTCCCCCTGCCTCATCCGGTCCGACCAAGACATTGACGTGTGCTGACCGCATGAACTTGCCTGAAACAACCCAAATCCCTGGTCCGTCCAGATAGTGCGTAGACATGTGCAGCCACACGGATATGTGCTAAAACACACAAAAATCAATCGCATATAAATGAACAGAAGCTGTGTTTTGGTGTGTGTGTGTGTGTGTGTGTGTGTGTGTGTGTGTGTGTGTGTGTGTGTGTGTGTGTGTGTTGGTGTGCTAAATCCATTTACCTTGAGAACAGTTCGTGGATTAATGAGATCGATCAGGTGGAACAAGGACACTCAGTGACGCGTGGCGCAGCTATTGAAACCTACAATGGAGCCCAGTCCGCTCTTGATGAGTCCGTAATTATGATGAAGAATAACAACTTTTACAACCTTATCGTCTTCAAGAAAGAAAATAAATAAAATACTTTATGAAGGCCCTGCAATGTGTCCTGCATGTCCTAGTTTATACCGCCCTGTAGACCAGTTTGCATCCTTTGTTCAACGTTACATTTCTTTTTCATTTAGTGCAGGCACACTCAGCCGCGAATTAGTCTTTGTGGCTAGCGCGGCTTTAAGCCCTAAAAACTCACTCACTCACTTTATGCAGAAAATCAAACTCCAATGTATTGCTTTATTGCTCAGCAATTTCAGAAAAGAAACCCCTCTATGGTGTGACCCATTCAAACATTAGAAAGATAATGGTTGCGGACTTCCCGAGGGCATTTTACTGCTCAGGCATTAATCTCATGCATTGGAATTTGTTCTTGATACATCAGTACACAAAGTAATAATTTATTCATTGATTAATTCAACCCGCAGACAGAGGCATGCCGCAGCGACGGGACTGGCACTTGCTGTAGTCTCTATCGTGGGTTCTCTGCCCCTTTCACTGTACATCCTGTTGGTCACGTGGTCAGATGTGGACGTTCAGACGAAAGACAGATCGGAGATTTTGTACGGCCTCGTCATTTTCCTCGTCGTTTCCTGTGTGCTGGACCCCGTCGTCTACTTCTGGCGCATCAAGGGGTTGTGGCCTCTATGTACCAAATGGCGCCCCACTCCCACCCAGACGGTCACTTCCACTTCTCAGCAAAAAAAATTAACAACGTGAACCCATTTGTGACCAGCTTCCCATTCAGTTTTGGGACGGTCAAAAACAGGCCAGATATATATAGATATGTCATTGAAAACTGCCCTTACCATTTTTGTAACTGAAATATTATGAGCTGGTTCTTTGTTTCGCGAAAGTGTTTTTCTATGGAATCGCTTTTGTTGTGAGTGGTAAATTTGCAAAGCCAGTTCGAGCCCTCCACGCCCCCCCCCCCTCGCGCACACACACACACACACACACATACTTGGGGGAGGGTGGGGGGGGGGCGTATATGGATTAACTCAATTCCTACCTAGTACGTTTGGGGTTTCGCACCAGTGGCCTCACTAAAAGCATCATCATTGATAGATTTAAATTTGGCTTAGTGGGAGTGTTACACTTTGATATACTCGTCAGTCTTGCAGTAAGAGCCGCTAAGGAGCCGGAAATCTTGCGTGTAATACCGAAAAGAGTCAAAACCGTGGGATATTCGTGTGCGGTACGAAACGCATTAATGAGACAGTTGACAAAGGCCGACACTCGGGAAAAGGCAATTTGAATTCCAAAATACCCGCTCGAAATGGAAAGTCAGTTTAGCACTTTTTTCAGTCGCCAGAAGTGCTTTTAGCAAATAATGCTGTTTAAACCTGTTTTTATACATTTCCCTATATATACTTTACGAAGGAACCTGTTTTTATACCTTTTGTACATATTTTACGAAGTATTCCGTCCGGTGTTTTCACGCCTGAAGCAGAAATTGTGTAACTGACACGGCCAAGCTGCTGGAATTCTCCGAAAGAGAATTTTAACCTCGATCTGTATAAGTGAATTTACGGGACGGAACACCTTTCGATAAACTAGATGACTGTCAGGTTGTGAATAAACTGTGGAAGTTTTGATACCTTGTCTTACTCTGAAACTTCAAATAAATTTGAAATAAGTGTGTGTGTGTGTGTGTGTGTGTGCCACGCTGGATGTACTCACCCCCCCCCCCCCCCAGCGTGAAATGTCCCGTGTCTAAGCATCTTCTGCCAGACAGCAGAGGTTTACTACAGATGTTCAGCGATGATATCAGCTTCAGCCTGAACATCACAGCCTGGTATGAAAGTCTGGAGCCGAGTGTCAGGGCAAAAAAAAACCCCAAAAAACAAAAAACAACGGGGTGGGTGTGTGTTTGGGGGCTTAACGTCCTTTTCCACCACATACGAGTGATATCAAAGACGGGGCAACGATGAAAAAGCCAGCACAAATACTTGGCCCCAGCCGGGATATGAACTCACGACCCGAGCATTAGAAGTCCAACGCTCTACCATTCGGCCACCCCGCCACCCCAAGACGACAAAGGACGTCTATAACAGTTCAGATGAAGATGGTACCAGTGTGCTCGGAAATCCCCATACGCGCTTCAAGCCGTCTCTCAGTAATCTCCCATTTGGCGTCATCGAGACTGTTTCAATGTTGGCCTGGTTCACAAGAACCCGCATAGTATAGGCCCTGTCATTGCTCCTGAGTGCCCTGGGCAGTAGATCGAAAGAAGCCTTTGCAGGCGAATGGTTTTCACTGACGCGTGCCAGTCTGCACTTCCCATTCCAGCTCTCATCTTTTGTAGAAGACTCATTGCTGGTTTGGGTCAGTTGGAGTGAGAGAGAAAAACAGATTGAATGGCATTGTGAATGTGTGCAGTAAGATTGTGGGGACAAAACAGCGAACTCTCATAGACCTGCTTACAACGACAGCCACGGACAAAGCCATCAAAACTCTGACTGACCCTACCCATGTTTTAATTACTCCCTAGGCTCTTTGAGGTCCTTCCCTCAGGCAGACGACTGCGCGTTTGAAAGTGTCATTAATATCTTAAATTCGCATCAACTTTCGTGTGATGTGCAAAGGACGAGAGGGCTTGCGCGGCTTTAAGCTCTAAAAACTCACTCACTCACTCGCAAAGGACGAGAGAGAGAGAGAAGAAGAAGAAGAAGATGATGATGAAACTATTTTTTATTTAATTCAGGATAGAGCATTTAGGCATTGTTGCCTGTCTTACATGCTGTCCTGCTACTCTACATTAAAGGGTATTCAAAAAAAGACAACACCAAAACAAAGGAGGGAGGGGGGGGGGGGGAGAGAGAGAGAGAGAAGGCAAACAAACGTATCAACTATCTAAAGGAAAAGGAGAGAAAAGAATAAATGATAAACAAATCAAAACATACGTGGGGCTTTGCAGTAAACAATTTTGTGCATCAGCTAGCATTTTTTAAATTCCAGAGGAAGAAGTTTGAGGATTTTAAACTTTTGGTCGGTACTAGAATTTCCCGAGTGTAAGAGTTTGACTGCGCGCAGGTGAATGGAGTTTACCTCTTTGCTGCAAAGAGTGGACGCAAAATCCAGATGACTTTGCACATGGGTATGAAAGAATAGCTTGCAGGTGAGTGAGTGAGTTTTTAGGGCTTAAAGCCGCGCAAGCCACAAAGACTAATTCGCGGCTGAGTGTGCCTGCACTACATGAAAAAAACAACAACAAAAATGTAACGTTGGACAAAGGATGCAAACTGGTCTACGGGGCAACATAAACCTAGGACATGCAGGAGACGCGTCACCTTCATGCTAATTTATCGAACTCCTGGTTACAAAAAAGCGTAGAAAACAAATAACAATTACAACTGGGTAAAACAAAGACAAATACTAAGCGCATATACAGCAAATATTGCAACTTATCATCTCCTAGGCGCAATAAACCAGTTCGCAGCATATGCCCAACATTACTTATTCCTAACCACTGGTAGTGCAGACGTGAGTGAGAGGTTAAAAAGAAGAAATATAGATGAAAGGGCCGAACTTAGCTGAGAGATGAGAGGAAGGACAGAGCGGCTAAATTCGGGAGGTTTTAAAGAGAAAGACACAGGCGAATGGGCTGGTGAGAGATAGACAGACAGGTAGGAAGGAAAATTCCTTAGTTGCCAATGAAGACAACATGCCTGGGAGGCAGTTGGAGAACAGACCGCTCCAACACGGAACCTCCCCGCCGTGAGGCGGTTTGGGAAAACAACGTACCAGAAAGGGGGGTGCGTTGTGAAGGTCTTCAACATGACGGGTGTTCAGTAGCACCAGCAGGGCGCTGCGAACAAAGCCCGCCAGGCTGAAGACCAGGTGGGGGGAATCCAGTGAAGTCGGCCTTCAGAAACGACCCTCAGATGTCTCACTGGACCAAGGGTCAGCAGACACCCGCTTACTGGCCTCCCCCCGGAGGAGATTTTAAGAGAGCAAAAGACAGGTGAATGGACCGAGGGAGGCAGAAATAAGAGTAAAGAAAGAGCAAAAGGGGTGGGCAAGCTTGGCGAAATCAGCCCCGCCGCGTGAAGGCGAGCCCATGGGGCCGTCTAGAAATTATTTTGCATCGAAATGCAGTCTATCTCTACAATACGTGGAAAGCGGTAATTTCTGTAGTGGGTTTCGTTTTTGCCACTTACTCACACTCAGAAGCATAAGAGTGTGTGTGTGTGTGTGTGTGTGTGTGTGTGTGTGTGTGTGTGCCCTCGCGCGCGCGCGCGTCTACTGGAGAAAGAGAGAGAGCGGGTCTCTTCTCCGATACCAGTTAAGCAATCGTCTGTCAGTCAGGCCTGCGGGAAGTAACTCTGTCAAGGGGGCACGCACTCTCTGGGGCACAGAGTCTTTTAGTGGAAAGTACCTCTGTGCACGGTGGGGAAATGGCGCTCACTGCGCTACCGTGACGGGCCTAAATTGTCTCGGTGCTCTCAAACACAAGGTCGCGTACTATGTCATCCTTGACCAGCTTTGAACCCAGAGGGATCCTCAATGGCGCAAGTGATGGCAGGCTGTCTTCAGAGTGAAAGTAGGCGTGTTTCTGAATCAAGGACATACATAACATGTCTCTGTCTGAATGGACAGATCTATTATTACATTCAGTCCTAGAGCACGGGTGTGTATGTTTTTGTAATCGTCTCTTATTCCACCAAAAGGCAGGTACGTGATCGTCTGCACCGTGCAATAATACTTGCCTGTAGAGTGCAACACCTTGGCCTGTCAGAGTGCAACCCCCTTGCCGTTTACTCACATCCTGTTGGATCAGTGTACCACGTAAACAGTGCCATCAAAGCGCAACAAGAATTGTCCGCTGGCAAAGATTTTGCCCAAACGAAAAGGGGTCGGATATTCAAGACTTCGTTTCAAAGCGAGTCATATGACACACAAGTCTTCGCTTTTCTAAAAAAATTTCGCCATTTTTGAAAATGGCGCTGGCTGTAAGCAGTCACATTTTCACGCCCCGCCGAAAAGGGACTGCACTCTGGAGTCTAGGCACGACTTTGTTACAAGAATTCATTCACCCATGTAGAACCTCGCATACGTCAAAAAGTTAGTGACGTCAACCAGCTAGGCGAGCTAACACGACCTCATGTGTTTGGGGTTTTGCGAGCGCATAGAGGCACGAAAAGGGTTTCTAGTACTTTCTTTATGTCAGCATGCTTGATGTGAGAGAGCTTGCGTTCGTGTGCGCGTGGGCTGCATACATGACACAACGACTACGACCGTGATTACAGCAGGTCACTGAACGGAAGCAACATATTGGGCTGGTGGCCATCTTGTTTTCTCTCTCTCTCTCTCTCTCTCTCTCTCGTAGGGGCGTGTGTGGAGAGAGAGAGAGAGATGACGTCGATTCTGTTGGGGGCTGTGACGACATTTACAGAATTTGTCTGTGAACTAAACATTTGACGTCAGTAGGCAAAACAAACTGGGTTTAAACAGAGGAATTCGGAAAGAAAGTGGCGAGACACCCCCAAGAAAAACCAGCATCACGTCAATCAAACATGACGCATTTACTTTACGTCAGTGCGCGTGCGTCTCTTCTTCTATGTTTGTGTGGCGTGTGGCTTGTAGAGGAAATGTGCTATGAGTACAAATTTTCGAGTCAACTGACGATAACAGCTGCAGTGAATTTTTCTAATTTTTTTTTTGTATATTTTTTATGGCACCCCAGACTCATTATCTATGTATAGTAGGAGCGATTTTGAGATCTAAAATGGGTTCTCAAGCACTTTCATGAGGTACGGCTTACGTCAAAAGTATAACAGCGACTACCTCCAAAATTGACTCAGTTTAGAGTCCGTATTCATGCTATCTATTTTTTCAAATATAGAGTGACTTAGATAAATATTACGCCTTTGAAAGCCAGAAAGCCAACTTTTCTAAAAAAAAAAGGGGATAACTCGCAAATCATAAGTGCAATCCTACCTGGATCGGGCCGTCTATTCAAAAATCTTGATTTATTAAGAAACCCAAAATTTGAAATTGATCGGTTCAGTATTTTCGGCGATACAGGCATCTGAACTGGGTTCACATGCAATGTCAACTGAGGTACGGTTTACGTGAAAACTATAACAGTGACTATTTCCTACTAGTCAGCCTGTTCAGAATCCGTATTCATGCTATCTACTGCCAAAGAATTGAGTGATCCAAATAAATATTACGCCTGTAAACGCCAGACAACCAACTTGTCTCAAAAGGGCGATAACTCCCACATCACTTAAGCAATCATCACAAGCTCAGTTGCTCTAATCTAACATTTTGATATATTCGGATACCCAAAATTTGAAGCCATTCGGTTGAGTATTTTCGAAGAAACAGGCCTGGACACAATTCACACACACACACACACACACACACACAGCCGCACATACACACAGACGGCACTCACTGAGGAGGAGAAGCGCGTTCGGCGCACCATACATGTCAGCATCGATGACGCACGTTTTCTTACGTCATTGTCAGTTACACGTGCAAAATCGTCTCTGTGGGAGATCGGCAGTGACGTGCGTTTGTACCACAGATGCTTGCCTGTGAACGTGGAAAATTTAGCCCGTCCTATGATGATGTTTCCATTACTATGGAAACAACATAACAACTTGAAAACAACGGGGTGGGTGTGTGTTTTGGGGTTTAACGTCCTTCTCCACCAAATACGAGTGATATCAATGACGGGGCAACGATGAACAAGAAGGAGCGGCCCCGTCCTACAAAGTTGTTTCTCCAAACTTCATTTTACTTTGTTTGTTTTGTTGTTATTGTTGCCGGTTCTACCCTCTCTACCAATGTCACTAGATCCTCTACGACCTCGACCAATTAGCCACTTGACTGGGGGTGGGGCCGGTTGGGGGTGAGAGAGAGACAGAGAGAGGGTGGGTGGGTGGGTATTTAGGAGTTTAACGTCCTTTTCCACCACATAAGGGTGATATCAAAGACGGGGCAACGAGAAAAAGGCCAGCGCAAATCTTTGGCCCCAGCCGGGATTCGAACTCTCGACCATAGCACTGAAAGTCGAACGCTCTACCATTTTATTTTGTTTGTTTTGTTGTTATTGTTGCCGGTTCTCCCCTCTCTACCAATGTCACTAGACCCTCTACGACCTCGACCAATTAGCCACTTGACTGGGGGTGGGGCCGGTTGGGGGGAGAGAGAGAGGGTGGGTGAGTGGGTATTTAGGAGTTTAACGTCCTTTTCCACCACATAAGGGTGATATCAAAGACGGGGCAACGAGAAAAAGGCCAGCGCAAATATTTGGCCCCAGCCGGGATTCGAACTCTCGACCCGAGCACTGAAAGTCCAACGCTCTACCATTTTATTTTGTTTGTTTTGTTATTATTGTTGCCGGTTCTCCCCTCTCTACCAATGTCACTAGATCCTCTACGACCTCGACCAATTAGCCACTTGACTGGGGGTGGGGCCGGTTGGGGGGAGAGAGAGAGACAGAGAGAGGGTGGATGCGTGGGTGTTTAGGAGTTTAACGTCCTTTTCCACCACATAAGGGTGATATCAAAGACGGGGCAACGAGAGAAAGGCCAGCGCAAATATTTGGCCCCAGCCTGGAATGGATTCGAACTCTCGACCCGAGCACTGAAAGTCCAACGCTCTACCATTCGGCCACCCTGGCTCCCCAGAGAGAGAGAGAGAGAGAGAGAGAGACAGAGAAACGTCAGTTCCGTGAACTAAACATTTGACGTCAGCCTCAGGCAGGTCGTCATAAAGAGAGAAAGAGAGAGAGAGAGAGAGAGAGATGACGTCAATTAATAATAATAATAATATAGCATTCTTATATAGCGCAGTATCCCCAGGAAGTGAGCTCAACGCGCTTTACAATTTCTGACTAAAACTAATAAAATCGATAACTCATACTGTCATCACACGCACACACACACACACACACACACACACACACACACACACACCCTGCCATTCCACCAGCAACAGGGCTCAGGATGGGTCAAGAACTGTTGAGAAACTAGTTATAGGATAGTCTGAACAAGAAGGTTTTGAGTTTGGCTTTAAAATCAAGTAAGTCAGAAGCATTTCGAATGCACTGGGGAAGAGAATTCCAAATTACAGGGGCTTGATACTGAAATGAACGTTGTCCAAAGGATTTAGTGTAGGTCTTACGTACAACAAGGAGGCGTTCAGAGCTAGAGCGAAGGGACCTGGATGGTTGATAGACAGTTAGTAATGAGGACAGGTAGGCAGGCAGTGTGCCATCAAAAAGACAAAAGGTTAGTGTAGCAAGTTTGTACTCAATCCTGGCCTTGATGGGAAGCCAGTGTAGCTGAGACAGGAGTGATGAGACATGATCTTTCTTTGACCTCTGAAAGATGACCCTTGCAGCATTATTCAAAATTCTCTGAAGTCGGGTCAACTCTTCGGCAGGCAAGGCAGCCAGTAAAGAATTACAATAATCTATTCGACTCAGAATGAGCGATGTAACAAGCTGAGTGATGGCAGACTGGGTCAGGAAACCTCTCACAGAGCTAATTTTGCGCAACTGGAAGTTGGCTGCTTTACAGATGCTGGTGATATTATCATGCATGGAGAGTGTGGAATCAAAGTAGACACCCAAGTTGCGTACACAGTTTTTGAAGGTGACGTCAGTGTCACCGACTGTCAGACAGTTAGCGGTGATCTGTGAAAGACAGTGACGAGAGCCAAACCACAAGACCTCGGTCTTGCCGTCATTGAACCTGAGCTTATTGTTCAACATCCAGTGCTTGACGGATGATACGCATAGTTCTAAGTCTTTTAGCAAAAATGGAAAGACAGATGGTTTAGAATCTTTAAGTAGCTGCGTGTCATCGGCGTATTTATGAAAACAGCAATCATGCTGATTCAAAACAACAGACAAAGGCTATGTGTACAAAGAAAAAAGCACCGGGCCCAGGACAGAACCCTGTGGTACACCGAAGCTCAGTGGAAGGGCTTTGGATTCAACCTCACCGATAATCACACGTTGAGTGCGGTCAGACAAATATGAGGAGAACCAATTTAACACTGTGCCACTGATGCCGAAACAACAATGCAATCGGTTTAACAAAATGTTATGATCAATAGTATCGAACGCTGCCGATAGATCCAGAAGGACCAGTACAGAAACGTTCTTATGATCAGAAGACACAAGCAAATTGTTTGCTACATGGAGGAGAGCAGTTTCAGTGGAGTGATTTTTCCGGTAGGCAGACTGGAACATGTCAAGCAAACCGTTGTCCGCCAAATGCTTTTGCAGTTGATGAAGAACTACTTTTTCGAGAACCTTAGCTACAAAAGGTAAGTTTGAAATTGGGCGATAGTTCTTAAGGCAATCCTTGTCAAGACCTGGTTTTTTCAGTAGTGGTGTAACAAGGGCTTGCTTGAAATGGTCCGAAACACAGCCAGATGTGAGTGACATGTTCACAATTTCAGTGACTGCAGGGACAACCTCATCGATACATTCTTTAACCAGCTTGGCTGGGAGAGGGTCAAGAGGACAACTCTTCACAGGGCACTGTGACAGAATTTCACAAACAAAATCCTCAGAGACAGTTTCAAACATTGTAAGTGGTACACCGTGGTAGGAGCCTTCAGAGGGAGCAGTGTCTACGTTAGGACTTGTCTGATCCAGCTCAGCAAGGATATCCGCCACTTTCTTGGAGAAATAGTCACAGAAATGGTCCGGTAAATCTGAAACCCTAATGTTGGAGGGCATTGAAGTGTCCTTGCTGTTACCAAAGAGCCGATCCGACACCTGGAACAGAGTCTTGGTGGATTTGCACTCAGAGAGGCGAGCGCAGTAAAAGGCACGTTTCGCTGAGCGCTGCAGAGACTTGAGGGAAGCACGATGAGCAGTGAAGATTTGCCTGTGGATGGTCAGATGTGTAGACCGCCACATCTTTTCAGCCTGACGAAGCTGTCGCTTGGCATCCTTCACATCATTGGTGATCCAGGGAGCCGACGGACGATCAGTGATGCGCCTGGTCCAGAGTGGAGCATGGCGATCCAGGATGCTGCGGAGAGAACAGTTGTAGTCAGTCAGGAGGGAACACTCAGAAGAGTTGTTGCACATGCGGGAGACAGAGTCTTTAACATCTTTCTTGAACCTGTCAACGTTAATCTTGTTCAGGTCCCGAGAGGTAACTGCACGCTTGGCACGCTTGGGTTTGGCAGTCACAAGGTCACAAAAAATGGCTTTGTGATCTGAAAAAGGCAGTTCCCTCACCGAAAAGGATTCCAGGCAACTGCCACTTTCCCTTACAATCAGCCAGTCCAAGGTATGGCCATGTTTGTGGGTAGGTTCCTGCACTACCTGTGTGAGATTTGAGTCATACAGGACAGTTTTCAGCTGGTTGACAGCACTGATACTGGAGGCTTCGAAATGAAAGTTGAAGTCACCGATGATAACCAAGTCGTGTCTTAGCTCACAGAAAGAGTTGATGAGCTCTGGAAATTCACTCAAGAATATCTTGTCAGATGACTTATTCTGTCTGCTTGGTGGAGGACGATATAAACAAACAAAGTGCAGTGATGAGTTTTGATGAGTAAATCGGGCTTCCACAGCCTCGAATGAAGTAAACGACAACTTCTTTGGGAACAGACAGGGCTCAAGATGTTTAGCAATGATGACAAAAATGCCACCACCCCTCCTCCCGATGCGAGGGAAGGAGAGTGACTTGTGTGTTATGGGAGTTATGTCTGCTATGACCGCATCCTCACCATGCTCCACTAACCACGACTCAGTGATGAAGGCAATTCCGTGAACTAAACATTTGACTCCAACCTCTAGCACAGAGATCGTCTGAGGATGCTTGTTTATTTTTTTGTGATTTCCGTGTTGGCTTTGTGGCTTCCCCGATTGAATTATTTTTTTCACATAAAATCTGGAAGATCTAGAGGGCTGGTGAAATGTCGGAGGCAGTGACGATACTTGCTTATTTTGTCTGTGAACTAAGCGTTTGACGTCAGCCTCACACTGGTGGTATGACAGATGATGTTTGTGCAAGTCTTGTGATTTCCCTGTTGTTTTTGTGACTTCCCTGACTGAAATAATTTTTACATAAAATCTGGAAGATCTAGAGGGCTGGTGAAACGTGGACTAGAATACCTTGGATTGTACTTATGAAATCACGGAATTGGAACTAAGTTGACCTGTGCTTCTCGCAGAAACTTGAAAAAGCTATGTTTATCTAAAAGTTCAGTTATTCTTAATGCTACAGCTCTAATAGTGCAGTAGTTCCTGTCATATGTGCAGTTGTCACACTAGACAAAAACGCCGGGATGATAAGTAATTTGCAGTAGTCTTTTCATAGATATTTGATCTTATGCGCAAACCACCCCTACCTCGGAATTTTTTTTTTTTTTTTTTTTTTACACAAAACCAGTCAGAGCTACAGAGCTGTAGCACGAATACGGGCAGTGTAATTGGGTGATCTTCCAAAGTCTAGAAAATGAATGAATTTGAACAACTTTTTTCCAAAAAAAATCGTAACATAACCGATTTTTTTTTTTAATCGGCGATAACTCTTCTGAAAATGCGGCAGGATAAAAATTGTGACAGGTAGCTCTGGAGAAGGTGAATTCCCATTTTATCTCAAAGTAATTTAATTAAAGCCATCATTACGTCCGTCCACACACACACACACACACACACACACACACACACACACTTCTCACAACTCCCACCAAAAAGAACGCAGCAGCATAGAGTGCACGTCAAGTGTCTATGACGCAGATTTCGTTACGTTACAGTGTGCGCGAAAGTATGTATTGTGTGGAGAAACGTCACAGCCTTGTTTTGTACTACTGAAACTTGCTGCTGCGCGTAGCAAAATCTGCCCCATCGTATAAAGTTCTTTCTCTATAGAGAAACAACTTAAAAAGCCAGCACAAATATTTGGCCCCAGCCGGGATACGAACTCACGACCCGAGCATTAAAAGTCCAAGGCTCTACCATTCGGCCACCCCGTCACCCCAAGACGACAAAGGACGTCTGTAACAGTTCAGATGAAGATGGTACCAATGTGCTCGGAAATCCCCATAGGCGCTTCAAGCCGTCTCTCAGTAATCTCCCATTTGGCGTCATCGAGACTGTTTCAATGTTGGTTTGATTCACAAGAACCCCCTTAGGTCCTGTCATTGCTCCTGAGTGCCCTGGGCAGTAGATCGAAAGAAGCCTTTGCAGGCGAATGGTTTTCACTGACGCGTGCCAGTCTGCACTTCCCATTCCAGCTCTCATCTTTTGTCGAAGACTCATTGCTGGTTTGGGTCAGTTGGAGTGAGAGAGAAAAACAGATTGAATGGCATTGTGAATGTGTGCAGTAAGATTGTGGGGACAAAACAGTATCTCTCATAGACCAGCTTACAACGACAGCCACGGACAAAGCCATCAAAATTCAGACTGACCCTACCCCTGTTTTAAATACTCCCTTTGAGGCCCTTCCCCCAGGCAGACGACTGCGCGTTTCAAAGTGTCATTAACATCGTAAATTCGCATCAACTCTCGAGTGATGTGCAAAACGAGAGAGAGAGAGAGAGGTGGTGGGTGGGTGGGTGTTTGGGGGTTTAACGTCCTTTTCCACCACATATGGGTGATATCGATGACGGGGCAACGATGAAAAAGTCAGCACAAATATTTGGCCCCAGCCAGGGAGGGTGGGTGGGTGTTTGGGGGTTTAATGTCCTTTTCCACCACATAGGGTGATATCAAAGACGGGGCAACGATGAAAAAGCCAGCACAAATATTTGGCCCCAGCCGGGATCGAACTCACGACCCGAGCATTAGAAGTCCAACGCTGCCCCAGCCAGGATTCGAACTCACGACCCGAGCATTAGAAGACAAACGCTCTACCATTCGGCCACCCCGGCTCCCGGAGAGAGAGAGAGAGAGAGAGAGAGAGAGTGATGATGATGATGATGAAAGTTTTTTTGTTTTTTTTTCAGGATAGAGCAGTTAGACCTGTCTTACATGCTGTCCTGCTATTCTACGTTAAAGGGTATTGAAAAAAGACAACACCAAAACAAAGGGGGCTAATTCATAAAGAAAAAAAAAAAGAAAAAAAAGACAAACAAAAGTATCAACTTTCTGAAGGAAATGAAGGAGAGAAAAGTACAAATGATAAACAAATCAAAACATACATGGCATGTGCCGATGATATTGGCTGTATGCCAAGTAAGAACTTCAAAGTCGTGACTAATATTCAAAAACATGTAACACATTTCTATCCATATGGTCAGATGAGCGTGTCGTGTACAATTTGTTTGAAGCAAATGAATTTGGAAACGTTTTGGATACTCAGTGGTAAAGAGTTCCATATGGATGCCCATGAGAAAGACATTCAACATTTATAGATATCAACCCTTGGACGAGGCACTGGGAGCAGACTGTTCCTTGTGCTGTGTTGTTTGTCATGTTTGAAATAGTTGATGAAGATATATTGGGGCTTTGCAGTAAACAATTTTGTGCATCAGCTAGCATTTTTTTAAAATTCCAGATGCTGTTTTAGAGGAAGAAGTTTGAGGATTTAACACTTTTGGTCGGTACTAGAATTTCCCGAGTGTAAGAGTTTGACTGCGCGCCGGTGAATGGAGTTTACCTTTTTGAACTGATTTTCGCTGCACTCGTCCCACAGAGTGGACGCAAAATCCAGATGACTATGCACATGTGCATGAAAGAGTAGCTTGCAGGTGTCAGGACTAACTAAGCGACTTAGTTTAGATAGCAAGAACAGAATTTTTGACAATAATTTATAGAGACCATCAACATGCGCTTCCCACTTTAATTGGTCGTCAATTATGACACCTAGCAGACGGTGGTTTGAGACCTGTTCGATGGACTCCGATCCAACTGACAACCGTAGAGGAGATAGTTTGCGTTGTTGTTTTTGGCGCGTTGTTATTAGCATGCTTTTGGGTTTGGTGGTACTAATTGCCATCTGGTTGACTATACACCACTGGGAGATTTCAGTGAGGCTGTGCTGCAATACTTTGTTTACTTTGGACTCATGCACATCCGACGCATGCAGCGTGGAGTCGTCAGCAAACATATGGCAGCTTACATTAGGGTTTGAGATGGAGAGGGGCATATCACTGATGAATAAACAAAAGAAAATTGGGCCAAGGATAAAGCCCTGGGGCACACCGAGCTTAACAATACCTTCCCCAGAAAACGCACCATTTGGATAGACTTTCTGCCCTCTACCTTGAAGATAGGAAAAAATAAGGAGATTGTCTTAGGATCAGGGATGTATATGGACAATTTGGACCACGGTCCAGTCATTTGGAACAGCCTGCCTGCCCATGTTCGCCATGCAGAGTCAACGGACACTTTCAAAGTTGCTTTAAAGTCTTATTTCTTCCGGCAATATTATACAGACTAACTTCTTTATCAACACTGCTATCATTGTCATTTTAGGTTGTCGTGTCAGGATGTATCATAGCTGTGTGTATGTAACGTGTATGTGACGTGTATATGGTTCGATTGTTTGAGTAGCGACCCTCCGACGAGGTAGCTACTCAAACAATCGAACCTAGACTCCAGAATGCTGGCGAATTTTTCTTTTTAGAAAAGCGAAGACTTGTGCGTCATATGATTCGATTTGAAACGAAGTCTTGAATAGCGGACCACTTTTCGTTTGGGCAAAATGTTTGCCAGCGGACAATTATTATTATTATTATACCTTGGATTGTACTTACGAAATCGGAAATTTATAACTCTGCTGACCGGTGCTTCTCGCAGAAACTTGAAAAAGTTAGGTTTATTTAAAAGTTCAGTTATTCTTAATGCTAAAGCTAAAATAGTGTAGTAGTTCCTGTCATATGTCGTAATTTGCAGTAGTCTTTTCATAGAAATTTGATCTTATGTGCAAACCACCCCTACCACGGAAATATTTTTTTTTACACAAAACCAGTCAGAGCTACAGAGCTATAGCACGAACGAATACAGGCAGTGTGATTGGATGAACTTCCAAAGTCAAGAAAATGAACTAATTTGAACACCTTTTTCGAAAAAATTGGTAACATGACCGATTTTTTTAAAATCGGCGATAACTCTTCTGTAAATGCGGCAGGCTAAAAATCGTGAAAGGTAGGTCTGGAGAAGGTGAATTCCCATTTTATCTCAAAGTAAAAAGGCCTCCAGCGAGGTGGTTTAGGAGATAGCCATCATTACATCCGTCCACACACACACAGTGTGCAGCTGAGGCCGACATGATTTCAGTCAGACTGCACTCTGCAGAATGTGGAGTGTTCACGTACGTATCCAGCAAAAAGCAGCAGAAACCATGCCAGTCTGATCTCAATTTTCTGTATGTCAGTGCAGCAAATCACCCTTCTGTAAAACTAAAACTTCTGCTCAGATCTATTGGGATCTCTTTTTCTTTTAATATACAACTTATGGAACTTAGACATTTACATCACTACACAGTACTAAGAAGAAAATAATTTGAGTAAACTGTTCGTACAAACCACTATCTCCCACAGTTCATTCAGACAGAGACATGTTATGTATGATTCAGAAACACGCCTACTTTCACTCTGAAGACAGCCTGCCATCACTTGCGCCATTAAGGATCCCTCTGGGTTCAAAGCTGGTCAAGGATGACATAGTGCGCGACCTTGTGTTTGAGAGCACCGAGACAATTTAGGCCCGTCACGGTAGCGCAGTGAGCGCCATTTCCCCACCGTGCACACAGGTACTTTCCCCTGAAAGACTCTGTGCCCCAGAGAGTGAATCGAACCATCTCGGGATTAGCCTTTCGCCGTGAACCACTCGAACTAATCATGTAAGCTCTATTTCTCTTGTAGGGGCGTGTTGAGAGAGAGAGAGAGATGACGTCGATTCTGTTGGAAGCAGTGACGACATTTACAGAATTTGTCTGTGAACTAAACATTTGACGTCAGTCTAACATAGGTCCTCTGAGCTCGTAGGCAAAACAAACTGGGATTTTTTCATACCCTCGGGAATCTTCGCATGCGTGTCCTAAGTCGGCAGTGTTTGTTGATTTTGTCCATCAAATTTGCTCCATCTCTCCCGCTCCTCTCTCTGGACAGTTCCATTGCATCACGTAACTGTTTCCTTTCACCGGATAATTGGATCGCAGCCAAGGATATATCAAATCACAGGCTCCCCAGTCTGCTTGGATCGTGTTGGACTGTTCGCCTGCTGCGGTAGGATAGCTGTCCCTTTCCCGTACAACCTGCCCGTTAAGGCCGTCTCCAGTCACTCTTGTGGTTTCTAGCTTACCTACTTACCTGCTACTCTCTGGAAACTGCTGAAGTTCAGGCCTGTCCGCTCTTGGGTGTTGTCGTCCCGTTTTTATTCTGCCTTTCTCCTCTTCTTCCCCATTGTAAGATGGTCTTTACTAGGCCTGTGGCCAGTCTGGCTTGCGGTGTGGTCGGAGTATGAGATGCGCAGGACCTTTCGGTAGTACCTCGTCTCCGTGGCTTGGAGAGGAAGCCGGGGTGGCCGAATGGTAGAGCGTTGGACTTCTAATGCTCGGGTCGTGACTTCGTATCCCGGCTGGGGCCAAATATTTGTGCTGGCTTTTTCATCGTTGCCCCGTCTTTGATATCACCCGTATGTGGTGAAAAAGGACGTTAAACCCCCAAACACCCACCCACCCTGGAAGTCGGGGAGCCGGGACAGCCGAGCGGTGGAGCGCTGGACTGCGGGTCTTGCGTTCGAATCCCGGCTGTGACAAGTATCCGGTGACAGTGTCGTATACGACGCTCTACCTTACACGGTCATTAAACGGCACAGTGTTGCATTTGGAGAACTGCTAATCTCATAGAATATTTCGAGCACGAAGGCACAGTCACAAGCATATGTCCAAAAACAGAAGTCTCATTATAGTAAACCTAGTGAGGATAACAATAGCGCCTTTAGTGAAAATTAATAGTGTTTTTTTCCTTTCTCTTCTTTCACCAAAAGCTTGTCATGGCATCTACAACAGAAATGGACGAGTGGACCAACACTACTGGCGCCAACGACGCTGTGGCTGATAAAGTTGAATCCAGGAGTATATTGATCAAAGTCTTTGCACCCATGATTACCGTTGTGAATGGATTTACACTCGTCGTCGTCCTCAAGACACGTGTCCTAAATGGAAAGTCAAAGGTATGTTATGCGATGTTTCAATGGTAGCGCTTCATATCCGAGTCGGACATCGGTCATTGACCCGATTTATTTTTGAAATGTCCGAATAATTAGTCGGACGGTGTGTGTGTGTGTGTGTGTGTGTGTGTGTGTGTGTGTGTGTGTTGTAGACCCCCCCCCCTTCTTTGTCTGTCTGTCTGTCTGTCTCTCTCTCTCTCTCTCTCTCTCTCTCTCTCTGTTTGCAGGACAGTAGCTAAGAACCTTTACTTATTATCTAAACTGAAAATCTATATGGACTGTGACCATCGCAAGCTCTTCTTTTTTGCCCATGTTAAACCCCACATAGATTATGTTTCTAATGTATGGGACAGCTGCAGTCAAGTTCACTTATCTAAACTCAACTCCTTACATAGAAGATCAATAAAACAAGTTCACCCCCCTTCTACCATTCCAACGGACCAAAGATTCAAACAGCTCGGGATTCTGTCTCTGCGCAGTCAACATATCCTGAACAAATGTCTACTTGTACATAGTACCATTCACGGGAATGCCCCGTCATACCTTAAATCACTCATTAAACAACCGACACATGCCATTAGAGGAATGAGAAAGGGTTGTATACCACTCCCACTCCCTAGGATAGACATATATAAAATGAGTTTTGCTTTCTCTGGGCCCACAGTCTGGAACTCACTACCACCAAGTCTAAAAATTATTCCGTCACGTTCCACTTTCAGAAAAAGACTGTTTTCCCATCTACTTGAAACTGAAACACTGAACCAGATGTTTACTTCTCGGTAATAAGAAAGTTTCTTTCAAGTGTCCATTTTGGTGTATAATCTGAACAACCATGTCAGGTGTGTGTGTGTATGTGTGTGTGTGTGTGTGTGTGTGTGTGTGTGTGTGTGTGTGTGTGTGTGTGTGTGTGTGTGTGTGTGTGTGAGGGAGAGTGAGAGAAAGATCAAAGACCAAATTCACTGTCTATTGTATTAAATCAAATGACTACAGGATTAACATCAAGACAATATCCCTCACGTGGTGATGTGGTGAAAAAGGACGCCCCCCCCCCCCCTCTCTCTCTCTCCCTCTCTGCGACACGCGCGCACATACACACACACGCACGCACACACACACACACACACACACACACACACTGATTCTCAGTATGAGTCTATCTCGGGTCTGGGACGGGGTACATCTGGGAACGGTCCCACGGTGAGGGTCTCAGTGGGATGAGTCTCATGTGGATTGGGTTTTTTTTTTTTTTTTGCTGCCCCAACTCTTTGCCAGCTCCAGTGGTGTTCCTCCCAGGTCATGGGTGGAACCCACGGAGGAATCGCAAGCTGGGACAATTTTTATTATGCATGATGATGGAGATGAGGATGATTGTAAGATGATGCTATGGAGGTCCATGTGGTTTGGGACTGCGGGACAGAGCCGCATTCCATGCTTCCTGTCATAAATATCCCGGCATTAACCAGGCCCGGGAACTACGGCACCTGCGGTGCCGGCCGTGTAATCATCCACATCATAAGACGTGTCATACAAAGGGAAGCACCCCCAAAGTCGCACCCGTGGAGTGGGTGAATCTCGGCTGTGTGGCAACAGCCTCCCCATTGGGCTCATAGCACACCCGCTCTGGGTAGGAGTCGACCTAGGTAGGAAAAATCCCGCTTGCCTCGGCTGGAATTCGAACCCGGGTCTCCCGGTCCATGATCCGAAGTGCTAACCACTACACTACGGGGGCCGGTATGTGGATTGGTTTCAGTGGGAATAAACCCACAGTCATGTTATATCATTTCTGCACCACAGTTGTCATGATTCAAGACAGATGTCCTGTACTTTTATTGGTCAACCAGGGCTCTAGTTCGGGTAAACCATGAGTGATCGGGGAAGTCACATCCTGGGTTAGGGATCCAAGCGAACAAACTTTTTGGTGGCTACATCTTTTGCGTGGTGGCTAAACACATGAAAATGTCAGGCTAATGTAAGAAAAATGGCAGCGTACGTAAGCTGTACGATGATGTTTACTAGCTGAGCTTGATTGGAGTTAGAATGGGATCCCCTATGGCGCACGATGAACCTCACCTCGCAGTGTCAGCGTTGGACTCAGACATGCACGGACTGTAGCTTGTAGGGCTAAAGTGTACATTTTCATGGAGCGCTATTCAGCGTCAGTTGTGTCCAATCATTACATAAATATTGGTTCAGCCACCACTGAGATATTAATGTGTTGAATTTTTTCCTATGGTTTGATCCATGACCCTCGATTACAGGAGAGGGACACCATGACTACCAGGGCACGTGTCCTGGAAACATTATTTATCACGAATACTAAGACGTGTAGTGGTTTTAAAAGGAAAGATTGCAATTTTGTCTTACCCACACATTCAAGGAAAGAGTAGCTATGCAGTTTCTGTTGTGCAAGAGTCTAAAGCTTCTTTATACATGATTGTGCTCCTCTACCACTATTAGGAGGGCATGGTTTCATAACCTGTAATCTCTCACACATGGTGTACGACAAGGCTTCATATCCGTGGGAAATTCCCTGGCTGACCGAAAAATGTTTAGGACATGCGTCCTGAATCATGGCGACTATGACATAGAAATATTTGCTTCACGTGTTGAAATACAATTGAGACTTTTCTGCAAAATATATACGGAAAGACACTTATTGTTTAAACGGCATAATTTGTACTTAGTAAACGCAAACCTGCCTACTGAGAAAAATACACAACTGCCATTCCATTTCGAGCAGACATTTTGGAAATATCCTTCCCGAGTGTCCACCTTCGCCAGCTGTGTCTTTATAGATCTAAGCTGTCAACAAAACGCTTTCCGAAGTGTGAAAAACATTTTACAGAGTCGCAAGCACAGTCAACTCTGTCACAGTTGCAGAGTTTCCAGCGTCCCTGAAACCCCAATAAAAGCAGCCTGATTTCACAGCTCAGTTTGCGTTTTGACATTGAGCGAAGAAAGCTCGTGCAGCACTCATAATCCGCTGGACACTGTAGCGATGTGTCTCGCTCACTGACCAAAAGCCCAATAATGTCACGGCAAACTCGTGCTTTGGTTTTATTTTTATAAGGGTCCCCGAAGCGCTGAAAAGTCTGCAACTGTGACAGAGTTGCCTGGATCATGCACAGTCGAAGGATTCGCAGTCTAAAAACACGCAATGTTTGTGACTTTTTCCTGAGATTGCAGACCATTAACCTTGCATTCAGCACACTAAGTCGGAGTCCGCATATTCCTAGCTTTTACTTCCTCTTGTTTCTTTTGTTTCTGATATCAGGACTGTACATTTCAGATGCTGCTCAGCACTTTGACTGGATCCGATGTGTTGTTTGGACTGGTTGTAACGCAAAGAGCTCTGTGGCCAAAGACACCTGACGGCCAAGATCCTGTTTGCCGCGTATACTATTCTGTCATCCTGCTCGCGACGTACAGCAGAGCATTCGTGATAGTGCTCATCGCCCTTGACCGTACAGTGGCCACGGCCTCACCATTTGCATACCGCGCCACGGCCACGCCCAACAAAATGCTTGTTATGATTGCTTTTGTCTGGGTATTGTCAGCCGTGTTTGTTGTGGCAACCGTCGCTGGCGGTTTCCCTCCCAACACCCAGTGCAGGACTCCGTCTAACTTGCTACCTGTTCGAGGTCGTACAGTATTCGCGGTGACGCTACTGGTGTGTGCGTTGGCCGCCTCCTGTCTCTACGTGTACCTGGCGTGGATGATGAAGACACGGATGGCTCAGGTCGGGAGACATGTATCCATGAGCAGTCCCCGTTTATTCCAGAACGGGATTTCACCGAGGTGGGTTCAGTGACTGAGGTTCATGATCACTTCAAATCTTTTACTCAGCTCTTGCCAGGCAAACACGTTTTTGTTGCTGTTGTTGTTGTTGATGGTTTCGAAAGATAACGGGTTTATTCGTTCCTCCCCCCCCCCCTCCCCCGCTTCATCAGGTCCGACCAAGGCATTGACGTGTGCTGGCCGCCTGAAATCCCTGGTCCGTCCAGATAGTGCGTAGACATGCGCAGCCACTCGCAGATGTGCTAAAACACACAACTAGAGGAGCAAAGCCTCCTTGGCTCACTTGTGAGATGGGTCAAGGTCATTCAAAAGAGTAAGTTTGTAAAGCTCTTATCTTTAGCTATCCTGAAGTAAGGTGTCTCTTGTGTTCATAGTTTTTAAGAAAACGGCGAATGGCAATATAACAGTTTTCCAAGGACAGCTTCTATGACCTTGACCTTAGGTCATTCAAATGAGATCTGCAAGTGAAGAGCTTATCAGTGACGATCGTTATGCCAAGTTTGATATCTCTAGTGTTTGTAGTTTCTGTACAAATGGTAATGTAACATTTCACAACCCAGCTGTAATGACCTTGACCTTGAGTCAAGGTCATTCAAATGGGTATGTCTGCATAGGTCTCGTTGCTGTCTATCATTGTGCCTTGTTTGGTGCCTCTGCTGTTTGTTGTTTCCAAGAAAATGCTAACGTTAAAGTCTCCGCAAAACATGTTGAATGGCCTTGACCTTGACTCAAGGAAATTGAATACAAGAATGCCAGTACAGGTTTTGTCAATGCCTATCGTCATGCAAAGTTTGATGCCTCTGGTGCCCCTACATTATAAGAAAATGGCAATTTTGAATTTGCAATGAGACAGCTTTGATGACCTTGACCTTCAGTCAAGGTGTTTCAAAATGGTATTTCTTGAAAGGTCTTACTGCTGTTTATCAACAAGCCAGTTTTGGTGCTTCTGCTGTTCAATGTTTCTGAGAAAATGCCAATGTTAAGGTTTTGGAAGGTTTTCCGCAAGACAGCTTGCATGGCCTTGACCTTGACTCAAAGTCACTGAAAACAGGTATGTCAATAATGGTACTGCCAATGTCCTTCATCCTGCAAAGTTTGATGTCTCTGGCTTTTCTAGATTCCGAGAAAATGCCAATGTAAAATGTTCAAACAGACAGCTTTAGTGACCTTGACCTTGGGTCAAGGTCAATCTTTATGGTATGTTTTGAAAGGTCTTACGGTTGTCTATCAGCGTGCCAAGTTTGGTGCCTCTGCTCTTCATTGTTTTTGAGAAAATGCCAATGTTAAGGTTTTGGAAGGTTTTCCGCAAAACAGCTTGCATGGCCTTGACCTTGACTCAAAGTCACAGAATACAGGTATGTCAGTGAATGTGTTGTCAATGTCCATCATCCTGCAAAGTTTGATGTCTCTGGCTTTTCTGGATTCTGAGAAAATGCCAATGTAAAATTTCCAAACAGACAGCTTTAGTGACCTTGACCTTGGGTCATTATGGTATGTTTTGAAAGGCCTTATGGCTGTCTATCAGCGGGCCAATTTTGGTGTCTCTGCTGTTTGTAGATTTTGAGAAAAGGCCAATGTTAAGGTTTACTGCGGACACACCCACAGACAGACAGACAGACACACACACACACACACACACACACACACACACACACACACACACACACACACAGACGACGGAGGGTTATTACATAGACTCGCTTTGTTACACAAGTGAGCCAAACATTAATCACATATAAATGAAACAGAAGATGTGTTTTGGTATGTGTATGTGTGTGTGTTTTGGTATTTGTATGTGTGTTGGTGTGATAAATCCATTTACCTTGAGAACAGTTCGTGGATTAATGAGATGACGCGTGATGCATCTATTGAAACCTACAATGGAGCCCAGTCCGGTCCTAAGGATGAGCCCGTAATTATCATCAAGTATAACATCTTTTAAACCTTATCGTCTTCAATCAAGAAATAAATAAAATAATTTATGCAGAAAATCAAACTCCAGTATCTTGCTTACACGACCAATTTCAGAAAAAGAAACCCCTCTCTGGTGTGACCCATTCAAACATTCGAAAGATTATGGTTGCGGACTTCCCGAGCGCATTTTACTGCTCAGGTATTAATCTCATGCATTGAAATTTGTTGTTGATGCATCAGTACACAAAGTAATAATTTATTCATTGATTAATTCAACCCGCAGGAAGAGGCAGGCTGCAGCGATGGGACTGGCACTAGCTGTAGTCTTCCTCTTGGGTTGTCTGCCGCTTTCACTGTACATCCTGTTGGTCACGGGGTCAAATGCGGACTTTCTGACGCCGAAAGACAGATCGGAGATTTTGTACGGCCTCATCATTTGCCTCGTCGTTTCCGCTGTGCTGGACCCCGTCGTCTACTTCTGGCGTATCAAGGGGTTGTGGCCTGCATGTACCAAATGGCGGCCCACTCCCACACACAGGGCGGTCACTTGCACTTCTCAGCTACAAAATTAACAAAGTGAACCCATTTGTGACCAGCATCCCATTCAGTTTTGGGACGCTCGACAACAGGCCAGATATATGTTATTGAAAACGGCTCTGATCATTTTTGTAACCGTTTGGAAGTGAAATATTATGAGCTGGTTCTTTTTTTCGCGAGAGTGTTTTTCGCTTTTGTTGTGAGTGGTAAATTTGCAAAGCCAGATCGAGCCACCCTCCCCCCCCCCGCACACACACACACACACACACACACACACACACACACACACACACACACACACACACACTTTGGATGGGGGGGGGGGGTGTGTGGCTTATATGGATTAACTCAATTCCTACCTAGTTCGTTTGGGGTTGCTCACTAAAAGCATCACCATTGATGGATTTAAATTTGGCTTAGTGGGACTGTTACACTTTGATATACTCGTCAGTCTTGCAGTAAGAGCCGCTAAGGAGCCGTAAATCTTGCGTGTAATACCGAAAAGATTCAAAAGCGTGGGATATTCGTGTGCAGTACGAAACGTATTAAAGACACAGTTGACAAAGGCCGACACTCGGGAAAAGGCAATTTGAATTTCAAAATATCTGCTCGAAATGGAAAGTCAGTTTCGCACTTTTCTCAGTCGCCGGAAGTGCTTTTACCAAACTATGCTGTTCAAACGTGTTTTTATACGTTGCCCTTCACATACTTTACGAAGGAACCCGTTTTTATACCTTTTGTACATATTTTACATCCGGTGTTTTTACGCTTGAAGCAGAAATTGTGTAACTGACACGGCCCAACTGCTGGATTTGCCCGAAAGCTAGTAAGGAGTAAATTTGAACCTCGATCTGTATACATGGATTTACGGGACGGAACGCCTTTTGATAAACTAGATGACTGTCAGTTTATGTCGGAATAAGCTGTGGAAGTTTTGATACTTTGTCTCACTCTGAAACTTCAAATATAAAAAATATAAAAAACGCGCGCGCGCGTGTGTGTGTGTGTGTGTGTGTGTGTGTGTGTGTGCGCGCGCGTGTGTGTTTGTGTGTGTGTCGGTGTCGGTGTAACACAAGAGATATACTCGCCCAGCGTGAAATGTCCCTGGTCTAAGCATCTTCTGCCAGGTAGCAGAGGTTTACGAAAGCTGTTCAACGAGGATTCTAGCTTCAGCCCAGCATGAAAGTCTGGAGACGAGTGTGTCAGACTGTTCCTGGCACAACAAGGGACGTCTGGAACAGTTCAGATGAAAATGGTACCTATGCGCTCGGAAGAAAAGCCCACAGTCGTTCCACCCCGTCTCTCAGTTCTTCTTTTTCTTCTTCTGCGTTCCCTGTTCTGGACTTGGCCTCAGATGATTAGGTTTGTAAATGCAGTGGTGTTCAGGAGGTCCGTTTTGGTGCCCCAGAGTTTCTTTGCCAGTGTGGCTCCATTCGGCCAATGTTTTGTCCTTCCTTCTTTAAAAAGTGGGCAGGACTGCAGAACGTGTTCCGGGGTTTGAGGGGCTGTTTCGCACATACAGTCTGGTGAGTGTGACAGCCCAAGGCGGCACAGGTGGGCACGCAGTCTGCAGTGTCCAGTTCGTAGACGGAAGATGGTGGTCTGTTCATGACAGTGGAGCTGTGGCATCTGGTCGTCAGATGGGGGATTGTGTTGTGCTGTCCAGATTGTCTTGTATTGATCTTTTACCAGAGTCTTGGCGCCTCTGTAGAAGACTGCCTGCTGGGGTTGCTTTTTTCTGCTGCCAGACTTGGCGGGCGAGTCTGTCTACCTCTTCGTTTCCTGTGAGCAGGGATCCACTGTACGGCAACCTTCATCTGTTGTGAGAGGACAGCTAGAAGGTGCTGAGTGTCTCTTTGGATGATGGATCTGCAGTCATTTAGGAAGACGACGGGGTGGGCAGGGGGGGATTCTCTACCAATGAGCCTGGCAGCTTCTAGGAGAGCATTGACTTCAGCCCTGAAGTTTGTGGATAGTCGTCCAGCAGGCATGGAGCTTGTTGTGGTGCGGTCATCTGGGTGGCGGATGAGAATTCCGCTACCTCCATTCCTGACTGCTGAGTCTGAGGACCCGTCAGTGTAGGCGTGTGTCCAGACTGACGCCATGTAGTCCCAATCCAGCATTTCTAGTGAAAGGGATCTGAGCGTGGCTTGTGGCTGGTCGTCCTTGCTGGTCACTCCTGGGACGTCTGTCAGAAAGAGCACCCCTTCCAGGTTGGAGTACCATTCCTCAGCTGCTTGGAGTGGCTCTTGTTCGTCAGGAGTGCATAGTAGGATGTCCATGTGTGTTCTCATCAGCTGTTTGGCCAGGTGCTTGAAGCCGTCTCTGTTCTTTCTGTGTTCTTGGGGAAGCTGGTGGGCGGGGTGGGTGGCTAGTCTTTTCAGTTTTTCGCTCTGGATGAGCACTTTCTCCTCCTTTCGTAGCTCAAGGGAATGGAGTCCTGCAGTTTTTTCGAGGGTGTATACGGGTGTTGTTTTCAGCCCGCCTATGATGATTGGCATGCCTGCGTTCTGCACCTTGGCCAACCTGCTGGTGTTGCTCTTTGCTGCGGTGGCCCATGCTGCTGCTCCCCTTCATTCCCTATGAACACCCTCTTGGAGTCTGTCATGCAGTTCCTTTTTCCTATGTGGTCGGACTTTGATGGTGCTCTCCGTCTCGAAGACGTCAACAAAATATCGTCATTTTTGAGGAGATAAAAGTCACATGTAGGATTATTTTTAATCGGACAATTTTGATGATTCTTTGCTGAGTTATGCTTGTTCTTTCAAGTAGTTTATGGACTTGTGACGATTTTATAACAAATGATCTACACTATAATTATAGTGTATAGTACTAGCAGTAGACAGTCAAGACAGGTAATTTATGGAATAGAGAACAATACTACCAAATCTGTCAGATCTACTGACAGTGCTTGCAAAGAGAGAGAGAGAGAGATGACGTCGATTCCATCCTAGACAGTGACGAAATTTACAGAGTTTGTCTGTGAACTGAACATTTGACGTCAGTCTGGCTCACGTAAAACTTTTTTTTAAATTGCTTCTGGAATCTTTGTAGTAGTGCGTGTCCTAGGTCGGCTGTTTCGCTGATTTTTTTTTATCCATGAGTTCTTTGTCAACAAGAAACGTGATCGTGATCACAGCTCGCGATCACAGCAATATACAGGTAAGTCATTCACAGACCAAAATCGGACGTGAGTGTTAGCAATGCTCGTGACGTGTTCACTGAGTAACCCTGAGTGTCGCATGGACACCATTGATGACGCTCCGACGATTTTGCACCATCTCTCCCGCTCCTCTGTCTGGGCAGTTCCATTGCATCACGGAACTGTTTCGAGTAGATCCATTGGACAGCGGAACTGTTTCCTTTCACTGCATAATTGGATCACAGCCAAGGAAACATCAAATCAGAGGCTCTCCAGACTGACTGGATTGAACCGTTTTGGACTGTTCGCCTGCTGAATTAGGCTAGCTGTCCCTTCCCACTATAACCTGTCAGTTTGGGCCGTCTCCAATCACTCTCGTGGTTTCTAGCTTACCTACCTACCTACCTGCAACTCTCTGGACATTGCTGAAGTTCAGGCCTGTCCACTCTTGAATGTTGTCGTCCCACTTTTATTCTGCCTTTCTCTTCTTCTTCACCCTTGCAAGATGGTCTTTGCAAGACCTGATCAGTTTCAGACATGTCCGTACCACTCCACCTTGCGTCTTTTCACTGTGGCCAGAAGGTCTTCAAACTGGCCGACAGCTAGTTTGATTTTAAAGCGTACAGTCTCGCGTGTGGTGTGGTCGGTGTATGAGATGCGCAGAACCTTTCGGTAGCACATCATCTCCGTGGCATGGATCCTTCTCTGTAAGATGGGGAGCCGGGACAGACGAGCGATACAGCGTATACGAACCTCGACTTTACACGGCCATCAAACGTCAGTGTGTTGCATTTGAAGCTCTACAAATCTCTTATATTATTTCAGGCGCACAGGCGCAGCCACAAGCATCTGTTCCAAAACAGAAGTCACATAAAACCTAGTGATGGTAGCAGTACCGACTTTAATGAAACTTAATAGTGGTATTTCTTTTCTTTCCTTCACCCAAAAGCTTGACACGGCACCCACAACAGAAATGGACGAGTTGATCAATCTTACTTCCGTCAACGTACCATCTGACATTGACTACAAGAGAGTGTGGACCGGAATCTTTGCACCATTGATTTCCTTTGTGAATGGATTTACATTTGTTATCATACTCAAGACACGTGCCCTGAATAGAAAGACAAAGGTATGTTATGCGATGTTTCAATGATAGCACTTCATACCCAAGCCGGACATCGGTTATGGACCGACTCAATTTCGAAATGTTCGATTACTTCCTCACCAAGGCGGACACACGTCGATATCATCCCACTGAGATCCATCCCACTAAGGCGCACTTAGACTCATACCACTGTGACACTGAGACTCATCCCACTGCTACTCATCCCACTGAGACACATCCCACTGAGACTCATCCCACTGAGACTATCCCACTGAGACTATCCCACTGAGACTCATCCCACTGAGACCCTGAGACATCCCACTGAGACTCATCCGAGACTATCCCACTGAGACTTTTCTCACTGAGATTATGCCGTGGAGGTCAAAGCCCTTGACAGAACAGGCGCAGAAATCTGCAACTCCACATCAGACTGCCAGGAGGTGGTATTTCTCACAGACGCCCTCTCAGTCCTGGAAGCCATTTCAGGTGACAGCCTGGAACAGCTCAGCACCCCACTCGGCAGAGTCTCGTACAAGAAACACACAGTACTACAGTGGGTTCCGTCCCACTGTGGACTACCTGGGAACGAGACCGCAGACCATTTAGCAAAGCTTGGGGCCTCCGGACCACAACATGACAACAGCATGAGCTACAAAGAACTGCAAACCATTTTGAAGGCTGTCAATTCAACACGCTACCCCAAGGACGACATTTTACATCTTCCACGTCGGGCCCAAGTGGTAGTGTTCAGACTCCGCAGTGAACACAACAGACTGAAAAAGCACATGTACCACAAACTGAAACTGGCTACAACTCCTCTCTGCCCGTGTGGCCATGCCGAGCAGACCGGACAACACATCATCCAGGACTGTCCACTATACCAACAGCTAAGGATGACGACGTGGCCATCGGAAACGCCTCTACACACCAAACTGTACGGCCCTCAGCGGGAGCTGGAGAAAACAGCAGACTTCATGCTCAGAACTGAACTTCCAGTGTGACCATGAGACGAACGACAACAACATCCCACTGAGACACTGAAAGCAGAAACTCATCCCACTGAGACTCATCCCACCGAGACACTGAGACTCATCCTACTGAGGCACTGGCTCATCCCACTGACGTATCCGAGACTATCCCACTGAGACTCAGAATGTGTGTGTGTGTGTGTGTGTGTGTGTGTGTGTGTGTGTGCAGAAACTCATCCCACTGAGACTCATCCCACCGAGACACTGAGACTCATCCTACTGAGAAACTGACTCATCCCACTGAGACACTGGTTCATCCCACTGACTTATCCGAGACTATCCCACTGAGACTCATCCCACGGATACACTGAGACTTATCCCACTGAGACTCACCCCACTGAGACTCATCCCACTGAGACTCATCCGAGACTATCCCACTGAGACTCATCCGAGACTATTCCACTGAGACGCATCCCACTAAGACTCATCCCACTGTGACACTGAGACTCATCCCACCAAGACTCATCCCACTGAGACTATCCCACTGAGACTCATCCCACTGAGACATCCCACTGAGACACTGAGACTCATCCCACTGAGATCCATCCCACTGACACCCTCCCAGTGAGACCCATCACACACACACACACACACACACACACACACACACACACACACACACACATTCTGTATGAGTCTGTATCTGCGATGGGTCTATCTGGGACGGGGTCTATCTGAGATGGGTCTCATTGGGAGTGTCTCAGTGGGAATACACCCGCATGTCGTATCAAGTCTGCACCAAAGTCGTCATGTCAAATGTCCCATGCTTTTTTCCGGTCAGCCAGTTCATTTGTCCTTTTTTTCTGAAGCCCTGGACACAGCGCGCGAAACGCACATGCGCCACATCACAGTCGTTGCGCTTGGTGTGTCTACTAACTACAAAACTGAACAAAGGCAACTGTGCACGGTGACGTACGATCACACGATCACGATACGATACCATCCGACGTCCATAGCGTCCGCAATGGCAATCAGAGCTCGGAGGCAAGCCGTTCGGCCTCTGTAGTGCTTATCCGTGACGTCCCAAAGACAGTTGTGTCCTTCGAAAAGGTCTGTCAACGCTGAAGTCTGTTCAGGCGACAATGCAATTGAGGATACACTGTGCGCCATGTTTCCGCGCCGAGTGACGTAGTACAGCCAATCAGAATCTGTTGTGGAACCCACAGTCACAGCTGGGGTTATTTGAAATCCCAGTACCTGTGATGACCCCGAAATCACAACTGTGTCACATGTGTGCACAACACTGGCGCTCCGCAGCGCCCAGTGAAGAGCTGGCTTAAAGCTTTCTACAGATTCCTTATACTCGTATTCCTCTACCACTATCAGCAGGGCATGGTTTTATAACCTGTAATCTCTCACATGGTGTACGACAAGGCTTCATATCCGTGGTGACTATAATAGGACACTACAAATGCCCGGGATGACCGAAAAGGTATAGGACATATTAACGTCCTGAATCATGGCGACGATGACACAGAAATTGTAGGCAATTTCTGCTTCACGTGTTGAAAACAACAACAACAACAACAACAAGACAAAAAAAAAAAACCACTTCACATTTTGAAAACAAAAAACACTATACAGACTCTCTCTCTCTCTCTCTCTCTCTCTCTCTCTCTCTCTCTCTCTCTCTCTCCATACATAGGGGAAGACATACATTTTTAAACGGCATAATTTGAAGTAAAAGCAAATCTGGCCTCTGGGAAAAGTGGATAACTGCCAGGGATGAGTGTCGTGTGTGTGTGTGTGTGTGTGTGTGTGTGTGTGTGTGTGTGTGTGTGTGTGTGTGTGTGTGTGTGTGTGTGTCCGAGCCTGTAAGCGTATCTGCAAAAAATGCTCAGCCGAATGACTTGAAAGTTAGGCTGCCCCAATTTATCAAGATGTTTGATTAGAGCGCCAGAGCGATTTGGGATTGCGCCAATACTTTTGGAGTTATCGCCATTTCAGGTAGAGTTGGTCATGAGCCGGAGATCCGCAGTGACGTGCGTTTGTACCACAGAGACGCATATGAACGTGAAAAATTTAACCCGTCTTATGATGTTTCCATTACTATGGAAACAACATGCAAACAACCAAGTGTGTGTGTGTGTGTGTGTGTGTGTGTGTGTGACAGTGTCAGTGTGTCGCAGTGTGTGTGTGTGTGTGTGTGTGTGTGTGTGTGTGTGTGTGTGACACTAACCCCTAAATCTAACCCTATCCGTAACCCTAAACCTAACCCTAATCCAAGCCACTCTGGGGCTGGGCAGAACCCTTGCGGAAAGACAAGCCACCGGAAACCTAGGCCCGTTTTTACGGGCCACACCAGTGTTTCGCCCTATGTTTCCGGCGCTCTATTGGGCGCCAGGAACATACACTACTCGCAAAAAAAAAACAAAAAAAAACGAAAAACGTCAAGGACCATATTGAGATAGTCGTATTTCATAAACGTATAAAGATGAATTAACCAGACTCTACAGTTCTGCTTACAAGACGTCAGACGACTCTGTTAAAGCAAAAAAATATAATAAAATAAATAAATAAATACAATTGTGTACCTCCACTTCCGGTACACCGTGCCGCAGGTTTCATGATCCAGCAAAATGCCCAGACTTTGATGAAAATTAACTCATCAAAACAGGCGCCGCTGAGTGTTCTGAACAAGATGACGATACGCATGTGGAAGAATGAATGCTTGGATTTGCGGACTGCTCATTTGTTTGCCTTTGAAAATTGGCATGGCAGGCCACTGTGGCTTGGCAACATCTAGTTTGGGTAACCCATGAGTGATCGGGTAAGTCACATCCTGGGTTAGGGATCCAAGCGAACAAACTTTTTGGTGGCTACCTCTTTTGCGTGGTGGCTAAGCACAGGAAAACGTCAGGCTGATGTAAGAAAAATGACAGCGTACCTAAGCTGTACGATGATTTTTACTAGCTGAGCTTGATTGAAGTTAGAATAGGATCCCCTATCGCGCACGGCGAACCTCACCTCGCAGTCACCGTGTTAGCGTTGGACATTTTCCATTGAGACACGCAAGCACACAAGCACTGTAGCTTGTAGGGGTAAAGTGTGTATTTTCATGGAGCGTTATTCGGCGTCACTTGTGTCCTATCATTATATAAATATTGGTCCAGCCACCACAGAGATTTAACGCGGTCCCTGAAGATGTTTGGGGATTGGTTGTGTCTATAGGCCAGGACAGTATTTCCTAGAAAAGAATTATGGGGGAGGGGGAACTGATACCCAAATTTTCTAGCAGTGGGATTAAATAAATTAAATAAATAAATAAATAAATAAATCATTCATAGCGAGGTAGTAGTACAGAGAGTTTCACCCTGAGGTCGTTCCAGGGGCTACGACCTCGCAGTAAACAAAATAATTAATATCTTTCAGAGGGAGGTCTAAGTACTAAAGGTTTCAAAGTGAGGTAGACCAACAGAGGTGCGAGATATAAAAAAAAAAGAAGCCAGTACTGGAATACCGACTGAAACTGACGCGGTGGTGATGTTAACTGCCTGTCAATAAGAACCGGTTTGTCACTCCCAGTATGAACGCAGCGTGTCGGCGAGTCAGCCGCCGGTGTTTACGACACCCACTTTCCAAAAGGAGTACCGCATCCCGGTGTAGGATCCGGTCCGGTCCCCCCTCTGAAGCAGTCCCCCGGGGGACCAATTCGTGGCAAAAACTGCTCTATAATGGTCCCCCCTTAGACATCCAGCCTCGTTTTCGACTGGTCCCCCTGGGCGATTTTGGTCCCCCCTCGCATCCAAAGTAGGCCCCCTCTCGAACTGGTCCCCCTCTTTTCTAACCAATGTAGAGCTATGTCAGTATTTATTTTTAACTTTATTGTTATAGTGTGTGTCAACTCAGTAGAAAACGTGACTCTGGATCTCTCTCACACTCTCTCTCTCTCTCTCTCGCCCCCCACACTTTCTCTCCTCCCCCCATCTCTCAAACACACACACACACACATTATGCACGCACGCACGCACGCGTGCACACTCACTCACGCACGCACGCACGCAAACACACACGCGCACGCACACACACACACACACACACACCTCTTTCGTTATATGTATAATTATTTTCATTTTTGTACAGAGATGTTATTCAAGATGATCTTGAACTGGGTCAAGGTTACAGTGTCAAATCTAAACTTTTAAAAGTGATTTAACTTCGTAGATTTGCCGTTCTATGTAGCCTATACTTTTGTTTTTTTTATTTTCTCTTTTTTTTTTTTTTGTGGGATGAGGAAACGGTCGCCACTAAAAAACAAAAGTATAGGCTACATAGAACGGCAAATCTACGAAGTTAAATCACTTTTAAAAGTTTAGATTTGTTTTTTCTTTTCTTTTATTTATTTTTTTTGTGGGATGAGAAAACGGTCGCCACGCTTCTTGACACGTCACGTGACTCGTGTCAAACATGCCTATAATTATAAGTACACGACAATTCATTCCGTACTTGGGCCACCGAGGTTGAGATATTTGCTGCAGCCACCCTCTTGGACACGCCCGTGTATGTGTTCACAAGAGAGGCTCCAGGCCGACAACCTAGGTGGCTGAAATACGGGCCAGTTTGGCAATCGGCCCCATTGAAAACAGACAGAGTAATTTATATAATGAATCTTGGACATCACTTTGCTCCTGTTTTTTGTGTCACTCCTTAGACCAGAACTGTTAGTCTTCTGCTGTTTTTGTTGTTTCAAGGGTCATGATTTGAGACACTGGTACTCAGTCTTGACTGTCTACTTGAAGTACGCTGAAAGCCAAAGGTGGCAACTAGTTTTCATGTCATGGACACTTACTTAATTTTGAAGAAATATTTTTCTATGGCGTTGTATAGAAAATATTAGATACTTGGTCTTTGATGTTATTCTCTAAATGCTATTTCCAGTTTTAAAAAAATGACAGGAAATGTGGACAGCAAAAAACAACCAATGCAAAAAAACAACTGAAAGAAACAAGAACACAACCAAACAAATATATCTCACACACACAAAAATAACAACAAGCACATAAATCGGAAAAAAAGAAAAAAAATGTTCCTATGGCCCTGTGCTTTTGGGGACAATAAAGTTTTGTAACAATAAAGTTAAAAATAAATACTGACATAGCTCTACATTGGTTAGAAAAGAGGGGGACCAGTTCGAGAGGGGGCCTATTTTGGATGCGAGGGGGGACCAAAATCGCCCAGGGGGACCAGTCGAAAACGAGGCTGGATGTCTAAGGGGGGGACCATTATAGAGCAGTTTTTGCCACGAATTGGTCCCCCGGGGGACTACTTCAGAGGGGGGACCGGACCGGATGCTACACCGGGGCTCGTTCAATTTCACGCGGCTTTTCACCGAGCGGGCGAGGGACAGGGTTTATGACGAGCTAACGGTCACACTTCCCTGGCTTGCGACAATCAGTTTACGACTAAAGGTACAGTATACGATGTGTTTGCTTCTGTTCGTCGGTACGTGTATGAGGAAACATTGTACGGTGGTCCAGTGACACCTGGCGGACGAGAGTAGTGTGGGTGGGTGGGTGTGTATGTCTCTGTGTTTGTGGGGATTGAGGAGGGGGAGGGGGGGGGGGTGTTGGTTGAATTTCGGGGGGTCTTTTTCACCATATAAGGGTGATCAAAGACGGGGCAACTCAGAAACATATATATTGGCCTCACTGAACCGGGATTCGAACTCACGACCAAAACATTATTGGAAACCGATTTGACTCGTTACTGGTCAGCTCGGCTTCTCCGGTACACGCGCACGAGAGAGAGCGTGTGTGTGTGTGTGTGTGTGTGTGTAGTTGAGGCTTATTTATTTCTTTATTTATTATATTCAGTATTTGATTGTAACTGTTTTGGATGTGTTTGAACGTCAAATTTCCTGTTTGTTTGCGTATGTGTGTGTGTGTGTGTGTGTGTGTGTGTGTGTGTGTGTGTGTGTGTGTGTGTGTGTGTGTGTGATGAGGGGGGGGGGGCGAGGGGAGCGGGGGGGGGGGGGAGAACTAATAAAAAGCTGTCTTCACTGAAAACGTACACTTTGTGCGTGCAAAATTGTAAGCGAACGAATGTCAAAAAGAGTCGTAGTATCTTACTATACTAGCGAACTATACTTTTCACCCATAAAAGTCTCTCTCTCTCTCTCTCTCTCTCTCTCTCTCTCTCTCTCTCTCTCTGTTAGTCTAAATATCTTACTATACTAGCGAACTATACTTTTCACCCATAAAAGTGTCTCTCTCTCTCTCTCTCTCTCTCTCTCTCTCTCTCTCTCTCTCTCTCTCTCTCTCTGTTAGTCTAAGTATCTTACTATACTAGCGAACTATACTTTTCACCCATAAAAGTGTCTCTCTCTCTCTCTCTCTCTCTCTCTCTCTCTCTCTCTCTCTCTCTCTCTCTCTCTCTCTGTTAGTCTAAGTATCTTACTATACTAGCGAACTATACTTTTCACCCATAAAAGTCTCTCTCTCTCTCTCTCTCTCTCTCTCTCTCTCTCTCTCTCTCTCTCTCTCCGCTGTCACGAGGAAGCTGGTTACCAGGACAATTAGGGATGAGCTATCGGGAATCCGATTTGCGGTACTGCTCTTTAAGCAAACGGCAGTTGTTTCCCTTTGGCCGTAGACTGCAAGTGCGCAACGGTCCGCCGCCAACGGCGAGTCCGCAGTTGCGATCGAGTACAGAACTTTTACAACACGAATATCTGATAAAATAAATCACAATAAATAAATAAATAAATGAGTACATAAATAAAGAAATATGTTACTGTTATTTACATGAGAAATTAATACAAATTACCCACTGGCGCAAAACAAACAAACAGACAAACAAACAAACATAATAACATAAGATAACAGTGCAATCTTAGAATTGAAAAGCACTGTTTAAAAACCTCACACACAACACTCACACACACACACACACACACACACACACACACACACACACACACACACACACACACAGAGTACCGATACTCACTTAGAAAGCACTATTTAAAAACCTCACACACACAACACACACACACACACACACACACACACACACACACACACACACACACACACACAACTCACACACACACACACACACACACACACACACACACACACACACACACACACACAGAGTAAACTAATACTCACTTAGCAAAGCACAAAACCAGTACTGTATTAAAAAAAAAAAAAAAACACTTCATGAGTCAGTAATACACTGTTACACAGCCACACTGTCAATGATAAAACAGAAATGGCAAAACTCGACGCACAGAGAGTTTCTTTGCCACTTTCTTCCGACCCGCAGGCGGTTGGTATACAATCTTAAAAGTACATGTATGTATGCACACATGTTATAAGGGCAGCAAGTGGGTTAGATCATGCCTTACGAGAAATGCAAGTAACTTCCCCATAGTGGCATTTTTTTTAAAAACTACTTTATTGTCCCTTTCGGGAAATTCGGGCTGCTTCCCTCGGGGGAAGCGCGTCGCCGCGGCGCAGCGCCACCCAATACCTATCCTTCCTTTTTTTTTTTTTTTTAAACAATTTTGCTGGGGGAGGAAAGCCGGATAACCCGGAGAGAAACCCCCGGTAAGCAGCCCGGCAGCCAGGAAAAACAGGTATCACATATCACAAGCTCGACCTGAGCTTGAACCCACGCTTCATCGCCGTGACACTGGTGACGGCCGTTCAGTAGCGCAGCGGCTAAATCCGACGCGCTACCTATTAGACCACCGCTCACCACACTGTTTATGAATAGTGATACGCAGATGTATGTCGACTCCACTTCACTGTGGCAGGATTGAAATAATAATTAATGCGTCGTCCGTGTTTTATCAAGATCAAGGCAAGTGTCCTTATGTTTCTTTAATCGTACTCGACGTATTTTCCCACAAGACTGAGGGGTGAGCGGTGGTCTAATAGGTAGCGCGTCGGATTTAGCCGCTGCGCTACTGAACGCCCGTCACCGTCATGGCGATGAAGCGTGGGCCAGGTCGAGCTTGTGATAGGTGATACTAGTTTTTTTCCTGACTGCCGGGCTGCTCAACGGGGGTTGCTCTTCGGGTTATCCGGCTTTCCTCCCCCAGCAAAATTGAAATTTGTAAACAAACAAAACAAAGGATAGGTTTTGGGCGGCGCTGCACCGCGGCGACGCGCTTCCCCCGAGGGAAGCAACCCAAATTTCCCGAAAGAGATAATAATGCAGGGGGAAATTTTTTTTTTAAATGCAAGACCGGTATATTGAGTATTCCCGAAAATAACACAAGTTAAAGCTGTTACAGGAATCTGTCCTCAGTATCAGTGACAAAATACGAACACTCTCTTGCATCGATGCAGAGAATTTTGTGAAACTTTTTCTTGGGTTTGAAAAAAAAAATGTTATTGTTGTAGTGTTTTTTTGTGTGTGTGTTTTTTTTTTTTTTTTACAGTCTTTTTCTTTGCTGGAAGGAAGGGTTTTTCATTCATTCTTTTCGTTCTTTCGTTTGATCATTCGTTCGTAAATTCCGCCGTTCGTTCATTTATTTGTTCATCCTATCAATTTATTCACTGCTTGGTTTATGTTTGCTAAGTTTTGATAATTTATTTTTTAAAAATTCTGTTTGTCTGTTTGTTTAAGAAAGATTTTTGTCCTTTCAAGTTTGAGTCAGTGATCATCGATTTTTTTTTATTATTTCATTTTCACTAATTTTTACAAGACCCCTATATTCAACCGATCTCCGCCAGTGCCACAAAAATCAACATTGCCGTGCAAAGAGACGAACAGATGCACCACCACAGCCCACCCTGTCAACCAAGGACCATAACACCATTCAGCGCACACCTCCCAAAAGCACTTGGAAACGGAGCGAGTAAATTGCTACACACGGCACTATCGCGGCACACGAATAGCCAGCTCCGCCGTTATTCCGTATAATGAGAAATCGATACAACTCGATGTGCGGGGGACTTTACCGGGGATTTTGTCAGAATGCGCTGGAGATGGGGAGGACTTGTCCCGGCAGACACGGTGCCGACTAGGAGGGGGGTGGTGGTGGTGGTGGCCGGGGGGGGGGGGGGGGTGGTATAGGAGGAGAATGGTTTGGAAGGGGTGGGACGTGGGGTGAGGAGGAGGGGGGGGGGTGATTGGACAGTGTAAGGGTTGTTGTACCGACGTCCAGATGAACAACACATCTCATGAAAATCTTAAAACGCGCTACTTCCCATCCTTGCAAAGCCAGCTCATGTTTTGAAACAGTTTCGCTCGTGAGTGCGCATGTACTCTAGAAATACCCTACTCTAGAAATACCCTACCTTGATGATTACACGCGAGACCGTGTCGTTTACACTCAGTTTGCGCAAGCGGCGGTCGAACATTCAAATTCTGCGATCGTTGTTACACTACTCGTGGCCGGAGCGCTCAGTGTAGTCGCCGTGTCATCGAGTACGCTTCAGTTGGCTCAGTGCAAGCATTACAGACGCTGCCACTGTCAAGGCGTTTAAGTGGTGTGATGATACATACCATGAAAAGAACTCAGAAGGATCTGTGGCCGGGCATAGACACGGTAGCATTAGCCCTTTTAAAAATCTGAAATCTTGAATTCTATCGAAGGCGATATCAAGCCGAGTTTGGAACAAACAAAGAACAAGCAGTCCGTTGTTGTTGTTGTTGTTATTACTGATTTTGGGGGGTTTGTTTATTTGTTTCTTAAACGTGAACTGTAAGAACAACCCTTTTCAAGTCATTTTACAATTAGATTGGCCCACCGCTGTTATTACTACCACTACTGCATAGCTTCAGTTTGGTTCTTTTTTCTTTGTTTAGACTGTAGTGTGCGTGCGTGCGTGCGTGCGTGCGTGCGCGCGCGCGCGCGCGCGTGTGTGTGTGTGTGTGTGTGTGTGTGTGTGTGTGTGTGTGTGTGTGTGTGTGTGTGTGTGTGTGTGTTTAATGGCTGATAATTTATTTATTTATCTGCGTATTTTTGTTTTTGTTTACTTTCCGTAAAGCTTCTTGACCTCTGCAGAGATTACACGCTATATTAATCCTTTTTTTATCAAATGGTGATCTGATGGTGACTTCATGTTTGAGGAGGAACTACAAATACTAGAGGCGTCAAACTTGGCATAATAATAGACATTGATGAAATCCCATTTGAATGACCTTGACCCAAGCTTAAGGCCAATACAAACTGTTTTGGGGGAAAACTGTAAAATTGCCAGGAACTCAGAACATCAGAGACACCTTACTTGGCATGATGATAGATATAATGATAAGAGCTTTACAAGCATACTCTTGTCACAAGGGAGCCATGGAGGCTTAATAATAATAATAATAATAGTAAATGGCATCTGTAGGGCGCATTTCTTTGGAATAAACTCAATGCGCCAATCACTCACCGACACTCACGCACATTTTCCAAACAGTGGACAGACATACACTGGTGAAACTGACTAGTTGCTGACACGGGAAATTCCTGGAAGGCTTTACAAAAGAGGAACGTTTTAAGATTGCTCTTAAAAACAGACAGTGTGGGCGCATTTTTCAGATGTGCTGGCAGTCTTTTGCCTCTCTAGTTAATTTTTTTCATTACTCTATTTTGAAGTTCTGTTGTTGTTGTTGTTGTTGTTTTAGAAATGCACGATACACAATTACAGACACATGCCGTCAGACGGGTATACAGGCAACACCATAATGTACAAAGTACATGTAACCCTAAATACATACATACATGCATACATACATACATACATACATACATACATACATACATACATACATACATACATACATACATACAAGTTCACACAATGCATGGCAGCATACCTTTTTCCTAAGTACATATGTGAACAATGAAAGTGAAGTTGGTATGATACAGCATATGTTAATAGAGTCCCCCCCTCCCCCCCCCCCCTCCCCCCCCCCCCCCCCCCCCCCCAAAAAAAAAAGTTTGCAAGTTGACAGACACAGACATACCTAGTCCTGAGCGCTGACAGAGATTGGTACAAATATATATACGTGTATCGTGCTTGTATGAACAAATTTCCAAAGAAGTCAGCCCCTCCCCCCTCCTCCTCCAAAGAACCGATCGCGTATCACAAATTGAATAACACAGTCGGGGGTTGTCACCGTGTTTATGGTAGCTCGACACCAAAAAAAGAAAATGTGGCCACAGCGGTGTGAACACCAACCAAACACGCACCGACTGCCTTTTTGACGCTCGCCAAAACGCTCAAGTTTCAAACACCTACTGTCGTAGTCGACAAACAATAAAGGGTAGGGTTACCGCGGACCGGAGGAGTATTTTGACACTAGCCCTCAGTGTCTGCGTGTACGGAACCTGTTGACAGATGTCGCCGTGTTGTCCACGTGACTGAGACAGACAGTGTTCACTGAGTCTGTCTCAGTTTTGGTGGTGTCTGCGGTCTGAGGGGCTGAGCGGTTTTCAACGTTTGCGAGAAGCAAGTAAGTTTGGGTTCGAATCTCGATGATCATGGCCTAGCCGAAGGAGACTGTCAGATCCAACTGTTTCGACATTGCATAAAGACATTCAGTTATGCCGGGCTTACGGGGCATGTCGAGTGAACGAATATCCCACTCAGTGAAACTCGGTGTATGGTTACTGATTGGCGGTGACAGTGTGTGTGTGTGTGTGTGTGTGTGTGTGTGTGTGTGTGTGTGTGTGTGTGTGTGTGTGTGTGTGTGTGTGTGTGTGTGACACTGTGACAGCTACAACTGAAAAGCAGACTCATAACATCATACGTTTCTTCTGCAGCTTACTACACGAACGCCGGCGAATTCCCCATCGCTGCACGGACTGAGCATAGCAAAGCCTTTGTCACTGCCTGCATGTTTCCCCCTGTTTCCCAGCTCTGACTGTCAAAGCATCACAACAGCATGCTGCTGACGTCCAACGACTTAAACAGTCGTTGGCTGTCATGTATACGTCTACAACCGGTAACCCAGAGCCATTTTAGCAACCAATTCTTCCGCCATGTTGCCCCAAGAATGTCCGCTTTACAGGGCCGGCAACTCTCAAAACACACGATCAAGGGGAAGCGACTGGCGTATTGTCGGCGTCAATTTCAGCGTCTTTGTGCAGGAGTGTTTGTAGTTCCGGCGTCGGGGTTGGAGCGCCGACTTTGCTTTCTTTGAGGCCTGTTACAAGACGCCTCGCGTAACCCATCCCTGTCCGATTTCAGCATACAGCATATCTCTCTCTCTCTCTCTCTCTCTCTCTGTAAAAATGAAGAAAACGTATTCACAATAAAACAATTAAAAAAAATATATAATTATATGCAGGAAATACATCGAAAAAAAATGCAGTCAAAAGGACTAAGCATCACTTGTGGATGTATATACATTACACAATGTTATATAAAGATGTGCAAATGTATGCAATTCACATGAACGAACTAGACCTATGACAACCTTAATTATATATTGTTGGTCTTGAAATATACATAGTTTAGGAATGGATTTTAAGAAAGGTTGTAATCGGTTCCATGTAGATAAACCGAGAGAAATCTAGGCTTGTTCTAAAGATGTCACTTCGAGGATGGGCGGGAGAACACGCGTGTTTTGACTGCAGTTTTAAAGGTGGGGAGTGAATCTATATGCCTTAAAATGTTTGAAGTTTTGGGAGCGTGTTCCAAAGGGTGGGCCCGTTGCGCGAAAACGACCGCTGCCCCTATGTCTTTGTTCTAAAACTTTGAACACGAAGGATACGACTCGATCTAAGCTGTCTGTATGCTGTATACAGAGTTAGTGAACTGGCAAGATAACAGAGTAACTACTTGGGCCGCAAAAACTGACCCTTTTCCTTTCTCCCTGACCGGACCATTAGCGTCCACGCTCCCACCAACACCGCACATTAGCCGCGTCCCTGGAGACGACAAAATCACGGCAGCCAATGTTGGATTTGGACCGGGATTCAGCCCCGGACTTGACAGTGACGTATTGAGTACGTCACCTTTCTCGCCGCTGTTGTCTCCCCCTGAACACACAGAGACACGCCTGGGGCGCGACTATTGGGTGCAAGGTGACGATGCTGAAGGGTGAGTTCAGTTCATGAGTGCGCCGCTGCCACTGGTGGTCTGTTTTCTCAATCGAAGACATCTAGTTCCATGGGCTTTTCAGTCATGACAATCCGGAGGCAGAAATGGCAGAATTCTCAATGCAAGTTTGGACTTTTACTTCCAGAAACATTCAAACGAAAAACCTAAACAATACAATACAAAACAAAACAAAACAAACAAACACCAAAAAAAAAAAAAAATCACAAAAGAAAACCCAACAACAACAACAAAAACAAACACGACAAATCTATTTTTTATTTTCTACTTTATGTTCAAATTTAACATGTCTTTTCCAACGGAGGCATTTTGATTCGAAGTTTACTTTCACGGGCATTTCAGGATAGTCCGTCCGTATAAATGGTGGAATTCTCAAAGCATACCTGGAACTTTCTTCCAGAAACTTTCAGGAAACAAACCATATTTTCATTTCTTTACAGTCTATTCAAAATTCAAATCGCAGCACTTTCATGTTCTCTGTGGGGAGCATGATTGTGTGTGTGTGTGTGTGTGTGTGTGTGTGTGTGTGTGTGTGTGTGTGTGTGAGGCGGTGTATGTGTGCGTGTGTGTGTGCGTGGGTGGGGAAAGGGGGCGATGTGTGTGTGTGTGTGTGTGTGTGTGTGTGTGTGTGTGTGTGTGTGTGTGTGTGTGTGTGTGTGTGTGACAGCTTGGCGACAACTGTTACAGTTATGCAAGTTCAGTTACTAACATCAAATCTAAGTAATACAAACAGTATCAGGTAATATCCGTCGAAAGAAGATTTTTGTGTTTGTCTCTTTCGGAACTGTGCTGAGAGATAGACAGAATGGACTGACTGTCAGACAGAATTCAGAATACCAAAACAGAGTCCCGCCTCATTCTGAAGACAAAGTGAGGTACAGCCTACAGGCAACACATTACCTCTGGGACTTTGACCAACCAGGCGACAGCCTTTTCGTCCCGTAAACCCAAGGGATTCTGGGATACAAGCGTCCCGCACGCACGCGCGTCAGATCTACTCGATGTGCTGTTCCGTCAATTAGCTGCCCCGTATTTCTGCTGTGCCGTCAAATTGATCAGGTCACAGGTGACCATGTTGGCACGCTGTTCGTCATCTTGTGATGGCGGGTGGGAGAGCGGTATCCACGGAAATAATTTGATTTGCACGTTCAGCAGGAGCCGGCTTTTCTTGGAGTTCTTCAAGAAGTGCCGCTATGATGGACTGGCTTCAAGAAGGTGTTCAAGGGGGGAAAACTGGTGTTGTGTTGGAACTGTAAAGGCCAATAGTCCCTAGTGTCTGTAAAGCAAGTGTAGGTAATGTAAGACTAGGGGATTAAATTTTGGTCTAGTGGTTAAGGTCTTTGGATCCCGAGTCTCCCAGTTCGAATCCCTGGTGGGCGGGACTGAAATTGGGATAGATTTTTTTCCAAAGTGAGTGAAAATAACGTGCAGACTTGTTTTCGTGCAGACCTGCTCCGTCCTCGTGTACACACGCACGCACAAATATGAAGTGTGCACGCTAAAAAAATCCCACGTCCATCTTTCGAAGAAGTGGGGTGTGGCTGGTGGCAAAAACGGGGCAAAGAGGAAAAGGTTAGCACAAATATCTGGCCCCAGTCGCAAAGTTTAGAGCTGAGCAATGACAGTCTCACGTTGTACCAGCTGGCACCCAACCTGAATACTGAGTCAGTAAGTGGAGGAACTGTATGTACTGATGTATGTACAGGTCGAAGGACACAAATTCACAGGGCCTCCAAATGCTTATATATTCCCTATTAGTCTCAGGTATCATAGTCACCCCTAAAAATGCTTCAATCTAGAAAGAATTACTACCATGATCAGACCATTCAAAGGCACGCAGGCTTAGACAGAGGCTTAAAAAAAATTGAATGTCTCCTTTCAATTCAGGCCTCACTGGAGTAATGCACGTCTACTTCTGTTTAGGCCAGAGAGGCAGTTCACACAAATGCGCTTGCCTCACTTGTGTCCGACCTCTGTGCAAAAAGTCCCAGCTTCACTGGAAGCTTACTTCTTTTTGTGACCGCCTTGACCTGCATGACACAAAAATCACGAAAATCACGCTTTTTTTTAGTGACAACAAAAATCACTACCTCAAATAAACACTGTACATGACCCCACGGTCAGTTTGTCCTTACGCCTACAAACGTACTCGGATACTACTAGCAGCAAAGACTATACACGCAGTATAATCTTTGCTAGCAGCCGCAGTGCAGTGGATCTGAAGTTCCCGACACAGTACAGTGGAACTGAAGTTTGCCTTGTAGTACCAGTAGATCCAGTGGCAGGACGACCTGACGATGGTTGTCAGGAAAACCCGACGGGTTTCGTAACGCTGTCGCACTGCATTTCCACGTCCCTCAGATCCCCGGAGCGGCAACACCCCTACGTCATTCCCAGTGTCTGCACGTGAAACACGGAACTGCAAGCAGGGCCTGCATGCATAGCCACTGACACGCGCTTGAGAAACGAGACTTGACGTTATCTAACCTGGGGAGCCGCTACATCCGGGGATTGTTTTGCCTCGCGCTGTCAGCGCGCACTGCACGAGATCGGGCGAGAGTAGGCGCGAGAATGCTGATAGCGCCGTCTGGTGGCGCTTCTTGCTGCCGCTCTTGTCAGGTGAAACAGATAGGAATCGAGGAAGGAGATTTTTTTTTTATTTCTATATTTCAAACCCGACTGATCCGTGAAGTTGTCTCGAGGCTTTACACGTAACAGTAGACGAGAAACGTACAACCGGAAAAGACAACGGTGCACTAAAATTCCCATCGTTGATATCGCCTATAGAATGAATATTGTAAGTAAAATGTTTTGCCAGTGGCCCGTGAAATTTTCTGGAGGATTAACGTGTAACAGTAGACGAGAAACGTACAACTGAAAGCCGACTCTTTTTTTAAAAGAACCATAGTACCCGGATTATGGCCTCAAGAATGAATTCAGTGCTAGTGAAACGTTCCACCAGTGGCCCATGAAGTTTTCTTGAGTCTTTTCGCGAAAGAGAAGACGAGAAACGCACAACCCAGGCCAACTCTATTCTCATTGCAAATATCGCCTGTCGAATGAAATTTCAATGAAAAGTCATATCAGTGGCCGTTTCCGAACTTAATGCACGAACGGAACAGCTGAACCGCCAATGCTCGGTTCCGTCGTCAGTTTGAAGCCCGGCTGGGAGTAAATGGTTAGTTCTGGCCTTTCTCCTTGTTGGTTGCCTCGTCGTCTTTGGTGTATCATCAGTCACTCCGGCTTATGCGACGTAAAGGCACCCAGCCAACACCACTGACATTGTACTGTATTAGGTGTGTGTTAACTTCATCTTGTACATGTATTACCCGGCCGAAACCAAGTCCATTGCTGATTTGATCGGTGGGAGTGGGAGTCTCCTCTTTCGTTTATTATGAATACATACAAAGTGAGATCTAAAAACCAAAAGTCTAAGCCCTTCAGTCTCATACCTCTTTCTTTCTTTTTGTTTGTCTGCTTGTTTGTTTGTTTAAATGTGTGTTCTTTCAGTCTCGTATTGTTTTGTTTGTTTCTTTGTTTGTTTGGTTTTTTTTTAGGGGGGAGGGGTTGTTTTGTTTTGTTTATTGTTTGTTTGCTTTTGTTTGTTTGTTGTTTTGTTATTGTTTGTTTGTTTGTTTGTTTGTTTGTTTTGGGAGGGGTATTGTTGTTTGGGGTTGTTGTTATAGTTGTTGTTTTGTTGTTGTTGCTGTTTTTGTTTGTTTGGGTTTTTTTTTTTTGGGGGGGGGGGAGTGTTTTGGGGGGGGGGGGGTTGTTTTGTTTTGGGTATTGTTGTTGGTGGTGGTGTTGTTGTTCTTGTTTTAATGGGGGTGGAGGGTACAGTCGTTCCTCCTTCAACGTGGGACGACCATGTGTCTATGCACGTTCCCTTGCATACTGTAACACAGGCACGCGAAAAACAATACTGACAGAAAGACGACGATCAAAGACTTGAACAATGGTGATGATGAATAATGAAACTTCAACGATTTCGGCGACGTAATCCTCTACAAGCATACATGGAATGTGACGACTGTCTCCGCCGGGTCCGCCATGACCACTCACACAACATGTACACGAAACCGCGGAATACCAGGGGAAAAGAAAAAGAGATGGATGTTGCCGGGAAAACACGATCGCCGCAAAAGATAACAAGCTCCTGGCCACAGCAAGACGTTATCCGACTCCTCCTTTAACCTGCTACATCTGTCAAAGCATTACATTAATGAGATTAGCATTGCAAGCATAGCGCGGAGCGAGCGTATGATAGAAGACAAGCTTCCCAGCTATGTCGCTAAACTGTAGCGAGTCAGTCGGAGCTCAAACGCAGCAACATACCCCCGTGGCGTGAATGGTAAGAGAAAACCAGGACCTTAAAGGCCCAGTATTTATGGTTTGTGGGCTCACGGATCGTTCTGAGTTGTTTTTGGCGGTGTCTAGTATCGTACTACTTACTGACTTAGAGACTGGTCACGCTATTTGCACGCCCACAAAAAGTGAAATGCACTCTCGTCCAATCAAATCGGCTCGCCGGAGGGATTGGAGGGCTGAAGCGCGACGCCGTCAGCAGGCCAGTGAATAGAACACTGTCCTTTTTTTTTTTTCTTTTTTTTTTTTCATCGTCAAGCTAGTCAGTCGCCGCCGACTGTGCGCTTTCGCTCTTTGCGTATTGTCCAAGCTCCAGCGCCGGGGCAGTCCGCTCGCTGCACGCCTGTAGCGTGTGATCTGAAAAGCCGTTTGACCAGCGATCCACAGGCTCGCAGCGCGTGCCGGGGGCTTGAGACACCTGCACAGTGACAGCATCTCACACTGGCACTGAGGCAGCAGAATGGTATACACAGAGACGCGGCTAACACAACGACTGCGCGAGAGGCTTGCAGCACGGTTTAACTGCTGAGTGTGTCGCAGAATATGAATTTTCGCCGCTCGTGCAGAACGCAGAGAGCATTGTATTGCATCAAAAACTCTACTAATCATTAAGACTGTTTCAAGAGTATAGGCGCAATCACCAGCGAAATTGCTCCAAACATAAACTGGCTTCTGTGAAGGTTAGTGGCCATGCAAACAGCGCGTTTAAACACTTATATTACAATTTACTATGCTCAGTCCACAGGAGCCAACATATTTCCAAACATTTGAGCCTAAGAATATGGGCATTTAAAGAAAAAAAAAAGCTTAAAATAAACTATACCCGACGTACAGACGCCAACACATTTTCAAACATTTGCGATTAAGAATATGTGCCTTTAATAATAAAAAAAACTTTAAAAAAGAAAAAGAAAAAAGAAAAGACTATGCTCCACGTAAACGTATTTTTAAACATTTGCGCCTATGAATGTGGGCCTTTAAAGCAAAAGAAAAAGAAAAAAGCTTAAAAAAAGAAAAAGAAAAAAAATGGCTTTCTCAGTCCTAAAACGAATGTGGCGTCGGGGAGATATCTAGCCACGAGTAGTCTGCTAGACGTAATAATCTGTAAATGCCATATTGCTAGCAGAGTGGCGGGCCCCTCACTGCGAGGCTGACACAGAGCGCCACCAGGTGGCGGCAGCAGACGACCATGACCAGCCTTCCCGTCATGCAAAGTCATCTTCGCAGCAGGACACCGGAAGTGCTGTGTATACACGTCGTTGAAACATGTTGAACTTTGCCGCAGCGTCCTTGACGTTTTTACCGTTCTGGTTTCAGTTTACGACGATTGCGAATTGCTCTCATTTCAATGTTACACTGTTGCCAAGTTTGTGTTTCAATGGGAATTCTGTGTCAGTTACTGCATACTGAGATCTAGAAATTGTCGTGCCACTGCCCGTTCAACTTGTGTTCGACTGAGATACTAAATACATGTTGTTTTCATCGTATGGACGGGAGAGGAGTGGCAGCATAACCGAGCCGAGTTGAGCGCTGGATCAGTTTTCAATGCTCGGATCATGACTGAGTTCGAATCCAGACTCAGACCGACAAGTTTGAGCTGGTTTTACCCTCTTTGCCCAGTCTTTGGTATCACTCTTACATGACGGAAAAGGACTGCCTAAACCAGCAGCAAAAACAACAATAACAACAACAACAACAACAATAACGAAACAACCGTTGTATGACAGGAAGATTTTGCCAGCGTTGTTCTCCATTGCCGTTCTTTTGCATGAATTGCAACTGGAAGCAGAAATCAATGGAGCGAGCTTTCGTCTTTCTCAGTTGAACAACTAGAGTGATGTTTAACTTCAAGAGTAGGCGCTTTTTTGTTTTGGTTTTGTTTGGGGTTGTTGTTTTTTCCAGGGGAAGGGGGTCAAGTTAAAATTAAAATTTCCCCCTGCAGCCGGAAAGAATATTCTTCTCAACATTACTTGCATCTTGTCCTCCACACCCAACCATCTCCTTCAAAGTCCGTCCATTACCTGAAACCGCTCTTCACTCAATCGCCGTGCATACCTTTTGTAGACAGTTTATGCCAGCAAAATACCCGATCTCCGCCTTATACATGTCACCCGTGACGGAGAGTCAGCTCAGCTCCACATGGGGTACGTCTCATCTACCCGACCCCTGTCCCAAACGGCGTTTCATCCACCCGATCCCGTCACACACCCTGGGGTCCGCGCTACAGACTGTTGTCAATGGGAAAGGAAGGGAATATGAGTCTTTCTTTTCGGGAGCGGAATGGCATTCTGCGCTGCAGACTTAGAAATTAATAATAGTAATAATATAACATTCTTATATAGCGCAGTATCCCCACTAGGTGCGCTCAAGGCGCTTCACAATCACAGTCTGAACTAAACTAATAAAACAACGAAAGTATGCAACACAAGACACACACACACACACAAACACACACACACACACACACACACACACACACACACACACACACACACACACACACACACTGACCTGCCATTCCACCAGCAACAGGGCTCAGAATGGGTCAAAATCTGTGGTGAATCTAGTTGTAGGACAGCCTGAACAAAAAATGTTTTCAGTTTGGCTTTAAAATCAAGCAAGTCAGATGCATTACGAATGCACTGGGGAAGAGCATTCCAAATTACAGGGGCTTGGTATTTAAATGGTCTTTGTCCAAAAGGACTTGGTGTAGGTCTTAGGTACGAGAAGTAAGCGTTCGGAGCTAGAGCAAAGAGACCTGGACGCTTGATAGACAGCGGTAAGTAATGAGGACAAGTAGGCAGGCAGTGTGCTGTTGTAAGTCTCCTGGGCCCGTATATTGAACTCGAGGTTAATTTAACCCACGGCCACGGGCCTATCCCAGACTAGGACAAAAGAAACCCCAAAACAAAATTAAATATAAAAAAGGAAGCAAAGAAAGAAAGACAAAAACCTTCTAAAACGGCATAGGCACCTTACTGGAATGGACCCGCTTCCTGATTTAAAACAAAAAACAACAGAAAATTTAACCATAGAGCTAGTTTAGTTCGAGGTTAGACTCTAACCCGGGGCTAAACTCTCTAACCCCGACTTTTGCCTGCGGGCCCTGCTCCAGAAAACTGGTTCTGTGGAGATTCCACCCCAAATCCGATACGGACCACAAAGTTGGAAACCTTTAGTGCTCGTACTCAACACAGCCACAATCATGTTGTCCTTTGGAGCTGCATAGGAGACCTTCGTGCATGCGCCGTGGGGTGTCAGCGTCGCGCAAAGCATGATTGGGCTCAAACTCATTTGTTTCGCGGTGGCTCGTGGGTGACACTATATAGTGTAGTGGTCAGCGTGGCAGTTAGTTCCGACCTGAGATTACGCTTTTGTCAGTTTGGTGTTTAGAGGCAACAAGCTTCTTAAGGTTTAGTTTGTAGAGTAAGACGTGTCGAAAATTATAACAGGAAAGTGTCAGGATCTTACAAACAATCTGAGATATTTAGAACATGGCAGGATATTGTGCATATCGTTAGGTACTCTAAAGCCTGCTCAGTCTTAACTGGGCACAGCGCGCGAACCACACATGTGCACATCACAGTCGTTGCGCTCGGTGTGTCTACTAACTACCAAACTGAACACAGCTGGTGTGCTCGGTGACAAACCGATTGAAGATGCACTGTCCGCCATGTTTGCGCACCGAGTGACGTAGTACAGACAGTCAGAATCTGTTGTGGAAACTACAGTCACAGTTGTGGCTATTTGAAATCCAGGTTGCTGTGATGACGCCGCAGCGGCGGAAACACCCAAAATCACAACTGTGTCACAACTGTGGACAGCACTGTGGCGCTCCGCAGTGCCCAGTTAAGAGCCGGCATAAGTCTCTCTTCTTCAAGCTGCTTAATTGGTTGGGCATCGGGTTTCGCTGAAAGAATACCGTAGAATGGGTCTGTGTGCTTCATCCTGAAGCCACCGTGGAATCAAGGATCCCATGATTCCTCGCGCACCCATTTTTTTAAAGTTCTAAGTGTCAGTGCTACGCATCACATTCAGTTCGACTGACCAAGGGCCATGCCTCGGAAGATTTCCCGCTAGACCCACCCAAGGCGTTTCCGACTTGTATTATTACTGCTCCAGTATGGTGTCTACGATGCCCGCAGAGCGCGAGATCGTCGTCACTACCACTCTGAGGCGCAGAATGGGGTAAGGCTGAACAAAGAGAAAGAACTCAGTGATGCTGAAAATGGTATACAGGGCTTGCTTGTACTTTGACTGTATGAATGGGATTAACAAGGATTTTCTTTTCCTCTTTTTCCCGCTTAAGTGTCTCGTAGCCATTCACAAAGTCTCTGGGGCGGTGTAAGGAAAGGTGGGAAAAGAACGGCTGGCGACTATAGTGAGAGATAAGCGCAATAACGTGAGCCGCCGGAACGTCCGCTTGCCGCCCATTTCACTTGCAAGTGAAGTGACGCGTTTTTATGAAGCAGACTACCGCTACGACCAAGTGAACGTCTCAGTGCCGCTCTCACGTGGTCGCCTGGCGACATTGCAAGTTTACAAAGCTCTAATTAAATACAGTTATGGAGGACCACTTCTTCTTCTTCTTCTCGATCGCCATGATCACACTGGGAGACAGGTACTTGAAATGAATCTGGTGGTCTTCTGGAGTTCTTCCACCGGCCCGCACAGCTTCTGTTGCAGGGGGACTGGTTGTGGCCAAGTCGCTTCCCTCAGGGTCTGGAGGTTCCTGCAGTCTTGGAGGACCACTGACGCAGTGGTGGCAGCATCTGTAGCCTAAAATACGTTTTGGCACGGTGGGGGTTGCTCATCCTGCCAGATGTCGCTTCTATATAATAAGCGGCTAGTGTCTGTGTGTGTGTGTGTGTGTGTGTGTGTGTGTGTGTGTGTGTGTGTGTGTGTGTCTGTGTCTGTGTCTGTGTCTGTCTGTCTGTCTGTCTGTGTGTCGGGGGTTGGCGTCCAAACGAGTCAGCCGATTCACAGTGCCACCAAATTGTGCCATGAGCCTAGAGGGACACTTGAGGGAGAACATAGGATAAAGAAACAAAATAAAGTCTATCAAGTTTGGTGAAATTAATTCTGAATTTAGTTTTGCCACAGATAGTGTTTGAAATATAATAAGCGGCTAGCGTCTGTGTGTGTGTGTGTGTGTGTGTGTGTGTGTGTGTGTGTGTGTGTGTGTGTGTGTGTGTGTGCGTTTCGTTTGTCTGTGTGTCAGGGGTTGGCGTCCAAACGAGTCAGCCGATTGCCACCAAATTTGCCATGAGCCTAGACAAGTAACAACAAGTAAACTGGTATACATGTATACCCGAGCGAAGCCGGGTACTCTGCTAGTCAGTATAAGTATATAACACTATGGGAAAAGGGAGGGAGTGATGCCGGCCACTGACGGTGGCGAGGAGCTAGGACAGCAAGCAACAACAACAACAAAATACGCAATTGCCAAAAAAAAAAAAAAAATGCATTAGGGAAATCATACAATATATGCGACATGCTCCATGCCAAGAGCTCCGTCAAATCCCGTAATATTATGCACCATGTAAAAAAATAATCTCCTTGTCACTGCACTAACCGAGCGCCACCTGTGAGAGTCAAGGTCCATAAAACCGTGTGTTGCACGTGCGGCGGCTTTACCTGCCGCAGGGCCGTGCGCATGCGTGACTGACGGCGTCAGCTCTGTCGGGTGCACATCCCTTTCATGCAGTATGCAAATCCGGGAGCACGTGAAACAAAGGCGACTTCCAATGACCCATGACAAATCGTCGCTTCACGTGATGACAGGGGACTTGTACCGTCTGCTACGCTCGGTATGAAAACACACGGAGGATGGGACCGGCTGTGATGCTGGGCTCGGATGCATGAAAAGGGACGAGACTGACTAGTCTGAAACTTAGCTCTAGTTTGAAGCTTATCACGTCTGGGTTGTCATCAGCATGTATTAACGTTTAGTCTCTGGTCGTAAACTCGCCTTAGTGTTGGTTTGTGCATCTCGTGCTAACCATTTACTGCATCATGTCAGTATGTGTGTCGTTGCGCGTAACAAAATAATACTAATAATAATAATAAACGGTATTTGTAGGTCGCATTTCTTTAAATAAAACTCAATGCGCAAATCACTCACCGACACTCATGCACATTTTGCTTAGGCACCTGTATGTATTTGTATTTATTTCTTCCTTCAGTTTTCACTCGTTATTTCACCTTTAAGCATTTGTAACTATTATTGTTTAATAAGTCACAACGCTATATTATTATTATTATTATTATTATTATAGTCTGAGTGTAGTCACGCTAGGGGGAGCCGGGGTGGTCGAATGGTAGAGCGTTGGATTTCTAATGCTCTGGTCGTGAGTTCGATCCCGGCTGGGGCCAGATATTTGTGCTGGCTTTTTCATCGTTGCCCCATCTTTGATATCACCTTATGTGACGTTAAACCCCCAAACACCCACCCACCCATAGTCACGCTAGTCTTAGACTTACGTCCTCCATGGGTCCTCGATGCATCGGACCCCTGAAGTGTCGCGTGAACATGTTTGACGACAATGTCGGATGAGTGTCTGCGAGCGTTTTCCCCTCCAGTGAACGATGGTGAAAACAAGAACCATGATGTAGCTGCTGCTAGCGGCAGCGTTGTGCGGATGCTGTTGTCGATGTCGTGACAGTTGCTGCTTGTTTCCATTGAAAGGTTTATGCTTCAGGTTTTTTGGTGTGTGCTCGTTTGTTTGATGGAGCTGGTCTGGGGTGGGTGGGTTGGTGTTCCCAAGAGTTTAACGTCCTTTCCCACCAGGTATGGGTGACATCAAAGACGGGGCAACGAGAAAAGGGCCAGCACAAATATTGAGCCCCAGCCGAGATTCGAACTCACGACCCGATCATTGGAAAACCAACACTCTGCCACTCGGCTATCCCCGGAGCTGGGCGGATTAAGAGAATGTTATAGTGGAGGGGAGACCGGACAATGATTATGATTAGGTTTGGTAGGTTTGATACAGGTTTGTTTGTTTGTTTGTTTTCAGTCCGTCTTCTGCCGCGAAAGCTTTCTGTAAATTTGACCGCTCTAATTCTTGGTTTAAACAAATTTATTTCGTTGAGTGCAGTGTCGGAGATACAGTGGAAACAATTAACAAGATAAACTTATATCATGCTCAGTAAACGTTCGTTTATAGCAGCCTTGCAATGGCAGATCGAGAGAGGGAGAGAGAGAGAGAGAGAGAGAGAGAGAGAGAGAGGCCTGAGTTGGTTTGCATTCTCTTTTCAACAAATTCTTACCTTATTTTGCAACGTGTCACTCAATCCTTATCGCAGAGAGACTATTCTATGCTCTTTCTCTTTGTTTACTGCATTTTTCATGGCAAATGGTTGCATAATTATCCCTGCATTTTTGTGACGGGCCTTAGAAACAAAAATGAACTCAACTGATGTCACATACCACTGACGCATACGCCCACAGAAATATCTCGAACTATTTTCAGAGCGTCGTACTCTATTTAAAAAAAAAAAAAGCGCGTAATGCCTGATACAGAAGGAGGGGATTGTCTTGAAATACAATCTTGGCCTTAGTAACAAAAATGAACTCAGCTGATGCCACATGCCACTGACGCATACGCCCACAGAAATGTCTCGAACTATTTTCAGAGCGTCGTTACTCTAAAAAAAAAAAAAAAAAAAAAAAGCGCGTAATGCCTGATACAGAAGGAGGGGGATTGTCTTGAAATGCAATCTTGGCCTTAACAACAAAAATGAACTCAACTGATGTCACATGCCACTGACGCATACGTCCACAGAAATGTCTCGAACTATTTTCAGAGCGTCGTTACTCTATAAAAAAGAACAAAAAACAAAGCGCGTAATGCCTGATACAGAAGGAGGGGATTGTCTTCAAATACAATCTCACCCACCAGATCTCCTGACTCTTCACACGAAGTCCCATCCCAGGCTATAGCAGGCTGAGGCTGACCGCCAATTTTGTCATTTCGACCGTAAGTCCTCCCACGATTTTTTCAAAGCCGCAAGCGGCCTTCCGTGTTCCGCAGCGACCTCTCGGGCAATTAAAGAGAGATTATCGCACCTTCACGTCATCTCGCAGCGTCCTCTTTGGCAATTAAAGGGAGATTAGCGGCTTTTCGCCGCCCGTTCTGATCAGCCTGGGAACCGGAGTAGTGTTTCATGGCCGATAGAGGGAGCTTTTGTAAAACTGACACCAGAGACTAGCGCCGACAAGATCGATAGTTCAGTGTTCCGTGTGTTTGAGGAAAACCACAAGCATCGCATCGCACAGACGCTGGTGATATACATAGCTAGAGGGCAGTCACCAACAATTAACCGAGACCTTTGGAAGGCTCACGTTGTACTTATGCAAAGACCTACAGTCTTCACAAAAAGTTAAGAACCAGTCAACATAATGGGTGACAGTTTCAATAAATCAGAAAAAAATAAACGAATCACATTTTCCCCGTAAAATTCGGTAGCAAGGTTAAGGGGTAATTAATGAACATGGCGACCACTGTGTGGATGGCACGTGCGCGTCACACAGCATGCTTGGCGCGTTTGAAAATCTGCAATTTCGGCAAAACTAGACCGAGCTTCAGTGTTCAGTGAGCGATACCTGGGACTTTCTGCACGGCAAAAATGAGATGTAGGTCAAAGAATGCATCCCTGGTTATGAACTGTGCTCATTTGTTTGCCTACATAAGCCGCCGTTTCAACGATGTTCAGCACTACACCAGCATGCCACCACGACAAAAGTTGAATGATATTTTCAAGTGGTCCTTACCTTTTTGTGAAGGCTGTATTTCGAGGAAAGGCTCTTCATCTGTTGCTGTAACTGTTTGACTCTGTTCGTACCACGTAAGAATCCATGTGCAAAGTACATTCTGTGTCAAAAGACCACACTCCGACATGTCTAGGCTTAACAGGCTCTTAACAGATCGTTCGGAAATCTCCTGGTTGTGAGTCTAGTTTCCTACCACGTAGACACACATACAGTGACAGTCTCATACGGGGGGAGCCGCGGTGGCCGAATGGTAGAGCGTTAGACTTTCAATGTTCGGGTCGTGAGTTCGAATCCCGGCTGGGGCCAAATATTTGTACTGGCTTTTCATCGTTGTCCCGTCCGGCTTTGATATCACCCGTGAGTGGTGGAAAAGGACGTTAAACTCCCAAACACCCACCCACCCGTTACAGTCTCATACAGGCCACCAGAAGCCGAAACGCAAACCAAAAAGGCATAGCGTATGCCGCAGACTGAGACTGACTAGGAGAGCTTCGAACCGTTCAGTGAAGTTCTTGTCCGCCACACAGCCTACAGACATCAGTGCATTGCACTCAGAACTCTAGTTATCATTAAAACAGTCTGCTTCGAGCGTACAGACACACGCAGAATAGTTATTGCAATTGTTCGAAAAATTCTTCGAAGACTGGTGGCCTTCAATTCATGTCCCTATGTTGTGTAATGGCCTTGAAAGGTTCTGCCTTGAGTGTGAGTGTAGTAGCAGGGATGGTGGTTGCTGGCTCATACCAACTTCAGTCTCATTGTTCACGTATATAATATTATATAGTTATGAAAAAAGGTATGCTAGCATGCATAGTGTGCATTTATAGGTCTGCAAGTATGTACGCAAAAAGTATGTATGTATGATTACACGTATTGGTACTTTATGTTTTGTCTGAATACCCGGTTCATTATATGTCTTACGCCCCGAATCAGTCTTTGTTGTTTGCGGGGCGTTAAGCCCTATCTCTCTCACTCACTCACTCACTCACTCACTCACTCACTATATGTCTTACTGTAACTGTGTATTGTGGTTGAAAGCGTCAAAAATAGAATAAAAAAGAAGAGCTTTTTTTCGACTTGATTGACCATGATTGTCATCCTGCTGTTACAACAACAAGGCAACAGGGTACACGTACAGTGCGTGCTGAAATCTGTCATTTCGGTGCAGCCAATGCATTCCGCTGACCTTACAGTTACAAATTTTCAGACGAAGCCCGTTGCTGCATTTTTGTTTTTTAATCTCACACGCACTGGCTGGACCTGTCGCAAAAACGATTGTGTCTGCTCAAAAATAACCCTGGCCTTTTCAACAGCCGAGGATACTTTTCTGTCTGAGCAATTTATACCAGCAGGGAATATGTCACTTTGTGAGTTATGTGCTGTGATAATTTCCCCACTCTTGGGATTATTATGAATCTGTGTCATTGTTTGTTCCGCAGCAAATGTGACCCAGCGGTTGCATTTGTGGTGCAGCGTTTCTCGCCCTCTCTGACACGAGATGTACTATGGTAGCTGTGTAATTCTTCCTCGGTGTTTGTGCCGTATGAAAGTTGTATGCATGCTGGGCCGGATGGGTGATTATAGATGATTGTGTACTTTCGTGTTCTTTATTACACATGACGCCGTTTGTGTTATCCCATACTGGAACTATTAGTTTAGCTTCTTTTATTAGGGGAAACGTTTGATGATACTATGATTGTGTGATGATTGTAAACTGATGTGTATGTTAATATGTGTAGCTGATTATTAACTATTATTTCAATATTTAGTACATTCGTCGTACATACATACAATTTTGTCATACATGTAATTATATTTGTATAGCCGTGACGCTGAACATTGTGGCAAAGAATGTGCGCATTTGAATTAGTTTCGTTTTAAAGTGTGTGTGTGTGTGTGTGTGTGTGTGTGTGTGTGTGTGTGTGTGTGTGTGTGTGTGTGTGTGTGTGTGTGTGTGTGTGTGTGTGTGACAGACAGACAGACAGACAGACAGACATGAACCCAAAACAACAGCAGCTCAACTGCGCACCAGTCCGCACACTGAAGTAAACCAATACACGACATATTAATTTCACAAAACTGATGCTTGATATATTTTGCTTTCAAATCTTGGCAGAAAATAAACAAAACGTATCATGATTTGAAAAATACAACGACCACACCATAAAACATTGATTCTGACGTCTGCATGCTACTGTCAGGTCTATAAAAGAAAATTCAAGGACATTTCATGTAAACCTTCACCTCTCTCTCTCTCTCTCTCTCTCTCTCTCACACACACACACACACACACACACACACACACACACACACACACACACACAATGATTGAGCAGTCTTCATAATCAATCAGAGAAACAAATAAAAAGGGGAAAAACAAGGAGAGGGACTCTCCATCAAAATGAACAACATCTAAAAGTTTCTAAAGGTAGAATAGTTAATTGACACAGAAAAGAAACTCACATGCAAGTTGTGGTGTAACTGGACACAAGGATACGAGTGTTTTGTTTTCATTTCAGTCGTTCTAACTTTTTTTTATTTTGGAACTCATAGTATGTTTTGTCTGTGATTCATTTAAAGCATTATAAGATAATCTTTCAACAAGAATAATAAGGATAGTCACGATGAGCACTTTTCGTCTTCTTTTCAAATTATTATTATTATTATTATTATCACTGAGGAGTTTTACTTCTGGACCGAAATATCTATGCACAGATTTCTACACCACCAGTCTGCGTGTGAGCCACTGAGTAGACTTTTTTTAGAAGGTGGGGGTGGGGGTGGGGGGGGGAGTGGGGAGTGGAATAAATCCAAAAGTGCGACCACTGAAAAACCTACGAAGCGAAGACAAACTGAAAAAAAACCCGAAACCTGTTGCCAGTATGAAATTAAGAATGTTTCAACGATGCAGATTGGTATGATTTTCAAACTCGGCATTCATTTGAAAAAAAGAATTGATAGTACAAAATTATCGGCAACACCCATCCATACGAACACTGACTACAAAAACTCGAGGGGCCGTATACTGATACTCTAACGCTTCACGGATGAGAGTAAGATAGTCTAGCATACTGACTGCTATCTCGATGAACCGTATACTAATACTCTGACGTTTCACAGATGAGGGTGAGACATTGTAGCGAAAGAGAACACAAACAGATGATGATCAAACACAGTAGTAATTAATTATTAATGAGATTGAGACAATGCTGTCTTGAGCACAGAGAAATAATCATTATAATGGACACAGTTATGAGACACAAAGTTAAGCTAAGAACGCTTGGTATTGTACTTCAAATTACGGCAAGTACCCTTCGATCTTATTTGACTGTAATGGATAGATGTGTGTGTGTGTGTGTGTGTGTGTGTGTGTGTGTGTGTGTGTGTGTGTGTGTGTGTGTGTGTGTATGTGTGTGTGTGTGCGTTGTTCTTGTTGCTCTTGTTGGCGGCGGTGGTAGCCTGTGTGTTGTGTATGTTGTTGTTGTTGTTGTTGTTGAAGTCGTCGTTGAGAACAACAGAATTGTCCTGACTAAACTCATAACACAAGCTTACAGCTGATATTTAGTCAGTCACGATACACACAACCCGTTCGCCGCACAGCCTCACATACCCTGACGACAAACTGCATCATGTACCCGACAACAGATCCTAAAGTCACTGAACAAAGCTCGTTTTCTGTAGATATTTCATAATAATTATTCATTACGCTGCTCAGCCTATGAATCACAGGACTTCATACCAAGTGCATACACAAATGGTGAAAATGGCTGTGTAGGGACCAAAGACATTTGAATATATATGAAGGGGGTGTTGGGTATGGTTCATTGCATGGCGTTGGGGAGGGGGGGAGGGGTGTAAATGGGAAGGATGTCTTTTCGGATTTGGTTGCGGGTTTAAATGTCTTTTTTCCATTACATGAGGATCATATCAAAGACGGGGCAACGAGGAAAACGCCAGCATAAAGTTTTGGCTCCTTGACAGTCGGTATTCGAACTCACGACCCGAGTATTGAAAGTCCAGCGCACTGCCGGTCACGCTAACTCGCCACACGAACTTCGCCCAAGGGGAGCAGTATTAATACCACCAGTTCAGATTCTTGCGACTTTAATGTCCATAGGGGAGACAACTTTGTCTGTATTATGCACCTTTGTCCCACATTTTCTGTTGATGTCTCTGTCTCAAAACTGTTCGTCCCTAAACAGTTCAAAGCTACAAATGAGTCAGCTTGGGGATGTAGTCATAGGAACCCTGAGAGTAGCCTTGCGTGGACATGGAGCAGTTGATCGGGCCGTTCATCACCGGATGTGACGTCATGCAGTGCGACTGCGCATGCGCCGTGTGGTGGTCGAGCGGGTTGATGTCGGAGTACATGCTACCAGTGACCAGCATGTTGCTCGAGCTGCAAGGGGTGTAGGGGTTGCCGCGGTGGGGGCCCGGGGGTCCCCCGGGGGGTCCGTAGCCCCCGTGTCCGTTCTGGGCGTAAGGGGACAGGCTGTGCCCGCTGCCCCCGCCCCCAGACATGGGCGACATGTTGCCGTGAGGACCTGTCGGCGACTCCATGTTGTTGTTCACGCTGCCGCTCTTCAGAGGACCCCCGGCGCTGACGTGACCGGGACTGTCTCTATGGTTACCGGGGCTCACCTCGGGCCCCACCATCGGCATGCCCATCATCTGACCACGTGACATCACGTGACCTCCACCGCCGCCTTGCTCGCAGGGGTCGGGCGGGGGCTGGTGGTGACCGAGGTGCTTCTGCTGATGGTGCTGTGGCTGGTGAGGCTGATGATGGTAAGGGTCGGGACCCAGTCCGTCTCCCTTATTGCTGACAGCGCAGTCCATGGGTCCCGTGGGGCTCCTGTCCGGCCCGAGCGCCCCTATAGGTCCGTGGCAGGAGCTGGAGTTCTCCGTGTCGCTGCCCGAGTAGCTGCTGCCCTCGGACTTTGGCCGCTGACCTCCGACCAGTTTGTCCGAGGTCGCCTTGGCGCGCTGCTCCTTCTTGAACTTCATGCGGCGATTCTGGAACACACGGGTTGGAATATGGCAATGTACTCACTGACTTCGTTCAAGATTATTTTTTAAAGTGACAAGGACGTGACAACAACAACTTCAACAACAACAGCAACAACAATGGACGACCCCACTCCTGCCATTCAATACAGTCGAGCCCCTAGAATTCAGCCAATCGCGTCCCGCGGCATAATGAGCACAACACATGGCGTGGCCTTGTAAAAATGTTGCCAGACACTACAACGAGGGAGGCACGTGTAGTTTGATATGACTGAAACATGGAGGGAAAAAAGCAGGTATCCCTCAGTTTTCTTCGCTTATCCTCGCATGTCTACAGAAAAAAAAAATGTCTACAGAGAAAAATTGTCTTCGCCTCGAATGGGACTCGAACCTGGCCTCTCGCATTGGTGACAACTGAAGTCTTTACCACTATACCAACAACCCCCAAATACGTTTCCCTCTGTGTAACAGAAGTGTGAAAAAGGGAAATCAACGAAAATTGATATTACGACCAGGAGAGAGGTTGGATTTCCAACATTATCTTACAGCCACATCGAGACAGCAATGTTTATTGAATCCCGCATCAAGCAGAGCAAGCTGTTCACTGACCTGGAACCAGATTTTGATCTGCCTCTCCGTCAGGTTGAGGAGGGCGGCCATCTCAATGCGGCGTGGGCGACACAGGTAACGGTTGAAGTGAAACTCCTTCTCCAGTTCCACCAGCTGCGCTGACGTGTACGCCGTCCGGGCACGCTTGGCTGGTTCGGCTATAACATACACAGACAAGAGTGTGATATAGGTGTGATATTATACAATATGGGGCTTGATGTTATGTACGAGACTGTGATATCATACACTTTGCAAGACGGTGTGATATACGCAAGAACATGTGGCCGCATACGATGTCAGACACAAGACGGTGTGATATCGTACAATATACACCCGACGGTGTCATACGCAGAACAAGTGTGACATATAATACACAAGACGGTGTGACAGTGTACAACCGATGGTGTCACACTCGAAACAGTGTGTGATATCATACAGGAGACGGTGTAATATCATACACGTGACGAGAGGCTGAACAATATTATAATTATACCATAATTATTCCTTGTCATTACTACAGTGGAGACTACGAGGAACTGCAATAGACAAAACAGCTTAGAATTGTTAATAATAATAATAATTCCTCTGGGTCCATCTCAAACCACGCTTTAATTACCTGCTGTTTCTCACAAAAAAAAACATAAAGTGAAACACTTGCACATTTCGAACACTTGGCTCACATCTTGAGGTTAGTATATCAGACGAGGAGTTTGCACTTCCAGGCAATTTTACCCACCTCACAAATCAGGCACAAAAAGGCCACGCCTACAATTTCAATTTTCCTTCGTTTTTTTTTCCCCTCGTGAAATCACGAGTGAGCACAGCTAATGGTTACCCGCCATCTTTCCTCTTCCACAACCCCCATCCGATGCCCCCACTCCCACCCTCAACACTCATCCTCTTCCTCCGCCATTTCGAAATACACTCACAATATTATCTGACTTTTTTTTTTTTGAGGAGGGGGGGGGGGGGGTGGGTGTCGGGTTGTTGTTGTTGCTGTTATTTGGATGTGGATGTGTGTGTGTGTGTGTGTGTGTGTGTGTGTGTGTGTGTGTGTGTGTGTGTGTGTGTGTGTGTTGTTTTGTTTTGTTTGTTTGTTTTGGGTGGTGTTCTTGTTTGTTTTGGTTTTTTGTTTTGTTTGTTTTGTTATTGTTATAGGTGGTGTGTTTATTTGTATGTTTGTTTTTTGGGGTGCTTGTTTTGTTGTTGTTGTTGTTGGTGGTTTTTTTTTTTTTTTTTTTGGGGGGGGGCGGTTGTTGTCTCGCGATGTCACATATGAGTACAGATGATAACTCTCACCCTTGTCGCCCCCCCCCTCCGCCGACCCCACCACCCCCATTTGCTTCCCCGTCCTCCCTTCCTCCCCCCCCCCTCTCTCCCCCACCCTTTCAACACGCAAACACTGTCAGTAATTGGTTTAAGAGCGGTTTCATGCTGTCTCCAACGCGGACAAGAGTTGCTGTCTGACTGGAGCGGAGGATTACCGTATGAAAATATCGATCGGCTAATTCCAGTGCTTAGCACCTTTGTGTGAAGCCCGTCAGCATCGAGTTTCATGGCGATACCTCCGCGCCGAAGTGAAATCCGGTTTGCCAACTGAACTGATTCCCCCATGGCCTGAGCGAGAACCGGTTGTTGTTCTATATATAAGGCAAAAGCTGAGGCACTCGGTCATGTGTGTAGTCTTTGTGTGTTTGTTTGTTTGTTTGTTTGTTTGTACGATGGGGAGGAGTTGGGGGTTGGTTGCCCTGCATAGGGTGGGGGGGGGGGTATGGTTGGATGAGTGCTTGGGAACTTAACGTCCTGTTCCACTACGTAAGGTCTTGCTTAGGAATGACGTCCTCGCCACGTGAAAGATTGGGGAGGGATGGTGGAAGCGGGAGCGGGGAGTTGTATGTAATGGAGGAATGGCTGATGCGACCCAAAGAAGTAAACGCCCAGTTTAGGTACGGGCATCCGAGAGGTATCCAACATTAAGACGAAGCTGCTACATGCATATACTTTGGAAACGTGAATCAAAAGCCATGAGGCAAGTCAGTTAAGAACCTTACCCTAACACTAACCCTAACCCTAAACCTGGAGGCGTTTCATTGCGTAAATTCGCTCTATAGTAGTCTTTTTTTAATAAACTGAGTGGTCTCGTTTTTACTATCTTGTGAATGCGCTTGCCTGAAATCTACAGCTGGAGTCTACATGCATGTTAGAGACTGGATGAAGAGCGAGACAGGTTTTGGCACCAACAGGAGTGGAACCTGCGACCTTCCGAGGGATCTCCGTAAGACAATTACTGTCCATCAACACGTCTCTCTCTCTCTCTCTCTCTCTCTCTCTTACACACACACACACACACACACACACACACACACACACACACACACACACACACACACACCGACGACCCGCCACCATGTCTCGATGTCAACACGGCTATCGAGTATTATCTCCGCTGGCAGGTAGCAGATACTGGCGTCAAGTAGCAACGGTTAACCAAGCCAAATCCTCCCACACACTCACTCCGGCATCTGTCTGCCCGTAACAGCACTCAAGAATAACCCGCCCCCCCGCCCAACCCCTCCCCCCTCCCCCCTCTGTTTCCAAACAGACCTTCAACTCCGATGAAGTACGGTGCATGCAGGTTGGTACTGCCCTTCTGAGGTCCACAAGTGGCTCCATTATAGTGTACATTTATGTGGAAACTGCGGCGAGATCTGTTTGGGTGAACACCTAAGACAAGTGGCCGCCTTACATAGGTGACTACCTAGGCAGGTTTGACTGTCACTAGCCCCATTGCACAATGTACACTTATAATTTTTATGGACATTGTCGGCGGGGAGATCGTTTTCGGTGAACGCCTAAGACAAGTGACCGCCTTACACAGGTGACTACCTAGGCAGGTTTGACTGTACCTCCTTGAAAATCAGTCAATAAAATCAGTCAGTCCATAAATCGTCCAGTCCACTGATCCACATCAATCTACGGACCCGTCCAGCTGGCCATCAGTCAACCGGTTAATTGATCAAAAGAGCCAATCAAGCAAGCTATCGTTATAGGCAATCCATCATCAATTCAGTGATCCGTGAGAGACATCCCTCCGCCCTCCCGCTCTCCAACGCACACACGCGATTACATCCCTTCCCCAACGCGGGTGGGTGGGTGTGTGTTTAGGAGTTTAACGTCCTTTTCCACCACGTCAGGGTGATATCAATGACGGGACGACGAGAAAAAAGCCAGCACAAATATTTTCGCCCCAGCCGTGATTAGAACTTACGACCCGACCATTGAGAGTCCAACGCTCTACCATTCGGCTATCCCGACTCCCCCTCCCCCAACGCACCCCCCCCCCCCCCCCCCCATAAGAGAGTAAAAGAGAAAATGTATCGTTAATCGATACATAAAAAAGCGTAGTTTTCGCGTCATTCTGATGAAGATCCTTCGAGTGGACCATTCTCCAGCGTGGTAAACAAATCGTTCTAAGCTATTGCCAGTTTCATCAAGCAAAGTTTCACCCTTTTAAGGCTCCGTCAGACGAGGCGATCTTTCACGCCAATCAGCGGTAAAATGCACTCCCAGTCAATTAAATCGGCATGATAGGGGCACTGGAACCGCCGCTCCGCGGGCTCGCCAGTGAATAGACCACAGTCGTATCAGTTTTTCCCTCGCCACACCAGTCAATCTCCGCTGACCACGCGCTTTCGCTCTTTGTGTATTGTCCATCGCCGAGCAGGCCGCTCGCTGCACTTGAACAGAAAAGCCGTTCGACCAGCTTCCGAAGGCTCCGCAGGCTCGCAGCGTGTGTCGTAGGTCTTACACGCCGGCAGTGAGACAACAGAAAGCCGCTACCATCAAAGTGAAAAGCAAGCCGCGTCCGAAAGTGTTGTAGTCATTAGCCGCTATAAGGACAAGAGCCACGGACCGTTTGAATTTTCGTTCCCACGGTCAGCAGACGGCAGTGTGTTGCATCCAGAGCCCGACTACCATTTCTACAGGCGCATTAATTTTACAAGCGCAACCAACTGTCCTAAAACAAACGTTCTCTTTGGTGAGGCCCGCCAGTCATCTTGGACGCTCAACCAAAGCAGTGCTTTATTTATTATTTTAAAGCACTGCGTACCCTCTAGAATTCTTCGTCCAACACTGAGGACACTCTGAGCACGAAACAGGAAAAACTAAATTGATCAGTCGGGCCCGTGCATTCTCCGGCCGCAGTATCGGCGGTGGGAATCATATCGCAGGTTGTCACAAGCACTGAAACTCTACCCCTGTCTCTCTCGCTGGCAGCTAAAATGGCGAAAAATTTGACATGATCGTGTTTGATTCTTGGCTCCAGATCTCCCTCCCATCTTCACAGCCTGGGGCGCGACGACTCGATACGTCTATCTGATAATAATTCGCCCGGGGCCTATTTCCAGTTCCAGCCTACCCTGCCGAAAAAAGGGGCTATTCGCACGCCAGGGGGGTAGTGTAGTTGTGACAGTTTAATTGAAACAACCTGCAGCCAGGCTAGGCGCCCGGAACAACCTTATGGACTACGGAATCATGTTCTCTGCCAAGGAACTGGCTTGCTGGATCGTTTCATTTCGCCTCTGTTAAACGGATTGAAGTTCAGTGTTAGCACACAGTTAGTTAGTTAGTTAGTTAGTTAGTTAGTTAGTTAGTTAGTTAGTTAGTTAGTTAGTTAGTTAGTTAGTTAGTTAGGGCTTTACGCCGCGCGAGCTACAGAAACTATTTAGCGGCTAAGCGAGGTCCCTATCTGCCAGGGCCCGTATGTAAAACTCGAGGTTAATTTAACCCACGGCTACGGGCATAACCCAGAATAGGACAAAAGAAACCCCAAAACAAAATTAAATTTAAAAAAAAGGAAGCGAAGAAAGAAAGACAAAAATCTTTCTATAACGGCATAGACACCTTGCTGGAATGGACCCGCTTCCGACCCGATTTAAAACAAAAAACAATAGAACATTTAACCCTAGAGCTAGTTCAGTTCGAGGTTAGACTCTAACCCGGGACTAAACTCCCAAACCCCAGCTTTTACATGCGGGCCCTGGTTATTAAAAAATAAAAGGGCATGCAGTAAAGCAGGAGGTAAATATATATGAAAAATTCTACTGGGTTTAAATGAGATGTTCCTTCAAATTGAATGGACGGAGGTCACTGAAGCCGGACTGTATGTATTTGAACTATATTTTGAAGAACAAGTTAACGTCTTTCAAACAATTGAAGATGTTGTCAGGGGGAACAGAGAGCATTACACTTACGATGCTGACTGGTGTTAGTAATGGTGTGAAATTAGTTTGGGGGATTCTTTAAGAAAGCTTCTAGGTCAGTGTGAATCATGACATTTGGTTGGGACTTAAGTTGAATACAACACGGAAATGTGCAACTCACTTCGGCGCTAGCAGCAAGGGTGTGAAATTCAGAATTGAGGATTCTTTGAAGCAGACACAAAAATTAATGATATCGCTCATTCAGTGGCGAGGAACAAAATGAATAAAACATGACAAAGTAGAACTTAGACTGGTAATGTAGTTTATATTTTTTTTTATTGATTGCCCTACTAATCCCCAAATCAATCACATCATGTCATATATTGACTGCATATGCTGTTTATTTACTCAAAGTTCTTAAAGCCTATTTTGACTTGCAATCTAACGCCAAAACTGATGATTACCAGAAGTCTTTCATCCCATGATTTATGGGTTGAGCTATTTGCAGGAGTGTCAATGTTTGAAACTGAAAGGCACTATTTACGCTTGCATGACATAGTTGAGTTACCTCCTTACCCCGAAAAGCACCTTGCTGAAGAACGTTGAATTGATTGATTGGTTCATTCATTAGTTAATTGATTGGTTGACTGATTGATTGTGATTGATCGGTTAACTGATTGATTGATTGATCGTTTTGATCCATGGATCCATTGATCCACTCATTCATTCATTCGCTGCATTTAGAACTACAAAAGCAAGAAAATTTGACACACCACATAACTTTACTAAGCAACGCCCCATATCTCCTGAAAACCACCAAAGACGGCAAGTTGTTTTTAATTATTATTTACTTCTTTGTTTATTTATTTTTATTTATTTAATTATTTATTTATTTTATTATTGTTATTTTTTTAAATTTTACTTATTTATTTATTTATTTATTTATTTTATTAGTTATTTATTTTTTTTATTTTATTTTTTGGAGGGGGGGGGGGGGGGGTAACTTACTTTGGTCGAACCCCACTTGCTTAAAATCCAACGCGATATCTATTGAACCACTGTTCACCCACCCCCTTGTACATGTACAGAAACACGTTCAACCCCATAATCTTCACGGCAGAAAGCAACTGACGGCAGCACAGCAAAAAAAAACCCAAAAACCCGCCAGTTTCAGACCGAAACTACTCACGAGAGCTAGAAGGGAGAGGGAATTAGATACAGAGTGTTGCCAACACGCGGCTTTTCATGCCGAGTAGTCGCGGAAATTGAGCTGTTAGCGATCTTTGCGCGTGCAATCCCAGATGCCTACATGTCGCGACCCCCAGAAGGGATGAAGGATGGAGGAAGGAAGGGGTAGTGGTAGTGGTAGTGGTGAGCCTGAGAGAGAGAGAGAGAGAGAGAGAGAGAGAGAGAGAGAGAGAGAGAGAGCGTCATTTGAAAACCGTGGTTGTTTTGCTTTTGCGATCAACTTTCAAACTTGCCGCTCAAAAAAAAAAACAAAAAAAAAAACAACCCCCCCCAAAAAAAAACAAAACAAAAACAACAACAACAACAACAACAAAAAACAACAACAACAACAAAAAAACCACAAAAACAACAACAACAAAAAACAATACTGTGAAAATTCAAGAGAGGGGGAGAGAGGTACTGTATTCGGGAACTGCGTGCTACTATTCGAACACATTGTTTGTTTGTTTGTTTTTTGTTTGTTTGTTTGTTAACAGAGAGAGAGAGAGAGAGAGAGAGAGAGAGAGAGAGAGAGAGAGAGAGAGAGAGAGAGCGTCATTTGAAAACCGTGGTTGTTTTGCTCTTGCGTTCAACTTTCAAACTTGCTGCTCAAAAAAAACAACAACAAACAATAATGTGAAAGAGAGTCACAGACAGACAGACCGACAGACACTGACAGGCAGACAGACAGACAGACACACTGAGACAGAGCGCTTGAGCTTTTTCAAACTGAAAACTCCAAGTCTTCATTCATTTACCAGCCCCACACACGTACAAGTATTCGGTTCACGTAACACTTCATTATTCAGCCAGCTGGCAACCTTTTCCTCCTCCACGTCAACTGTAGCGTGGTCTAACAGGACCACCAGCCTGACGTATCTAAGTATAATACATGTACATACAAAGTTCCTCACACCTGGGTTGTACACGATGCTGTGTTCTGTGTCATAAATACACTATGTTTGCTGCAAACTTGTCACGCCCATTTCTGTGTTTGCGACTTGTTAAAGATGCGTCACTGACTCTGACAAAACTTGAGGTTATGCGTGTGTGTGAGTTCTGAACAGGCAAAGTTGGAAGCTGCAAACTTTGCAGGTGTACTAACTTAAAAACAACAACAACAACAAACAAACAAACAAAAACTCAGTTTACCGTTTGGTTTTGGTCTGTTTTGGTTTGCTTTTGCAATTAACACCAAACCTCAAAGACTTCCGAAGATTTGACAAATAACAGATTTTAGGTGAAACTTGTTTTTAGCAGTGACATTAGCCCCCCCCCCCCCTCACCCTTCCCCACTCTCTCTCTCTCTCTCTCTCTCTCTTCCCTCGCCTCTTCGCAGCGGCTTCTTGTCGGTACAAGTGAAACTAAATCGATGTTTTCCCTTTTTTCCCCTTTACTTAACCTGAAAAATTCTTTTGAAGGCACATTTCTTTATGTTAAAATTCTGAATAGTATTTTAACACAGTTCATTGATGTCACTCCTTCCCACTGTCGGAAATATGAAAGAACTGAAAATCCAAAATCCGAGCGAAAAGTGTTCTTTAAAAAAAAATAATGACAATAAACACTTTGGCGATTAATAATAATAATAATAACTGAGTGGTGTGTAGGCGCTTTGCCCAAATTCTTGAATAGGCTTAAAGCGCCGCGAACTGAACCCAACACGCACGCTGTCCGCGTGAATCACACGCATTCTCTCACACACTGGACATAAACACATTACAATCACGTGGTGCGAAGGGTCAGCTCAGCTATTTAAGTTTCGGAATTTAGAACTGCATTTATTTTCAAATTTTGTTGGCTGAACATTTCCAAAGCGAATCCCTACAAGCCCAACCGCACCAAAGAACTACAAAGCAGCATTAAAGTTGGTCCCTTGGTTAACCTCGACCTTTATATGTTCGATGTACAAAGAAGTGAAACTGGATAGAATTTTCTATATATATTTACACATTGTTTTATTTTGAGTTCCTTTTTATTCCAGTCTGCCGAAGAAGAACTTTAATTAGCCGCGAAATAGTCTTTGCTGCTTGCGCGGCGTTAAACCCTAAATAACTAACTAACCCACCCTTGGTTAACTTCAGTACACACTGCCACAGTAAATGCCCCTCACTAAAGAGGGCACCCTTGACGGAGCGGATAACCCCTCTATTGCCCTCACAGACACAATTACGAGCACAAACACGCTACCTGCATCTTTAAACCACATAAACCAAGACGTGTTTTCCCCTCCTCTCTCCCCTTACCTCCTGTGTAGCGGCGTGAAATGTCCGCCCGCCGTTGACTTTGTAATTTTGTAAAGACGCTGCAAACTTTACGAAGTTTATGAATATTAAAGAAAACATCTGGTGGCGGGAGGTTGTGTGTGGAGTGAGATGTCTGCTTCTTGCGGCGGAGTGGCGACGATGTGACGGTCTCACACGTGTGAAATATCCGGAGTTGTAACCAACAGTATCACACTGGGGTAGGGTTGGAGGATTAAAAATGTAGATGTACCGGTAGCTGTTGGAAAATCCACGGCGTTTGAAATTTATTTTTCTCACACGCTCGCACATACACTCGCAAACAGAGAGAGAGAGAGAGAGGCGGACGGACGTACGGACGGACGGGCGGACGGACAGAGAGACACAGCAGACACACAGACACAGACAGAAAGAACAATCAGTTACGATTTTCACAGTTTAAAAAAAAATGTAACGGCACCCCTCTGCATAACTGAGAACTCAATACACGTAGAGCGCTAGTCAGAACCATTTAATAAACAGACAAATACCGTGTGAACTATTTCCACAAGACACAGAGTAGGTAAGAGAGAGAGAGAGAGAGAGGTGTATATATGTGTGTGGGGGGGGGGGGAGGTAGGAGCTGGGAGTGCATAGGTGAAGGCGACACACCACAAGCATATCAGTTCTGCATGACTAGCAACATAACAGAAAAAGTGAGGGCGGTGTGCACGCGCTGGTGACTCTGCTACATAGCATTTCTGATAACATGCCGTGCGCCCAGCTACACTAACAACACACCAACATCTACAGCGTGGGAACATCGGTTTCTGCTCATCAGTAACTTTCCCCTGTCCTTGCATACGCATTGGAGTCTGTGTACAAACTAAATGCACATCTTTTCAGGTGGGGCCTATGCTCCACTTGGAGCCAGGGGCCTAAGTAAGTAAGTAAGAAAGTATTCAGGTGTATAATACTAATAAGCCAACCGTACTAACCCCGGCTGGAGCCAAATAAACTAGTGTCCAAAAGAAACGATACCAAACTGTTGTCAGAATGTTTTTGTGCAAAGTGATCCCCGAGGCCTAAAAACATAGGTTTACGTATCCCACGTCCCAAATACAGCGTCCGCGCTCGGGAATACCGGAAACATTTGCTAATGAAATATACCACTCCGAAATTTCTGTATTGTTCTGCTTTTATTGTATGTCCTTGCCAACCCTTGGTATCGTTTCTTTTGGACACTAGTTTATTTGCGCTGGCTTTTTCATCGTTGCCCCGTCTTTGATATCACCCTATGTGGTGGAAAAGGACGTTAAACCCCCAAACACCCACCCACCCTCAGGATTTGCTGACACTAATGATTAGTAGGACTCGAAATCCACTCACTGCAGTCGTGCATTGAGATATTCACGGGCAGAGCGATTCGCGTGGACAGTTCACGAATCCGAGTGCTACCTCGTAATTATTACACCTCAGGTGTTTGAATTCACTGAAACTGTGTTTGCGGAGAATATAGGAACTCTTCATATATGATATAATCAGTTTCATTACCTTGTACACTGACCCAGAACGGACCTGTTTGCGGAGAATATATAAACTCATCATATTATGATATAATCAGTTCCACGACATTGTACACTGACCCAGAACGGGCCATGTTTGCGGAGAATATAATTATGAACTCACCATATATGATATAATCAGTTTCATGACATCGTATACTGACACAGAAGAACCTGAAGAATAATAATAATAATAATAATAATAGAATATTTATATAGCGTCTAACCTTATCTAAGCTCTAGGCGCTTTACATAAAATACATATTTATTCATATTAAGGCATTAAAAACTAAGAGCGTGGGAAAGCTATTTCCCCTACACAATGGGATGCTATCTATTTGCTGACCTTCCACAACACAATTTGTCGTTAGTTCTGGTACTGAGCACACACAAAATGTACACAAACACTCTCGCCAGTAATCAACACACATACCAGAAACGTGGGAAAAGTCATTTCCTGCTTCGAATCAGACACAGAATGCAATCAGTGATCGTTTGTTTTGTGGTGTCTGTTTTCTCTGACACTATCCAGAGTCCTGTGGTAGTGACTGGTGATGATCTGGCATGCACGTGCAGTACGAACACAACAGAAGCTGAGAAAACGACACAAACAAGGCAGAAGCGTGGGAAAATTCATCTCCTGGACAAAATCCAAAGGATCTATCACTAGGCATAATTATCTGGATTGTTGTGGTATGTGTTCTTAATAAGAACTGAGAAAATTAGATTTAGTAATGATATCACTTATTGTTACCTCCGTATGTTCTTAATGAGGTGTAAGACCTGAGAAAATTGGGTAATGATATCACTTATTGTTATCTCCCGATAGAACGTGGTATGTAACTGGTCATAGTGTAGGACGACCCTTGGTGGCCCAACACTACAAACGATCATGGTACAGTAGCTGTTACACAGTCTGTGTTGCCATGTCGATCCGTATGGGTCAGGTAAAACTTAAAGATTTACCCTCTCAGAGTATTATAAAGGCTGTTGCTGTTGTAATGCGTTGAGAAGTTGTGTTTTGTTAAGTTTAATGCTATGTTTACATTGTCTTTGCTGATGTTGGCGCATTGAGTTTTATTCAAATAAATGCGCCGTACAAATACCATTTATTATTATTATTATTATTATTGTACGGGGTGACGATGTTCGCTTCGGCATTTCCTTGTTCATTGTCAAAGTTAAGTTTCCCCATGGGACATTAAACTTGTTTATAATTATTATCATTTATTATTATTATCATAGTAATTATCATTCTCAAAGTACAACCCCTGGCCACAAGCTGAACTCAAACAGCTCCCCAAACTGTGCTAAACTAACATGCATGTCAGCAGGAAGTAAGAAAAATCAATAGCACTGACTAGCTGAATTAATTAAAGGATAATGCAGGAACTGATTTATGCAAACGAGTCAATGGGGTTAATTCTGTTTTGAGGACTCGTGTTCCTGTAATATTGTCGTGTGTGTGTGTGTGTGTGTGTGTGTGTGTGTGTGTGTGTGTGTGTGTGTGTGTGTGTGTGTGTGTGTGCGTGCGTGCGTGCGTGCGTGCGTGCGTGCGTGCGTGCGTGCGTGCGTGCGTGTGTGTGTGAGAGAGAGAGAGAAAAAAAAGAGAGAGAGAGAGATGTGGAATTCAAATGGAAATGTTCAGCCCACAAAATTTGAAAAATAAATGCAATTCTAAATTCCAAAATTTAAATAGCTGAGCTGACCCTTCGCACCACGTGATTGCAATGTGTTTATGTCCAGTGTGTAATTGGATGCGTGTGATTCACGTGAGCGTGCGTGTTGGGTTCAGTTCGCGGCGCTTTGAGTCGATGCATGAAATTGGATAAAGCGCCTATACAATGCTCATTATTAAATGACGTTGACTGATCACCAAACGCAGACTAGTATAGTGTGTGTCTCGTCATTTAGCCATGAAACTGACGAAAGCACGAAAATGGCAATAGAGAAACGGCTAGACACAACAACAAAACATAGGCAACAGCTATTTGTTTTTCTGACGCCTCTCATTTACTGGGTCAGTGATCTCAGTTTTCATTAAAGTGTGTAGGATTGTGTCTCTTGACGAGCTTGATGACAGGATTCTGTACATTTCGTGCCTCAGCCGATGTATTGTATTGTATTGTATGGTATGGTATGGTATGGTATGGTATGGTATGGTATGGTATGGTATGGTATTGTATTGTATTGTATTGTATTGTAATGTATTGTATTGTAATGTATTGTATTGTATTGTATTGTAATGTATTGTAATGTATTGTATTGTATTGTATTGTATTGGCGACATCAACTACTCATGCACGTACACAGCAGAGAGAATGAACGAACGAATAAACGAACGAATATTTTACAACGGAGATGAATTGACACGAATGATTTGCCAGAGAGAGAGAGACAGACAGACAGACAGACAGATGGACAGACGGACGGACGGACGCACAAACGGACGGACGGACGGAGACGGGGACAGAGTCAGACAGACAGACAGACAGACAGAAAAAGTGACAGAGACTCTGTGTGTGTGTGTGTGTGTGTGTGTGTGTGTGTGTGTGTGTGTGTGTGTGAGAGAGAGAGAGAGAGAGAGAGAGCGCGCACACACACACACACACACACACACACACACACACACACACACACACACACACACACACACTGAGAGCAAATTACCTCTACCGCTGTCTACTACCTTACATAAAACACAAAAATTAGTGATCAGACACAGATCCGCACACCACGTCCCTGTACACAAACATCCCCACAGTGATTTGTTTAGCCAGCTCAAAGACCGTGCGAGTCAAATATTTACCGGCTGGTCTCGGCGGCAACGGGAGTCAAAACTTCCCAAGAACTGATACTGTCATCGCCTCAGCGGAATCAAGGACAGACAACTGGGCTGACAAATGCCAGACAAACGAGAAAATCCTTGATGTGGGTCCTGCAAGGACTGCTGCAGTTTGAGAGAGCTCAGCGAGTGATGGGGCAAATTATTCCGCGACCAGCAGGGTGAGCTGTAAAGTTTCATCTCAGGTCAATTCGTCTGAACTAGCTCTAGGGTTAAATTTTCTGGTTTTTTGTTTTAAATCAAGAAGAGGGCCCGTTCCAGCACTGAAGGTGCCAGTGCCGTTATAGAAGGATTTTTTTCTCCCTTTCTTCGCTTCCTTTTTCATTTAATTTTGCTTCTGGGTTTCTTTTGTCCTAGTCTGGGTTAGGCCCGTAGCCGTGGGTTAAATTAACCTCGACTTTTACACACGGGCCCTCGGGATAACGGCCGACCATATTTGTAAACAAACTGCTTAAAGTTAGAGGTATATTCGCATACACCGATTGATAATGTATATATGAAGCCGTCATGTAGGTTGACCATGTACGAGGAAAGTCTGTACACGCATTAAAAGGATTAAAAATAAAAAAATATCGCTGTTCCTGTAGTGTCCTAGCGACTTGGAATCAATTAGAATAATCAAAAGGACTGTTATCCCATCATTATTATCATGAGTAGTAGTAGTAGTAGTAATAGCAATAGTAGTAGCAGTAGTAGTAGTAGTAGTAGTAGTAGTAGTAGTAGTAGTAATAGCAATAGTAGTAGCAGTAGCAATAGTAGTAGTAGTAGTAGTAGTTGTAGTCGTAGTAGTCGTAGTAGTAGTAGTAGTAGTAGTAGTAGTAGTAGTAGTAATAGCAATAGTAGTAGCAGTAGCAATAGTAGTAGTAGTAGTAGTAGTAGTAGTAGTAGTAGTAGTCGTAGTAGTAGTAGTAGTAGTAATAGCAATAGTAGTAGCAGTAGCAATAGTAGTAGCAGTAGCAATAGTAGTAGTAGTAGTAGTAGTAGTAGTAGTAGTCGTAGTAGTAGTAGTAGTAGTAGTAATAGCAATAGTAGTAGCAGTAGCAATAGTAGTAGTAGTAGTAGTAGTAGTAGTAGTAGTAGTAGTAGTAGTAGTAGTAGTAGTAGTAGTAGTTCTGGAAGCCTTGCTGGGAAATTCACTTTCCATTACAACTTTCATTCTGAATTCTATATGTTCAAGCACAGAACTGTGTACGTTTTCATCAGTCCTGCAGGATCTTAAAGCCGAAGACTCTTGAAAGAGATCAGAGAATAGGAAGGAGGAGGAGGAGGAGGAGGGGGGGGGGGAATCGAGGAAACTGGGGGAAGAGGAACGGAAACTCGTCCCTTCTTCTCTCAGCACCACGTCCTCAGCAAGGGGACACAACCCGTGCTGAGCCAAACCAGACCACTCTCAAAGGAAATGACGAAGCGAACATCGTCACCCCTAGTTTATTTGAGGAGTGAAAACAGCGCGAGAGAGACCTGGCGTAATTAAGTGCGATGAAATCTCGGAAATGTATGTGAATGCGGCCGAAATAAAACTCGACTGACATTTACAAGAATTAAATTGAGCGTTGAAGACGGTGTAGCTGAAAATGAACGCTGGAGACCAGAGTAGCCGGCAGTTTCAGGAATCAAAATGAACATTGCTGATGTAACTAGCATTTTCCGGGAATCAAAATGAACATTATAGGCGCAGCTGCTACATTCAGATGAACATTGTAGACTTAACTGGCATTTCCATGACACAAAATTAGCATCGGAGACGTAACTGGCATATTGAGGAATGAAAATGAATATTGTACAGCGGGGTAAATGGCATTTTTTAGGAATCAGGCTGGGGCATTGCTGAAGAAAAAAAAAAAAAAAAAAAAAAAGACTGAAACCTAGACCATGGTGCAGCAGTAGCACACCACTGTGGGACCACAGGGGCAACTCCTCACTTCAGAAAAACAAATTTTTAGCATTTTTAAAGGCATTTAGTAGCCTCTACTGAAACCCAGAAGTTAAATTTATACTGCCTTGGTACCGATATGCAAGCCTTCAAAACTGATGTCTCATGTACTATTACGTATCATGATTATATGTGCAACCTTTTCCCCCTTCCTTTTTTCGGCTGAAATTTTTATTATTATTATTTTTTTTTTTTTTTGTTGTTGCTGAAAAGATAGGAAATTTGACTGAAATTGCCAAATGACTGACAATTCCCCAGCCTGAGGAATCAAAATGAACAGTGCACACGTATCCGACATTTTCGAGAATCAAAATGAACATTTGAAGCGTGGTCGGAATTTCGGGTATCAACATGAAGATTGCAAACGTAGGTGGAATATTCGAGTTCAGGTATAAACTTGAAATGAACGCTGTAGACTGACGTAGCCGGCATGTCATGCTTAGGAATCAAAATGAACATTGAAGACATAGCTTGCATTTTTAGGAATCAAAATGAACTTTGCATACATACCGGGCATTTTCAGGAATAAAAATGAACATTGTTCACGTATCCAGCATTCTGGGAAATCAACTGAACGAACATCTTCAGGGTGGGCGGAATTTCGTGAATAAAAGTGAACGTTGCAGACCTAACTGTTATAGTTAGGAATCAAAATGAACACTGCATACATAGCCGTCATGTTTAGGAATCAGTTAAAATGAGCATTATACACGTATCCGGCATTTGGGGGGATCAAAATGAAGCCGGACTTTCGGGCGTCAAAATGAACATTGCAGACGTAATTATCTAAGATTTTCAGGAATCAAAACGACCATTGCAGACCGGGCTTGCAGGTATTTTCAGGAATCAAAATGAAGATTGCAGGCGTAGCTAACATTTTAAGGAATCAAAATGAACACTGTGGACGTCTGTCGACGTAGTTGGCATACAGGAATAAAAACAAACATCGTAGACTGACGTAGCTGATATTTTCAGGGTTCAAAACGAACATAAACCAACTATCAGCCCCTCATTAATTTTTAACCCATTTTAGTCCTGCCGAGCCAGTTATGCCAGAACATATTCCCCTGTTCAACTATGAGCACGGAATGCAACACTGGAAGCTCAGCAAAGGCATCGTCTATCACATTAGCACTTGAAAACAAACAAACAAACAAACAAACAAACAAACAAACAAACAAACACCCCCCCCCCAAAAAAAAAATAAATAAATAAATAAATAAATAAATAAATAAATAAAATAAAAAATAAGCTGAGTTAAAATGATAGCTCACACTGAATTCTATTACAGACACACAAAAAAAATTTCATAAAATAAACAAGGAGGAACGGCCCCGTCCTACAAAGTTGTTTCTCCAAACTTCATTTTATTTTGTCTGTTTTGTTGTTATTGTTGCCGGTTCTCCCCTCTCCATGTTCTACCAACGACACTAGATCCTCTACGACCTCGACCGGTTAGCCACGTGACTGGGGGTGGGGCCGGGTGGGGGAGGAAGGGGAGAGAGAGAGAGAGGCGGAGATAGAGGGTGGGTGGATGGGTGTTTAGGAGTTTAACGTCCTTTTCCACCACAAAAGGGTGATATCAAGGACGGGGCAACGAGAAAAAGGCCAGCACAAATATTTGGCCCCAGCGGCCGGGATTCGAACTCTCGGCCCAAGCATTGAAAGTCCAACGCTCTACCATTCGGCCACCCTGGCTCCCCAGAGAGAGAGAGAGAGAGAGGTCAGTTCCGTGAACTAAACATTTGCCGTCAGCCTCAGGCAGGTCGTCATACAGAGAGAGAGAGAGAGATGACGTCAATTCCGTGAACTAAACTTTTGACGTCAGCCTCTAGCACTGAGATCGTCTGAGGATGCTTGTTCATGTCTTGTGATTTCCCTGTTGGCTTTGTGACTTCTCCGACTGAATTATTTTTCACATGAAATCTGGAAGATCTAGAGGGCTGATGAAATTTCGGAAGCAGTGACAATACTTGCAGATTTTGTCTGTGAACCAAACATTTGACGTCAGCCTCAAGCTGCTCGTCTGTCAGGTGATACTTCTTCATATCTTGTGATTTCCTTGTTGTTTCTGTGACTTCCGTGACTGAATTAATTTTGATATAAAATCTGGAAGATCTAGAGAGCTGATGAAACGTGGACTTAAGTGCCTCGGGTTGTACTTACGAAATTGCAAGATTGGAACTTGTTTGACCAGCGCTTCTCGCAGAAACGTGAAAAAAAATGTGTTTATCTAAAAGCTCTGTTATTCTTAATACTAAAGCTATAATAGTGCAGTAGTTCATGTCATATGTGCAGTTGGCATAAGTGACAAAAATACCGGAATGATGAGTAATTTGAAAGAGTCTTTTCATAGATATTTGGCCTTATATGCAAACAACCCCTACCTCGGAAATATTTTTTTTACACAAAACCAGTCGGAGCTACAGAGCTGTAGCACGAATCAAGGCAGTGTGATTGGGTGAACTTCCAAAGTCTAGAAAATGAAGGAATTTGAACAACTTTTTCGAAAACATTCGTAACATGACCGATTTTTTTAAAATTGGCGATAACTCTTCTGAAAATGCGGCAGGCTAAAAATCGTGAAAGGTAGCTCTGGAGAAGGTGAATTCCCATTTTATCTCAAAGTAAAAAGGCCTCCAACGAGGTGGTTTAGGAGATAGTCATCATTACATCCGTCCACACACACACACACACACACACACACACACACACACACACACACACACACACACACGTCACTCCCGCCAAAAAGAACGCAGCAGCATAGTGTGCACGTAAGGTGTCTATGACGCAGATTTCGTTACGTCACTGTGTGCGTGAAAGTAAGTATTGTGTGGAGAAACGTCACAGTCTTGTATTGTATCACTGAAACTTGCTGCTGCGCGTAGCAAAATCTGCCTCGTCTCATAAAGTTGTTTCTCTATAGAGAAACAACTTAAAAAGAAGAAAGACAACGCAGTGTGAACCAAAAGGGATCGTGGAATTGGCCGCGGAATCTCACGTGTCGGTGCGGCCGGAACGAAATGTGTTAAAACGTTCTGGTCACATCTTGACACCCCCCAAAATGAACAGCTGCTTTCAGACATTTTTTTTTCTCCTGAATACTGATTTCTTGTGGGGAACGTAACCCCAAAATTTGCTAATTTGCATCCTGCGGTTTCCCCCAACACAAAGGAACACTCTCACAATCGCTGCATGGCAGCGAGAAGACGCGAGTGCAAAAACCCAGTCTATTGCAGTATCAGTGCACTGCACTTGCAACAAGCCGTCTACACAGTGTGTAGGGAGGGGGGAGGGAGAGCTGTCAGGGTTTTATCGGCTCGCTTGCAGTTCCGAAGACGATTTGACCGGACAGATTTATCACGTACGCTGCCCGCTTTATAGCTAGGCACGCTCCAATATTTCTAATTGATCCTAATTTGTGGCAATTGCTGGTTTGTAATTATAGTCAGCGCCGTCGACTCTTCAGTTAAAACTACAAACTGGTGTTGGTTGAAGAGAGGGTCGCGGTGGCATTTTCACTACGAGTGGACGGGCGGTTTGAGAAGTAGGGTTGTTCATTGTTAACTTTAAGTAGCGGCGTATGATAAGACGGGAGGGACATTTATTGAAGGTGCTGGGCGCAAAATGGAGGATACAGTCACTCTGCTATGCAGTATCCTCAATACTCACTTCCGTACTAACCACGTATCTTACTTACGTGTTTACTTACCTGCTTTACTTACGTACTTACTTACTTACCCACTAACTAACCTACTTACCTACCCACTTACTTACTTACCCATTTACTCACCTACTTACTTGCCCACTTACGTACTTACCCATTTACTCACTTACCCACTTACTTACCCATTACTCACTTACTTACTTGCCCACTTACGTACTTACCCATTTACTCACTTACCCACTTACTTACTTACCCATTACTCACTTACTTACTTACCCACTTACTGATTTACTTACCCACTCACTCACTTACTTACTTACCCACTTACTTACTTCAGTGCGTACCCACTCACTTTTTTTACTTACTCACCAACTTACTTACTTACTTAACCACATTTACTTACGCAGGCCTGCTTACTTACTTACTTACCAACTTACTTACTTACTTACTTACTTACTTTCATTCATTCATTCATTTGATTTTACATAATAGCGTTGAAACTTTTCTTCATTCATTCGTGTATTCATTTGTTCGTTCATTCATTCAAATCAACATTCACTGAAGCTCTCATTGCTTAATTTCGTGTATTACTTCATTCGTTCATTCATTCATTCAATCATTCATTCATAAAGTCGTTCCCTCGTTCTTTTATTATTTATTTATTTATTTGTTTATTTATCTATAGTCAGTATATATTTATTTTCAACACTGAGACATCAACTTTCATTATTTTGTATTCAATATTATGTCAGAGGCTTTTTTACGTGCAGCCACTCGGGGGTAACCACTATGTTTGCCCACAGACCGTCAGACATCATAAAATATACATAAACCTAAAGAGCGAAGTTCGCAAGAGTGTCAATATGGAAAACTCAAACACGCACGCTTCAAGACGACTTAAACCTGTTAGCAGCATGATGAATTATTAGCAGTCGTTACTATTTTCACCCCGGCACATAGAAATCTGTAGCGCCGCAAACGATCATGACACAAACGATAAAGGCGGCCATCATTTTCCCATATGTCTTTCACCCCGTTTTACACATCTTTTATGACGGAACGCTGCTGCTTTTCTCTCTCTCTCTCTCCCCCCCCCCCCCCTCTCTCTCTCTCTCTTTTCGTCCTAAGGGATGGGTGTCGTAAAATCTTGCTCGCTACAAATCGTTCTGGTAATTATTTGAAGACAAACGTGCAATAAAAAAAACAAATGGGCACATGCAAAATTCAGGGCTGCTGGTTTCAACTGAAACCATCATTGCACTCGATCAACCTGTTTGGGAATAACGTGCTGTTTGATGAATATGTAAAACCAGACACTCCTAGTTTAGTCTAGAGGTAAAATAAAATATAAAAAAAAAAACGAACAAAAAGGGGAAAAAACACACCTGAACACCGCTGATTATTCTGATAATCCCCATACTTCCTCAAACTAAACCTGAGACGCACTCCGACTTCCTCAATTGGCTAGACACAGTCAGTCCCCTACCACTACAGATAACACACACACACACACACACACACACACACACTGTAATATTAATCTTGAAAGGGAAAAAACCGAGCCTAAACTACAACCCTGTTAAAAACAAACAATACCTTTGCTGATATCACACACACACACACGCACGCACACCCACACACACACACACACACACACACACACACACACACACACACACACACACACACACACACACTGCAATTAATCTTGTAATGAAAGAAACCGAGCCTAAACTATGATCCTGCTAAAAAACAAACGACACCTTTGCTGATATCACACACGCGCGCGCATACACACACACACACACACACACACACACACACACACACACACACACACACACACACACACACACACTGCAATTAATCTTGTAAGGGAAGAAACATAGCCTAAACTACAATCCTGTTAAAAACAAACAATACCTTTGCTGATATCACACGCACGCGCGCGCGCACACACACACACACACACACACACACACACACACACACACACACACACACGCACACACACACACACACACACACACACACACACACACACACACACATTGCAATCAATCTTGTAAGGAAAGAAATCTAGCCCACACTATCCTGTTGCAAAACAAACAATAACTTCACTAACGCTCTTTGCCACTGATCACGCATTTGTCTCCCGAAGTCTATTTCCTCCCAAACCGGACTGCAAGCTGCAATTGAATCGGTCTGGCATGTTTATTAATCACTTGATCACATGATACGCATCTATCCGTCACTCGATAGCCATTGGGTGAAGCCTGCGTCAGTGTTATTGAGTGACAGGTTAGCAGCGGGAATGTGTGAAACAGACAAAGCCACGGGTGCTTGCTGAGCGTCGGATATCCAATAGTTTTCATCGATCAACTTTCACAGATGGGTGAGCAGCAGCCGGGTAGCAATAGCAGTGCACAGTGATGCATTTTTTTTTATATTATTATAGTTATTAGTAGGCACTCCAGGTTTCTTATTTATTTGTTAATTTATTCATTTATTTCGCGAACTGTGTGTGTGGGATCTCTTTATTTCGATTGCTGCTTTCATCTTTCAAGACATATACATATTCACTTACTTCGTTTCGCAAATAAAAAAGAATTGCACGTGAATACACAACTAAAGATTTTCCCACACAATTACCTGTATGATGCATAAACTATAAACGATAACTCATTTTGATATCTCGTTTGCATTTAAATGTCACATAATTATCCACAGCTGTCATCGTCGTCATCATCATAATCTTCATCACCGTTATTATCATAATCATCATTATTGCACGAAATCAGCCACTGACAACACTTTTCAGTTGTGTCACAGTGTGTGTGTGTGTGTGTGTGTGTGTGTGTGTGTGTGTGTGTGTGTGTGTGTGTGTGTGTGTGTGTGTGTGTGTGTGTGTGTGTGTGAACAGAGCAGTTCCACCCTGAATTATTTGTCAAAAACAAACAAACAAACAAAAAAACCCAGACAAACAAACAAACAAGAAGAAAACAATCGGTAACAATGTCAGTATACGTGACATTGTACCGACGTCTTTTGATTGGCACTGGTAATCACATCTATACAACAGAATCTAAAACTATGTTAAATGTGAGTAACAAGTGGATGATAGGAAAGGAGGAGGATTTGTCCATTTGTATACGTGGCCGTTTATATCTCGGGCCTTTGTTACAGACACAAATAAACAAAAACTGAACAAACAACAACAACAACAACAGAAAAAAAAAATGCCTCGAACAGACGACAGAAAAGTAGAGACAAGACAGACAGAGAGACAGAAAGGCAGAGAGGGACAGACAGAGAGACAGAAAGGCAGAGAGAGAGAGAGAGAGGGTGTTTGGGGGTTTAACGTCCTTTTCCACCACATAGGGTGATATCAAAGACGGGGCAACGATGAAAAAGCCAGCACAAATATTTGGCCCCAGCCGGGATCGAACTCGCGACCCGAGCATTAGAAGTCCAACGCTCAACCATTCGGCCACCCCGGCTCCCCGGCAGAGACAGACAGAGAGACAGACAGGTAGAGACGGACAGACAGAGAGACAGACAGGTAGAGACGGACAGACAGAGAGACAGAAAGGCAGAGAGAGAGAGAGAGAGAGAGAGAGAGAGAGAGACAGAAAGGCAGAGAGGGACAGACATAGAAACATGGAGAGAGAGAGAGAGAGAGAGAGAGAGACAGACAGACAGACAGACAGACAGACAGACAGACAGACAGACAGAATTTACATTAGATTTATTATTTCATGTACATGACCATGTAAAGGCTGAAAGCATAGAGATTGCATAGCACAAATTATATAAGGAGAGTCCATTCCCCTTGCTCGGCCTCTGACCAATAAAAACTGTCCGCGAGCCATAATTATCATGTAATAAAAGTTTATCTACACCTCTGCCCCGGGCGATACACAAGCAGAATGTGTACAACACACAATACCAGCTCCTGGCTTTGTCCTGCTGCTGGAAAAGGACACAGAGGGTCATGTAAATCACATCCCATAACACAGCATGCAGGCAACGGTCGGACCTCAATATTATTTATGCTGTACGCCGCTAGTATTTACGGGTATTGCGTTTACGTGCTTAGCATGCTCGTCAGTTTCACTTGTCAGTCTCCTGTGGCTTGCCGTAGAAAGACTACTTTAAAAGAAAAGGGCGGTGGGGAGGGGGGGGGGGGGAGAGAAAATAAGTAGGAGCCCCCCCCCCCCCCCCCCCCCAAAAAAAAAAAAAGATATAAATAAATAAATAAATAAATAGACAAAAAGCAAAAACTAAACAAATAAACAAACAAGAGTGAAAACAACAAAAACAGCAACGAAACAAACAAAAAACACAAAAACAAACAAACAAACACAAAAAAACCACACACTTGCATTCTGTTAAAAATGACCAGAAATCCCCATGGACCCATTAAAAATTGATTATAAAATACAGATCCCCATGGACCCATTAAAAATTGAGTATAAAATACAGGCCAGCAGACAGACACATTTTACCAGAGAGCACGTACAACGTTATTTATTTGCCATTTGTTTATTCATGCGAAGGTTCAAGTTCAAGTGGGGGCACCTTGAGGCTGGCACACTTTCTTGTTTTTATTATTATTATTATTATTATTACACGTATTATTATTATTATTATTATTATTATTATTATTATTATTATTATTACACGTATTATTATTATTATTATTATTATTATTATTATTATTATTACACGTATTATTATTATTATTATTATTATTATTATTATTATTATTACACGTATTATTATTATTATTATTATTATTATTATTATTACACGTATTATTATTATTATTATTATTATTATTATTATTATTATTATTACACGTATTATTATTATTATTATTATTATTATTATTATTATTACACGTATTATTATTATTATTATTATTATTATTATTATTAGGTACATAGTTGGCAAGAGCTTAAGAAGAGAGAAGTAAACGCCCGACAAATTAGTGCTGGTAGTCTTGAGGTGTGAACTTGACCTCACAGATAGTATGCATCCCTAAGTCTTCTTCTTATAACAAACTAAATGACTTACATCGTCCCACTTTTAACCCAATTCCCACCAAGTAAGTTTGCGGTTGTGCAACAGTAGCCTCAATTTTAATAAAAAATCATAATTAATTTATGTGTGAGTGGATTTGAATTTGGCTTAGTGGGAGTGTTGCACTTTGATTATACTCGTGTTTGGTGCAGTGAGAGCCAGCCAAGGAACCGTTAATTTTGCCTGATTTTCGCATACAGGGTCCAAAAATGAAACAAGTCAAAAACGTGGGATATCCGTCCGCGGGATATGAAATATGCTATAATGTCCTACGGGAGAAAGAAAATTGCCACTGGCAAGCTCAGAGAATTTTAGCGGAGTGTAAACTGACGCACACACAACACAAGCGATGTGGTAGTTAGGGTGCGCATACTCAACGTGGCCTAGCCTATTTTCTCTCACCGCTTCGCATAGCGGCGTTATCCCCTACAATTTATTGTTTTCGGCGTCTCTCTCTCTCTCTCTCTCTCTCTCTCTCTCTCTCTCTCTCCCTCTCTCTCTCTCTCTCTCTCTCTCCATGCTACTGGCTGACATGCGAGCAGCTGTTGTGAAAGTCATGACCTGTTCTTTTCACAGGCCCTTGACAGAATAAAACGCAACAGACCGTTTTCGCCTGGGCCCCGACTGTGACTACCGGAATAGTACATGTGTATCAGCCTGGTATACGCGGCCCAGGATCTCTGCTCGCACTTTGTGTAAACGCTTAGTCGAACTGCGTACATGTCTCGGTTGAGAGAGAGAAAGAGAGAGAGAGAGAGAGAGAGAGAGAGAGAGAGAGAGAGAGATTATAAAAATAAAGATTTCTTTACTAAACTGACAAAATAAGTTAATCAGCCATAGTCTGAAGCAAAAATGGTAAATAAATAAATAAATAAATAATAGATGAAGCCATGAATGTTTACTAGCTTGATGATATAAATACTCAAATAAATAAAACAAATGAATCAATAAATAAATAGGTAAATAAACAAATAGATCTAGTAAATAGACAGATGGACAGCCAGCCAGACATAGATAGATAGATAGATAGATAGATAGATAGATAGATAGATAGATAGATAGATAGATAGGCGAGTACAATCATCAGTAGCTAATTTGTCACTCTCATACTGAGAATGTGGCACTGAGGCGCTGAAATGGACCAAACTGCCTGAGAGAGTTTTGTCGGTCAACTGAAGCTGTAAATAAATAAATAAATAAATAAATAAATGTTACAGCTATTTTAAAAAAAGCAACCCAAGAAACAAAAGACTTAATAAAAACAAAAAGTAGATTTTGATTGCAGACTGGAACATCATGTTGATGAGTTACAAAACTGAAAGAACTCAAACACCCTAAATAAATAAATAAATAAATAAATAAATAAATAAATAAATAACCCTCTAATTATTTTTCTCGTTCTATCAGTGAGCTGCCAATGTTAAACACGATCTGTGATAAATATCCCACATTCCGTTTTTCTGTATTTCGCATTCATTTGTATTCTACCGTCATTTAAAACAAAATGGTGCACACACACACACACACACACACACACACACACACACACACACACACACACACACACACACACACACACACTGACTGAGACAAACTCTTCAAACCATACTCATATTCATTTCCACCGAATGAAACTGATTTATGGCTTAATATCCTTTCAGTGGAGTTACAGGCAGCTGATCAGTTTCCTTCCACTGACTAGAATATTTTTACCCGGCAGTGAAGTGAAAGCAACCAACAACAACAGCAACATAAAAATTATTTATGTGAACTGTCACCAGTGACACCCCGTGCTTTCTTTCTAGGTCGCGGACCGGGTTTTCTGGTGAGTTATGAGAGTTCGGGTATCCGGGGTACGAGGCACAAACACACCCCACCCTCTCAGCCCGGGACCCCTTACAGACCACACCCACCCGTACCACGCCCCTAAGTCGCACCCCTCCGTACTTTATATTTTTAATTATTACGCTAATTCAACAATGCGATCAACTGCCAGAACATTGTGAAAGGAAAGACGGTAACTGTGAGTCATTCATTAGTTATTTTTGCCGACGTGTAATGGTCGAGTATGAAAGGTTCAGTCCTCATAACGACCAACTGTGCATTCGGCTGCCAGAGCCTTTCGGCGGAACACGGAAACAAATTTTATTTTCTCTAGAATGAGACAGAGATGTTTCACACTCAATATGTCTTTCACAGAGTCAAGCACTCGACTCGTAAAGTTCTTCAAGTGGAAATCAGTTGTAGGAGATTAGATGAGATCGGCGCTGCCGCAAGATTTACGATCAACAAAAACTGACTAACGCGTACTGAAGTAAGTAGCGGTTTTTTTTTTCCTCGCGCTGCAATGGAGGCGAGGTTTCTGGCGACTGATCCTTGTCAGAAACTTAGCTACCGAAGTAATATGTGTGCGGGAGTGTTTGGTAGTTTGTAACGTCTTGTATTTACAGCGAGGTTGATTTCCAAGACGGTAGTGGCACTAGGGAAATGTCCGTATACGTTTCCGCACTGTCCGGTTTCGAACGCGAGACCCTACCGTCCGATCAGTCGCCGGACCAGCTGAGACGACCGTCTCTCTACAAAATGGTACTGACGAGACACAACTGACAACACCACAGCCACAATGACTAACGAGTCAAAATGGCAACAACAACAACACAAAAGCACATAGAAAACATGAAGGTATAACATTATAACTTACCTGCAACGCTTTGCCGTTTGTTGTTCTGCCTCGATTCCTTCATCCACGGGTAGATCTCGGCCTGCTGTTTGCTGCTCACCCCTACGTGTAGACCCCCCATCCCGGGTGGGCAGTTCAGAGAGGTGTTCTGCCCGCACGGGCCGCCGACCAGGCCCGGGTAGTGGCCGTTGTTAGCAGGCTCTGCGCCGTAATCCCCTCCCATAGGCGGGCACCCGTCTACACCGGCCAGGGCGGCCTGGTTCTGCAGGTTGACGCCGCAGTTTCCACCGCCGTAATACAGTCCAACGGCATGTCCTGAGTCGGGTGCAGGTGCACCGTAATGTCCACCCCCAAAGCCATTCTCGTACTTGAACCCGTTCTCGGGCGGGTAGAAGCCGTGATACGAAGGCATTCCGTCAGTGGGGAACGCTTTCTGCATCTTTCCCAATCCGCAATTTATTTCATTCGCCTCCTCTCTGGACATACTATTTACTTGCCACTGGGCCCAGCATGGTGCGACGCTCGGGAGTCACGTGGCCTGGCCGCAGCCAATCGCGGGACTGGGAGGCGCAGCGCGCGGGCCTGAAAATAGACACACGTGCGACGAATCAGTACAGGCGAGGAGAGTGGCTTTGGTGGGAGATTGACGGATGAGCTGCGCGCTTGCAGAAAAGGGACGATTTGTTGGGTTTGGGGGGTGCCGCTGTGTTTTCAGTGGAGGGGGACGGACAGAAATGTCTGAGAAACTGGAAACTGCGAGGCTAAACAAGCCGTAAATCGCATCGGTCTTTATGCTGAAATGATCATAAATAAAGACATGCACATGATCCGTGTGTTTTGTGTCCGTGTTTGAAACTCCAGACTAAAATATCGGAGGAAATAATGATGCCGTTTCCATCAGTTAATAAATCAGCTAACAAGGATGGATTTCTTTCATAGAAATTTGACTTTTTTGTGGGTCCCGACGAACAACCGTATCGCTTTTCTTGTGTTGTTATCCCTGAAGCACAATTTGTACCGCGAATGAGTATTCCACGTCTTTGATTCTTTTCGCTCAATTTGAATGAGAGATGAATTTGGTCCTGTATGCGAAAATCAGACAAGATTAACTGTTTGTTGACTGCAGCAAACACGAGCCAAACTAAAATCCATGCAGACATAAATTATGATTTTTTTTTTTTTTTTTTGTGAGGCCACTGGTACACAACCCAACTTCTTCCTGGTAGGAATTGACTTAACCCTTTTAATCCGCAGACACGCAGTGACGACTGCTAACACTGACTGACTCAGTGGCTCTCGTACACAAAACTGTGGCCGGAAATGGACAGGTTTTCTTTCTTCAAGTTCACCACACATGCGTTACCAATATTTTACCATCACATACTATTCACTGATCAGTTTTAGTTTTGAGAGCGTGTGCCAATGTGTGTGTAGGCGGTGTGTGTGTGGGGGGGGGGGAGACTGTGTGTGTGAGTGAGAGAGAGAGAGAGAGAGAGAACTTGACGAACGAAATTTTTTTTCAACTGACGGAAAAGGTTTGGTCACACAATCTGTCGTTGCTACACAACACACACACACACACACACACACACACACAGAGAGAGAGAGAGAGAGAGAGAGAGAGATGAAATTGTCATCAATCTGATCGGGTCTCGTCAGTCAGTCCGTCCCAATACAAGTCTCGTAAATTTCCAATTCGTCCACCATGTGACAAACCTTACTTGCGATACATTGACTGCATGCCGTTTATCCCCCCAACCCCCACCCCCTTACCCCATCCCCCGACCCCAGCCCCCTAGAGTTTTCCCCTCCCCTCCCCTCCTTCCACAGCCTCTACCACTACTGAGTTTCCTAGCTACTAGCCCCACCCCCTCCCGACTGTCTCACCGATCCCCTCCCAGCGGCTGCGCCCCACCCTCCCCTCCCCTCCCCACCACCACCACCACCACCACCACCATCACCATCGAACACAGCATCACTATAGGATCTGTCGCCAAACTTTCAGTTCCAGCTTTTTAATACGTTGCGTAGTGAACCGACACTCACCCTTGAATAGTTACGGCTAACTTCATGCATACAAGCAGAGTACGGGTTACTAGACTAGGCCATGGGGATAGGAGAGAGAGAGAGAGAGAGAGGAAGGGAGGTGGAGGGGGGGGGGGGGCGGGAGGTAGTCTGAAGGGGGGTCTGACAAAGATATATGACGGTTATCTTTATCCCATGTTGTCCATGTGAGCGGAGATACAAATCTAGCTTTCATCTCCTTTCAGACAGTTAGTTCTGCTGGCGTTTGACGGTGACAGGAACGTCAGTAGAGTGAACGACGGTGGATTGTATTGTCTGCTACATGTCGCCTGCTCTGTGCGTGTGTGTGTGTTGATGGTCAGTTGTGTTTTCATGTACGTCTGTGTCGAGTCAGTTGGTTTTTCGCACCAGCGACTGAAACAGCGTCGAATGTGCGGGGTTCACCCATCCTCACCTGAATGTCTCCAGTCTTCGATGCTGATTTCAAGTTGATTGAGAATTATTAAAGGTTGGAAAAGGGGTAAGAACCACCAAACAACCGTCTCTGACGTGGCGAAGAATTCATCATCTGTTCCTGTGAAACAACAACAGTTTTCAGTACCCATACTGCGGGCAAAGCCTCCAACGAGTAAGTGTTGGTAATGCCGATCTTGGTACAGAATTATTGAAAGCCGAAAAGGGGTAGCCGACATAGCCAAAGAAATGTCTTGCGTACAAACGCCGTTCACGGGAGTTTAACCGATCTTGCGAATTCTCCAGTCAGTAAATATTGGCAACGCCGATCTTGACTGACAAGGAATTATTTTTTTTAACATGTACAGGAGATTAAGTGTAATATAATCAAAGACATGTCTTGCGTGCTAGTCGGAATCATATCGACATTCTTCCTTTGTCAGTGAAACAGCACGACAGAGCGAAGTGAATTACATCATTACATATTGTACAAAGGGTTATTGCCGACAGTCGGAGAACTGTTTGCACGGCGGCAATATCAGTATATGTATGTCATCGTAGGCAGTATAACTGTGTTGCAACCTCTGAGTCCGATTCGACGTTTGTAAGTGCAAGAAAATTGCGTATTTTGCGTATAGAGAGGTCGGTTTGTTTGAACCTGCAGAATATGCAGAATAGCGTAAAGTGTGTGTTAGATTCCCCCCCCCCCCCACCCCCGAGGTTTCACCGTTTCAAACTGTCTCTAGAATATGTTTGCAATACAATTTCAGCGTTGTTCGGCGTGTTTTGGGCATATAATCAAGTCGGAAATCGTTAAAAAAAAAACAAAAAAAAACGGTCGCAGCCGGGAAGTAGGCTTACATTTTGGGGTTTTCGATTTACTCTCAGTATACAGTTACTGCCTGGCAGCATCAGCTGCCATGAAGGTCAGTTGCAAAATCATCGGTTTCAGTAATACTGAAACACTGAACCTCAGTAATGACGAGGCAAATTTCTGAGATCAATTTGTCAGAACACTTAATCTGAGGATTTCGTAACTGAAGAAGTCGAGTGCTTATTGATTTTTATGTCACTTCTTAATATTTTAGACTCTTTATATTTTTTTATTTATAAACATGTAATTTTTTAAAATTTCAATTATGTTATTTTTTTTATAAATCAGTGATTTCCCATTGCCACAAGAAGGAAATGACTAGAGACAGTCACATTTACGGTCTGTATATCAGTCACTGTGAATTTAAAACCAAAAAACTGACTGAACATATAAATCTGTAGATATGCCTCTACAAAATGTAGAATCACTTTCTAAATGAAACTGTTAACGACTGTTGATAACTTTACACATGTCACAAGAGCAACGAGAGGGAGAGAGACTGCCTGGCGATGGTCGTGACAACAGATATTGCAAGTCAATGAAATTAGCCCTCTTCAATAAAATATGAAACCATTAAATTTACCCTCCCCTCTCCCCGTCCGTAAATTTTCTTTGCACGTGCAATGTCCGTCAAAAATATTGAATTTACATCGTCACCACAGGCCGACAACAAGGAAACTGACTCTAGCTACCATCTGCCTGTCACAGGGGCCACGTGCCGAAAACTCCGCCCATATCACTGGCGGGCAGCTTCCGCCAAACTTGTCGTAAGGAAATGGAATCAATTTCTCCTACTCTAATTTTAACACTGGTGTCCATTTCAAAAAGGGAAGTAACTCCGCGGGGCTGGTACTGCGGGAGTTAGCCGCCGCTGATCGGAGAGAAAAGAAATTGGTTTCTGCAGAAATGAAGTCTGGCATGAGGTGGGTTGGGGAACATCAGTTTCAAGTCAATTATTAATTGGCTTGTTTTTTTCCCGGGGATTTTTCGCGCCCAGGATTCTTTTCTCCAACCTCACGGACGTTGTAGCGAGCGAAATCTAATAGTCCCAGAGTAGCGACTGATTAAGAAAATGCGTCAATTGTTGTGTAAATGAGCGTCATGAGGGGTCATGGGGGTCGCAGCGGTCTTTTAAGAAAGCGGTGACCCCAGAAGATCGTGTGACTTAGTTACGCTTCACCTCACCAGTCTCAAGTTTTTGGTCCTGTCATCAGTCGCCAAACAGTACTGAAGACAAGACTGTGAACAGTGACTGTAACGGTAGCATGCGAATACTGATTGTTCTATGTTACCCGGCTAAAGCACACAGCTTAATTCTCGTGCAAAAGTTGTGTTCATCAACTGAAGATTCCATGAAAATATATAAGACAAAAACAAGTCTTATTCTGATTGTAGTTTGACCGACTGGGCATTTACTCTAGTTTTTTTTTTTTTGTTTTGTTTTTTTGTTGTTGTTGTTTTTTTAAAGAAGCAGCAACCCATTAAAACTAAGGTGACTCAATGATGACACACTGCAAGAAAACAAAAAGATTAACACGACATGTTCGACACACTACACTACACTACACTACACTACACTACACTACACTACACTACACTACACTACACTACACTACACTACACTACAAATAAAGTAACGTACAGTAAAATGAAATAAGATATAACAAGATAAACTATTTCAAAATCACATAACAAAATAAACCAAACCAAATATAACAAAATAAAATAAAACAAAAATAAAAATAACATAACCAAGCCAATTTTAGATCCAAGAGTCCTGCAATAACTCTTTGCACCGTTTGGCAACGTATGAAAAGCCTGTGCAGAAGACAACATGACTACTGAAATAAAGTGAAAGGAGAGAGAGAGTGAGAGAGAGAGAGAGGAGAGAGAGGGGGGGGGGGGCCAATAAATTTTCCCTCCTGATCCGCTGGGCTATCTTAATGTTCGTGTAATAGAGCACACACACTGACTTCGGACACTTAATCGTCTGCCTCTTAAAACCGCTCTTCGCTCTGGATTTATGTGACATCCAACAAACGAGAGAGAGAGAGAGAGAGGGAGAGAGAGAGAGGGGGAGAGAGAGAGAGAGAGAGAGAGAGGGGGGAGAGAGAGAGGGAGAGAGAGAGAGAGAGAATTTCACTGAAATAAACAAGTCCACACCGAGCGGCCTTTTTTTTTTTTTAAACATTGGTTTGTAAAATATCTAAAAGGCATGGTTTATCTTGTGATGGCAGTTGAAAGCGCGCACATATAAGTGTCGGCTTTGAACTGGCACCTAGGAACGCTCTCAACTTATGAACTACTGTGTCTATGTCTAGCAGGAAGGATAGCGGCCCTGGTTTCAGCAGAATTAATGGAGTGACTGTACAGAAGAACTTAATACAAGTGTCATGTCATCTTGCTTGACAGGACTACCGTCTACTGACTTTTGGATTTTTAATCTACTGACTTGGATTTTTTTTTTTTACTGACTTGGACTTCTTATCTACTGACTTGGATATTTTTTTCTCAACTGAATTGGAATTTTTTTATCAGCTGATTTGGATTTTTTATCTACTGACTTGGAGTTTTTGTTTATCAACTGACTTGGAGTTTTATCTTCTGACTTGGAGTTTTATCTACTGGCTTGGATTTTTGATCTACTGACTTGAATTTTTTTTTTTATCAACTGACTTGGATCAGTTGTTCTTCCACGGACTTGGTACTGACTATGATTTTTTATCTACTTACTTGGATTTTTTTTTTTAATCAACTGACACTTGTTCTTCCACTGACTTGGATTTTTAATCTACTGACGGATTTTGTTTTTAATCAACTGACTTGGATTGTTCTTCACTGACTTGGATTTTTTTTTTATCTACTGACTTGGAATTTTTATCAACTGACTTGGATCGTTCTTCCGCTGACTTGGATTTTTAACTCTACTGACTTGGATTTTTTTTTTTATCAACTGACTTGGATTGTTCTTCCACTGACTTGGATTTTTCACCAAAAGAAGCACGGTGCATGTCAGTACTAGACGATTTTATTTCTCGGAAATAGCGAGCCGCCGTCTAAAACCTCAGAAACACAAAGTTCACATGGTTCAACAGAGGCGGTCCCAGTGAAACCATGGCACCGACAGTTTTTGACAGAAAAGATTTCGACAGTGAGAGTTTAATAGCGACAACTTACATACTTTCCACAGTGTTAGGTCACTCCATATGACGTCAGAATTTCATAGTGTTTCAACACTGTTTCAAGCTGGTGACGTGTTTATTTCTCCGAGTTTTTAAAGCAGGAATTTCATATTTTTCCCCTCAGGAAAAAAGTCAATTAGAAAACACTATTATGACCAGTTGATATATGAGATAAAATGGTTGGTAAATGGTTGGATAGGAGATTGACGTCTTTTTTACACCACACAAGGGTGACATGAAAGGGAGTGCAACGAGGAAAAACTCAGCACAAACGCTTTGCGCTCAAGTGGAACTTGATTCGAACTCACGACCCGAGCTTTCACTGACAGCCCCCCACGCTCAGTCTAACATCTCGACTACACCCCGGCTCCCCCAGGCAACCGAGAAATTTGCGTCATCAAAAACGTACGCAGCCAAAGCCCCTCCTCAACTCTTCCTTTGTTTACGCGATTTGTCTCGCGTCATCCAAACGCAGTCATGATGACGCAATAATGCTGCGTGACGTAGAGAGACATGTGGACGTCATAACGCAGACGACCCGTGACGACAAGGCACCGCGTCATTATGGCTGACACCAAGTGAGCGGAGTGGCCAGGAAAGTAGAGTTTGATGAGGAAGCCAACAAACAGCGCTACTCATTTCGGAGCACTTTCTCGGAAAATAATGATTTGATCTTCCAACAGGGACCAAGTGACTCGCGTATGTGTGACCGAATTGTCCTAACTCACGAAACTTTCCCCTTGTCTGTGGATCTTGTGTCTGTGGATCTGTGGAACTTTTCGTTCTTGTCTCTTTCACGGAGCCCGTTAGTAATGAAAACAGTGGTTTAGTTTGCGGTTACTTATGTTATTCAGTGCCAGAATGAGTATAAATGTGAACAGAAGAAAAACAAAATCGGGTGTTTCTGTTCATGTTGGTGGCTGACGCACCGCGATATACGTAATTATAAAATGACTAATTGGAATTTGGGGTAACTCTCTCTCTCTCTCTCTCTCTCTCTCTCTCTCTCTCTCTCTCGTTCATCCACCTGTCTGACTCATTTTTCAAGATTATTATTATTATTATTATTCATGCTGTTCAGTGTTCCCAGCCAGACGTTTTCCCTGTGAACTCTTCAACCACAATGTGTTATTTTGGAAAATCACCACATTTTTTTTGTGCTTGTAATCGTATAGGCGTAATGATACACAACGCTGTCCATAGATGAGGTTTCCAAACACCTCCCCCCCCACCCCCACCCACCCCACCCCCCCCCCTCTCTCTCTCTCTCATTTATTTCTTTTCCGTTTTTTAATGATAAATAATTTCACATCCGGTAAAAAGTTTAACCCAGCCACGGCTGAGGGTATATTGTCTCAGTTTCGTCCTAACAGCTTTTCCTTAGGCGCGCAACGTGTTATGATATTTTACAATGTTTGTGGAAAGTTGTCACTTTCCGATGCGTTCGACCAAGCGTGACGTGGCTGATGTGAATTTCACCTGCGCTGCGTGGCCAGTGTATAAAACATGTCAGGGACGTGATTATGACGTATGTTAAAACTACCGCTTCCTAGTCAGGGTAGATCAGGCAGAAAGGGAGAGAGGGAGGGGAATGGTGTACGGTTTCGGTTTTCAGGGTGATTATGTATCTGTTACGAACGGCAAAAAGGGAAAACTGAAGGGGAAAAAAAAACAAAAAAAAAAACAAACATAAAACCAACCCCCCCCCCCCCAAAAAAAAAAAAAAAAAAAACCCACAGAAATATTAGGTGTGTGTGTGTGTGTGTGTGTGTGTGTGTGTGTGTGTGTGTGTGTGTGTGTGTGTGCGCGGGGGTAGGGGGGGGGGGGGGGGGGGGGGGGTGAGGGGGGGGGGGAAGAGAATCCGGAAGCTGTTTAGTAAATCAGTAGAAATGTATAACAGAAAAATATGACCGTAAATTATCTACTTTTTGTCAACATTTTGGTGTGTGTGTGTGTGTGTGTGTGTGTGTGTGTGTGTGTGTGTGTGTGTGTGTGTGTGTGTGTGTGTGTGTGTGTGTGTGTGTTGGAGGGGGGTGAGGGGGGGATGTGGGAAGGGATGATTGTGGAAAGAAAATCCGGAAGCTGTTTAGCAAATCAGCACACATGTGTAAGAGAAAACATGAACGTAAATTATCTGCTTTTTGTCGACAGTTGAAAAAAAAAAACCCAAAAAACCCACATGATATCTCTCAGAGAGCAAACGCGACACGAGAGAGAGAGAGAGAGAGAGAGAGAGAGAGAGAGAGAGACTGAAACGTTTACGCCGTCAGGATTAAGACTTGTAGGCATGGTCTGCCTATCTTACAAGCTGTCCTGCTAATATAAAAACACTAAAAGGTAAAGGCTAATATGACAAAAAGTATACCTGGCATAAAAGGAGTAAATCTAATAGTTTAAAAAAAAAAAAAAAAAAAAAAAACATGCAAAGATAGAAAGAAGCGCAAGAAATTCTAAGGAAACACATCGGGAAATAGGTGAAAAAGTAGACAGCATGGTGTTTGAAATTGGAGAGAGAGAGAGAGAGAGAGAGAGAGAGAGAGAGAGAGAGAGAGAGAGAGCGACAGAGAGACAGAGACAGAGACAGAGACAGATAGACAGACAGACAGACAGACAGACAGACAGACAGACAGAGGGTGAGGGTCTTAACATCAATTACTCAATATAACACAGCAATAAAAGGCCAATATCACGGAAAGAAAACAGCGTAGCCCGGTTTCGGTGCGTTGACTACATAACTGCTGAACCTCTCAATAACCCCCAACAAGGACTGTAAATCCTCTTTTTATGCTGTATGCATGACTGGTCAGATTGCAATTTATTTTCCGTAATTTATTTTGAAAAAAAAAGAAGTGGCTAACAGATGGTAAGCAGAGGACTTTTAAAATTTATGTCCCGTCGAAGGACTATGGCTCAGAATTTCAGTGGGCACTGATGTAAGCCTTATTTATTAAATATTTACGTATTGATTTATTGATTTATTTGCTTTGTTTTTTGTTTGTTTGCTTTTTTGTTTCTTGTCTTTTGATTGTTTTGTTTTGTTTTATTGTTTGTTTTGTTTTGTTTTGTTTTGTTGTTGGGGCTTTTGTTTGTTTGTTTGTTTGCTTGTTTGTTTGTTTGTTTGTTTTGTGTTTGTGTGTGTGTGTGTGTGTGTGTGTGTGTGTGTGTGTGTGTGTGTGTGTGTATGTGTGTGTGTGTGTGTGTGTGTGTGTGTGTGTGTGTGTGTGTGTGTGTGTGTGTGTGTGTGTGTGTGTGTGTTTTTGGGGGGAGGGTTGCCGGGTTACGCAGTCGATGTTCTGAACTCCTATAAATCCTATAACATTTGTGCTAATGTTCTTCCTTTTTTTAAACACACTACATTCACTACGTACCTGCTGTCAGAGAGCCGCGTATATTATTTTCAATCAGGCCGCTCATCGTCTAGTTGAAGGACAAGTGTACTTTTCTCACATGATTGGAAAAGCTTGGGTCAACAACCAAAATTAATCCGGGCCAGTTTATAATTCTGTAACGTAACACGCGTTTCTAGGCAGTAAACCTGTCACTGCCATCACCTTAAATACTAGTGAAGCGTAGTCATAGCGCACCATAAAATGCACCATAAAATACGCTATAAAATATACAGATCATATTCCGCTTACTTCACAGCCGCCATGTGCTAATAATTTTGTTTGTCGTCAGCTTGTCCGTGCCCTACGTAAATAATATACCCGACATAATCGAATATAAATTGTACTGTCTGCGCCTCTGTTGGCGTAACGATAATTATAAAATCATAATAAGCTTATGATATCAGCACGGGCTTTCTTATAAAATATTGTTCTCAACGTGGGACGTTATAACTTAAGGTAGTCACATGATTTCTACATTAATTGATGCAAAAGTGTTGCTTTCAACGTAATCATGAACACTCATTGTGATTAAAGGTAAATGGAAAATGAAATTAGGGGATGAAACGAACAACGACTTAATATCATTAACCTCTTCTGAAAGCCGTTTCTTGCTCGGACGGCTCTGTCTCGACTAACAAGAAGATACTGGAAATGAATTTGCATTGGAATCAAAGAAAATTTAATCTGAAATTTACCCCAAAATTCACAGCCGGTAATACATGTATCATGCACATAATATTATACAAATAATGCAGAACTATTATCGTTACTCTTATTGCTGCACTATTCTTAACTAAAAACCAATATCACTTCTGTGGCTGTTTAAAGAGTCGAAGGGGCAGATTTTATGTGACAGAATTTGATATCATAAATTCACCGAGCCGAGCCTGCACAACTGAATATTTATTCATCGACCGACTAAACTTGACGTTAACAGAGAAACGTCATTATTTTCCTCCAACTGACTACAAGCGACAGCTTTCGTTTGATCGATAATAATCCACTTCAGTGTCTGAGACAGCTATCGCATTTTCAGTCCGACATCTATTCGGTTCAGATCTATCATTGCCTGCCCCAAAGAATTTACCGGCTACCCCCCCCCCCACACACACACACACACACACTCACCCTTTTAGAAAGTCTCTCTCTCTCTCTCTCTCTCTCTCTCTTCTTCTTCTTCTTCTATTCGGTTCAGATCTATCCGCATTGCCTGCCCCAAATAATTTACCGTCTACCCCACACCCCTTCACCCTCTTAGAAACTCTCTCTCTCTCTCACACACACACACACACACCCTCCCCCCCCCTTCTTCTTCTTCCTCTTCTTTCATTTCTTCTTCACACCCATTTTCTTTTATACTTTAGTTGATTACACCTTAGAGTAGCAAAGCTAATGTGAAAAAAAAATGACTATAAAGAATTTTCTACCGTTGTAAGTCTCTCTCCCCCCTACCCCCCCCCCCCCCCCCCCCCCCATTACACCCCCACCCGCATCTTCCTCTTTTCCTTCACACACTTTTTTCTTTCAGCATACTTTAGCAGATTACTCTTTAAAGTAGCAAAGCTAATGTGTGAAAAAAAGGACTAAAATGAATCTTCTACCGTTGTAACATAAACCCTCTCTCTCTCTCTCGGCTCTCGTCGTAATACTCCCCCCCCCCCCCCCCCCCCCTCCCGTCATCCCAGACACTGACAACAAACCTCTTTTCAGATTGCCGTCACATCCATAACACGTCGCTCCACTGATATCTCTCGCTGCCAACATCCCCAACATCCACTAGGTTCTGCTGCGTTCAATATCACGCCAGACGGGACACCTTTCAAGAAACCAATCGCCCGGGAAACCACACTGAGCGGTTGCCTGCTTGGGAGTCGCGATGACACCGCGGCAAGAACTGCTTGTCAGAGGTGTCCCTTTGCGGTACAAATATTGATATTTCTCTCTCCGTGTGTCTGGCAGTACAGAGCCCGCATTACTGCCGCCGTTATGCGGGAAGTCCAATCAGACTTGAGCAGGGGTTTCATAAGGCGATTTTTACGTGGGAGAGCGAGCGCGGCTGGACGACCGGCCGTGCTGGGTGATATCATCTGATGTTGCATCGGTGATATTCGTCAGTCACCATACTTGCAAAGAAAAGTGGTCTGTCTCGAACATTTTCGATTCTGAGATTTTGTGGCCGGGCGATACCTTTGCCAACCAGACTAACGTAGAATTTTGTTAGGCGATTTTTTTATGTCAGTAAGAGAGAACGCGGCTGGGACTGAGTGTGTTGCCGGGTGATATTATCTGATGTTGCACTGGTGAATTTCCTCACCTCATGCAAGGTTTTGCAGCAGTTGCGATCGGCCCGAACGAAAGATGCCATAATTATTGTTTCTATTGGAAGCGGGGGAAAATGCTTCAAACGGGACTCGAACCCTCACCCCTGGCAATAGTGGAAAGAGTTGTTACCGCTTCTCCACCGACCGTCCTCATCGTTGAAATGATAATCGCTGTCAGGAGTGTGTGTGTCTCCACAATAAAGAAATGCATTATTTTACAGCATAAGTACAACCAACACATACTGAACCTCATACTTATTATTTCATCATATGATAAACATAGAGTTACAATACTTGACATCAGCAAACATCGACGACGTAGTTGTTCACCTATTGCACACAAACAGCCGTTAAAAGGATTTTTGCAAGTGTGTCGTGTATGCCGCCTATATTATCTGGGAGGAGGGGGGCGGAGGGGGCGGAGGGGGCGGAGGAGGGACTAAACAAAAAGACAAGAAAAAAAAAAGAGAGAAAGAACAAAGTAACACTGACACCCAGTTAGAAGATTCTGCACGTTCAACGTGTATGTCGCCGCGTATTATCTGGAGACAAATAAACAGGGGACCACACCCGGGGAGAAGAATCTGTAAGTTTGTGTCGTGTGTGTCGCCGCGTATTATCAGTTTGGAGAAAAATATACCAAAGTGCAAAAGTAACAGGGGAACACACCCGGTGAAGAGGTTCTCTAAGTTTTGTGTCGTGTATGTTGCCGCGTATTATTTGGAGGAAAGATAAAGAAATGAAGAAGAAACAGGGAACACACGGTGTAAGAAGATTCTGCTAGTCTGTCATGTATGTCACCGCGCATTATTTGGGGGAAACTAAACAAAGAAACAAAGTAACAGGGAGCACCCCCGGTAAGAAGATTCTGCAAGTTTGCCATACATGTATGTCACCGTTTATTGTTTGGGGGGGGGGGGGGGGGGAAATGAACCAAAGAAAAACGTGACAAAGAACAAACGCGCACGTGTGTCTGTCGCGTTGTTTCGGCAGCCGGCGGCTGAGAGAGAGGAATTTCCAGGAACATCATTTTCATGCTTGGCGCTCCAATCTCTAGTACTTGGCGTGGTTGCAGAGCGTGTCGCCCACAGAGCTGCATTGACAGCTAGTGATTGATAGCTCTTGGGAATTTCCCTATCAGCAACAGAGCTAGAGATACGATCGGGTACAACAGAGGAGTGGTTCGGATCATCTGTGTAAATACAAGCGAAAGTATTATTGTTATTCTGTGGCTGCACATTTCGATTTGTCAGTCGGCTGTCTCAGTCCTGCCTTTTGTAAATGTATGCAGTCAATTAACACTGATTTGGAGTTCATATGTTGAATTGTGCTGTATTACGGCTTCACACCGACACAAATGAAAGCAGTGTCTATGGTAAGGATTACAGAAGTTTTACTATAAACACGGGCTTCTGTACAGAAACTTTGTCATTGAGAATGTGTCGTGGTGGCTTAGTCCCACTCCTGTGTGATTTATCATTGCTGCTCTAAAAAAGCTGATGGAGATAAGCAGCGCTGTTCTTGTATTGTTGCTATGTCCCCTGACGTGTAGACTCCTCCACCAAAACATGGGAATAAATTTGTCTTTTTTGTTGTCCTCTAAGCGTGCTCTGGTATCCTGACCTGTATGAAGCATTTCGAGAAAAGAATTTCCCACGGCAAGGTTTTCTCTGATCTGCATGCTGTCTTGTTTTCCATACGTTGTTTGCGTACGCGTATGTGTACCTGGTGAGTCAAAGTGTGGTTTTTCACCTTCAATACAAGTGAACTGTTGGCCTTTACGGTTAACCTCGCTCTGTCAACACACGATACAAGAGCGCCTCCACATCAATCTACCTCTTCAATAATCTTCAGCAATTTTCAAATTAAGTCGCCACGATAACTAACACAGCCAGCCTTGTTGTCATTTTACATACAACCCTTAAAACCTTAGAACATTCACATTCTGATGGAGAGGATGGTGGGACGAGTACACCTTTGCTTGTATCTTGTCTAGGGCTAACCCTCTTCTTCTTCCGCTATAGAATTGGGCTCATAGAGAGTAATTATCTATGCGGTGTGACTCAGTGTTTGGAGGTGGTCAGGAGGGAGAATTAAAAGGTTAAAACTGTGTACATTTGGAAGGGCGAGAGCATTTTAGGGGTGGCGAGGGTTGATTGCAGGTTGTGGAGGCTGCAGTCCCGGAACTGAAGACTCAAGTAAAGGAGCCTCATCACACACTGTACATCACGTAACACAGCAACTTCGCTGCCATGTTACAACCCTTTACAGTCTCAGTACCTTCGCATTGTGATGGAGAAGATGCCCGTACACCTTTGTTCCTATCTTGTCTGAAGCTAACCCCACTTCACACGCCTGGAGCGACCCGAGCAATTATCCTATTAAAACCTGGCCCCGCGCGACCGCTCGTGCTGTCACGTGCGGATGATGGATATCCCATAATGAGCGCGTGCAAATACGTGTGCTGACCACTGGTGGCCGTGCCATGGCATCAAAGACATTCTGGACAACCAGAAGGTAGAGGGGATTAGGACTGGGGGGAACACGGTGGGGGGAATGAGAGAAGACCACACCTGTTGGGTTTAGAGGTTAGATTGTCGGCGTCAGGGTGTGTTTGTATGGTTGGTTGTTCCATCGTTTGTTTGTTTGGACGGTTTGTTGATTTTACGTTCGTATGTTTGGTCGTTTAGTCGCTCGGCTGGTTGGTTGGTTGGTTTGTTAGTAAAATGTCGGGGTTTGTTTTAGTAAGCTACCATGCTTTCCATAAGCGGTGGAAAGGACGTTAAACTCCCAAACAGCCACCCACCCTACCAAGCTTTCCAACAAATGTGCTATAACATTATGCTAAGCTTTAAATGCTATGTTTGGACAGACGGTCGTTGGTTGGTCGTTGGGTTGGTTGATTGGTTAGTACAATCTCGGGGTTTGCTCGAACAAGCTGTCACGTTTTCCAGCAATTGTGCAAATCTTTACAGGTAGGCTTGATGCAAAGTATTTGAACTGAATCTCTCAACTTTGCACTACAACAAGCGAGAAGCAGCCAGACGGGGAACATGGCAGACAGTAGGATACTAAACCAGTACTTGAAATGGAAAATCACGGCTTGGATATATTACCAAACACCAAAGCGAACGCATCTTCTTTCTTCAAAGACAAACTCTTCGACAAGGTGCTTTTCAGACCCGTTCTCTCTACTCTCAAGACTGCAATGGTTTTGGGTCAGTGGGGAAATGAGTCACCACATCACTGTACAGTACAGAACAGGACAGGTCGGCAAATCACCAAAAGTGGTCTCATGTTCAATTTGTGTCTCACCGTTCCACCCCCTTCCCACAACTTTGTGACAAGCCGGTCACCTCTCCTGGGTAATTAGGCATCAAGTCGGGATTCCGATGCATTCTTCCTGGGGACAGGGCCAAACGCCTTGTTGGTCAAACAGCGAATCTGTGCCAGGGTAATCAACGCACGTAGACTGTGGGAAGGGGGGCAGGGGGGAGGGGAACGGACTCAAAGAGCCGAGGACAGCCCTTGCGTTTGAAGTCCCGCCGCTAAGGTGTGTAGCGGCTTGAAGGAAAGTCCGGACCGTGAAAAGGCTAGTCTCTCTGAGAACAAGGAAGGAGCAGCCAAGGGAAACAACCCGGGGAACTCTTCTATTCTAGGAGGGGCGTTTCGTCTCCGGGACTTTTCTTCCCGCCGAAATTGAATTACGCTAAATAATGTCGGCTGGGTTTTCCAAAAGCGTAACCGTCCGATGATCGTAATGAAAGGTTCAGATTGAAACCAGTACAGGCTCTGAAGGCTCCGGGGATTGTCAGAGACCTCAATCCTATTTCTGGCCTAAGTCTGTTCTATTCTCAGTGGCTGCCTTTGATCACTGAACGGTCTCTTGTAACGGAAGCCAGATTATTCGGGTACGGGTGAAAGCCAAGGAAAAGTTTGCAAAACAGGAAAATGCTGTGATACCCCTTTGGATCATTTCCCTCTTTCGAACAACAGCCACTTCAAATGTCCGTTTGCATCTTGAAATAATAGTTAATTAAACGTTTCAACAGCACCAATATATATACCACTTCACTCAATCATTCACAGAGTTAATCCATTCGCAAAGTTCTTTTGTTCTGAGTTTTTCTACTCTGTTAACCTATGCCTTTCGACAACTGTATATCTGTGTGTGACTGTGACTGTAGCAATGATCCCCTTCCTCTCCAAGGAATTTAAACAAAAAATATGAAAAGAAAACCGGCTCTATCGTACCCTCACCATATTATCCATTAATCTCCTCTAAACATTCGCAGCAAAGCTTGCATTTAAATACGAGTATGCATCAAAATCGAAATAAGCAAACAAGATATAAAACTGATTTGTCCGCGTATCCGGAAGAAAATAACACGGTCGGTGTGAGTTTCTTGAGAATATGTCGAACTGTATCAGGTAGAAAAGAGGACGAAGACTTCGTGGCAAAATTCCGAATTAATACTGACACCAATTCGGACACCAATGAACAGTTGCAAAATCTTTACTATATGTCCATTCTTGATACAGATACAGATACAAATAACTTTATTGTCCTTAAAACAGGAAATTTGTCTTTGGCTTCACCGACACGTAAAGATAATGAAATCACTCAAGGAGTTTGGCTTATAAAATCAATCTCTCTCTCTCTCTCTCTCTCTCTCTCTCTCTCTCTCTCTCTCTCTCTCTCTCATGCCTCTCTCTCTCTCTCTCTCTCTCTCATGCCTCCAGCTGCAGCAGCACCAGAGTTGATAACTTACATAAAAACGCCAGTAATAACAATAGTAAAATCAACGTCCAATGTTTCATTATCGTGATCGAACTTTGGGCAGAAGACCCTTCTCCAAAGATAATATCAGTCAGTTCCGTTAAGATAACAAGCAGCAAGGCATTAGATATGTCACAATAACCCACCCCTCCACGCACCAATCAGCAGCGCGATCACACGACCAAGCCAGCATAACAAGCGGACAGGACAAACCTCAGGTAATCTCCAGGCATTTTCTCTCTGGACCCTATGGCTAGTCACCCTTTTCGACGGCCCCTCTAGGGCCACGTTACCAACACCCCTAAAATACGCCAAATACCTGTAATGGTGGCACAGCAAAACAGGATCAGCGACAACTAAACACTCTGGTCAGACAACAAGCGGCGATGGTACAAAGAGGGCTCACACCCCTAGCAAAACGAGCGCTTTCAGCGAGAGCACAATGGAACCACTTGATCTTTTGACTGGACACCGCGGAGAGGACACGGACCAGGGGGCTTTGAGGAGTCAAAGCTACGGTCCAGTGGCGTTGGGGCTGGAGGGAGGGAGGAGGGGGAGAAGGTGGGAGGGGGGGGGGGCTGGGTGGGAGGAGAGGGGTGTGGCTGACGTCCGGGCGGTGTGGATTGTAGGGATGATGAGCAAACGGAGGAATATTTTACGGATGAGACATGGTTTCGGGTTTCAAACTGCATTCTTGGATACTTGGTAATACGAAGAAACACGAACAAAATTTATTGTCACGGAATCCTGGAAGGTTAATAGTTCACAAAGTGATGTTAGATTGTTACAAGGCAGTTTCCACCGAGATGTTGTTAACTACACTGATGCAAAATATTTCACTGACACTGTTCGCGATGGAGCCAATTGGGGGTGTTATTGCCTGCATTTCGTGAGCCCGTCTGGAATAAATACACTGACATCCGAATGCTAACAACACAATAAATATCACAGAATGAAATCTGATCCAAGTAACTGTTGCGTTTTTTTGTTTTTTGTTTTTTAGGGGAAAAACTGCGTACGTTATGTCGCGATTCCCGCGTATGTTCAAATGACAACATGAGAAGGCCTTACACACACACACACGCACACACACACACACACACACACACACACACACACACACACACACACTGGCTGGGTCATCAGAAGTCAACGGACCATGACTAATGGTCTCGCCATACTTTCCCCATTTTCTCGCACACTGCCTTCTGCCCTCGTCCAGCTTGACTCTACTGGAAAATCAGCGTCCGTAGTGTCATTTACTAACCGCAATCCAAAAGTAAAAATATCTTCAGGGCCGATCATTTCAGTCTTGGACAAAACGTCAGAGTTGCCTGCCCTTCGCTGCAATTAGTTATGGGAAACAAGAGGGGCATTGTCATTCAGTTGGGGGAAATTGAGTGGTCATTTGCCGGGCTGCGCTGCAGGGTTGGGAATTAACTTGGCAACACAACCGTGAAGGTGCTAAGTAGAAACATTCAACAGTTCACGAGATACAGAAAACTGGGCAACTATTTTTCGAAAATTCTCAGTGATCATGATTGTCGGAAAAGTGGCACTGTCCTCGGTTCAAGGAAGGGGAAAATTATTTTTTAAAAAAAGAAGAAATGCAGTTTCCTCTTTTTAAACAGAAACAAACAAATAAAGCAAAGTAGAGATGACTGATCGGTGTTCCCAAAACACCATTAATATAAAAATACAACCAGAGTTGGAACAGTCGAAAGGAACAAAAACAAAACAACAACAACAACAACTTTGACTGCTGATCCAGGCTACTACGACAACACAAACAAGAAACGCTCTGCGACACGGGCTTTCAAGAGGGCAGCTCCTTCCCTCTGGAACAACTCACCAACCCACATCGAGTCAAGTTCCGTAACGATCAAGACTTTCAAGCGGAATCTCAAGACGAACCTCATCTCTCAGTTCTTTTTTGTTTTTCACCCCCCCCCCCTTTTTTTTTTTTTACCCTTTTCTGCCCCCACCCAAAAGGCGCCGTGAGCATGCACCAGGCATGGAAAGTTTTGTGTGTGTGTGTGTGTGTGTGTGATAGAAATGGCCAATCATCATCAACTGCTTTACGTAAAAACAAACGTGACACATGTAAACGATGTACATTACACACGAGATCACTCAAAAAATGTTCCTGCGGGAGGGAAACATGGTGTGTACCTTCCCCCCATTTTTTTTTTTTTTTTTTTTATATTCTTGGTTTCGTACCGTCTGCCCTACAGATAATTTGTTATATGCATTTGCAATTTCCGTTTTAAAATGATACTTCAGATAATAATGCTGATAGTCCCCCACCCTCACCCCCTCCCACCCTCACCCCCTCCCACCCTTGATGAAGCATAGCTATTTAGGATGTGAAGCAAATCACACCCCCTCCCACCCTTGATGAAGCATAGCTTTTTAGAAGGTGAAGCAAATCACGTATGTTGGGGGTAGATCGTCCAAGACGGAAGTACAGCGCATCGTCAAAGTATTCGCTATTTTAAAATTTATTTAAATTCAACGACTACAACCTTCCACCAAAATAAAAAAGCGCCACCATGCGAGCAGTGAGAAGACAGCTGAAAGCTGGAGGAGACAACTTGACGTGAGAGCTATCCCTACATGATTACGCCCCTTTCATCTACAAGTTTGTTGCTTTGTGTACGTCTGTGCGCATGTCAAAAGCAGACGCAATCCGTCATGTCAAATCTACCTCCACTGCTAGAAAGGCGACTGGACGTCTAGACGCCATGACACGTGTCGGACCAAGTCTGACAATCATTAAGGGATCACTGGAAGACAGGACAGAGTTATTCCCTTTTTGTGTTCTTGGGATATAATAATAATAATAATAATAGATTTCGCTATTGCGAGATCTTGATAAACTGTACCAAAACAGACACCATGCCATGATATCTTATTGCCATTCTTATTGCAATAGTAAGCAAATTTGGGCTTGCTCGCCACTCCCTCCCTCACCCCCACCAGCCCATTATTTTGTGGCTGTTATGTCATGAGCAGTACGTTCCCCTAAACACCTGAAAAGGTGCATAATTTATTTTTTGTAAATTTTCCCGACGAAGTGTATTTGTACCTAAACGGCAAATAACTTTTTAAAGTTCATAGATAAGTCTTCAAAAGGAAAAGTGACAACTCGAAACTAGCGACTGCAGCAGCGACCCCCCCCCCCCCCCAAAAAAAAAAAAATTAATAATAATAAAATAAAATAAAATAAAATAAATAATAAAATAAAATAAAATAAAATAAAATAAAATAAAATTTAAAAAACCCAAAGCAAAACAAAACCAAAAAAAAAACCCACCCCCCCCCCCAAAAAAAATACAAAAAAACAAACAAAAAACAAACTGCACACACCAAAACAACAACAACAAAACAAACAGCAACAACAACAACAACAAACAAAAATAAAAAAACAACAACAACCTGAAATCGAGACTTTGGACTCTGTAGATCTAAAATTACGTTCTTTGACAAGCACAGTTTTCTCCCCTGCAGCGCTCAAAGCCTTGATTCCAGAGAAAAAAAATACAAATGTAAAAGTTTCATTGACATTTTGGATCATTATCATCCCCCTTCGCCTTTACCGAGCCCCTTCCCCCGCCTATCTTGCCCACTAAGAATCCGCTGCTGAGACCGACTGAAGATCTGTTTGAAGTTAGAAGAGGCGCCAGCAAGGAGGCAATTAGCGAAGACCCAGCCCCAGGAAGAATGCGTGTAAGTTTCTTTGCCAGGTCGTCTGTAAGTCGAACATCTTTGTCGTTGATAAAGACTGTTGAAAAGATGCGTTAGTCAAAAGAGATAGACAGGAGTTCCTGCTGGTATTGGGGGCAATATGGTAAAGTTGTGCTTTAACGAAGCTACATTTCCCCTTATCCGGGACCAGAGAGAGAGAGAGAGAGACTCGGAGAGAGAGAGAGAGATTTGTTTGATAATGACAATCATTAAGGTGCTCGGTCATCGTTGATGAGTATAATTATACTGATAGATAGGTTGGTCTTGAGATGTGGTCTGCCTGTGCGCTATGCTAGTTCTTATTCGACAGGGAAGCCGGAATGGCCGAATGGTAGAGTGTTGGACTTTCAATGCCAGGTTCGGGTCGTGAGTTCGATTCCCGGCTAGGGCCAGATATTTGTGCTGGCCTATTTCTCGTTGTTCGGTCTTTGATGTCACCCTTATGTGGTAGAAGAGGACGTTAAACTCCCACCCACTCTTATTTGCCAAACAGTGCCGAAAAAGCGTTGAGTTTTCAATGCTCGAGTCGAGTGTTCGAATTCCGGCCGGAAGCCAAACTATTGTGCCTCCCCCCCCCCTTTTTTTTTCTCTCGTTGTCCCTGTCTGTCGTATAACCTAATGAGGTGAAAAAAGATGTTTAGCCCGCAAGCATCCAAACAACAAACCATGTTTCAAGTTTATCCAATCCTTGTGGTTTCCTTTGTTCCTCGTCCCCACAAAGAAACTCTCTGATTTTATCAGACAAGAAGGTTATATTAAATTAAACTGAATTTATTTGAATTGAATTCACACACACCAATCTCACCCTAACTTCTCCAATGTCTTCCATTAGCAGATAAAATAGGTTCCATCTATCTGCATGGGTTTGTTAACACCGGCAAGACACAGCCCCTCTCCTTGTGGTTGTGCAAGATCCTGCAGCCAGATCCACGCCTAAGCGCAGAGAGCTGAAGGAATTGCTAAGCCGTGTCGGAACACGACCAGCCCCGCAACAGACAGTGGGCACACATAATGCGATTAAGAGCCATAGTGGACACCACTTGATGGAATTACACTGGGAGCTGGTCATCCCTCCGGCCAACAAGAGGTGGCAGGAAAAGCAATATTGAAACACGGGAGACAGATTATCTGGTCAGTGCAAGGAGAACCGATGGCTATACATCGAAGATGAGATAGGAACTGAGGACTCCGAGACGAAGGAACAGACTTGCTTGGTTGTTTAGAGGATCAACGCAATTTTCCACAACATAACGGTAATATTAAGTACGGGACAACGAGGGAAAAACATCAGCGCACAATTTTGGCTCCCGGCCCAGATTCGAACTCAAAACCCGAGCATTCACAGGCCAACGCTTTACCTCTTGGACTACCCCGGCCCGGCTCTCCAGATGAACAAGAAGAAAAAGAAGTCTAATACGTGTTGAGGGAAGCCAGCATCCCGTCTGAGCTCCAAGCATTTGTGTTGTTTTCTGTTTTCCTTTGACCCGTCACAATGATAACCATTATTATAATCATACCTGTGTATTGTGTAGGCGCTTTACGCAACTGATTTCTTGAAGTGGCTCAGAGCCCCGCGAGCTGAACCCAGCACGCATGCCGCTCACGTGAATCACACGCATTCTCTCACACACTGGGCATTGGACATGAATAAATTAGGGCCAACTCAGCAAGCTAAGTTTTCGAATTTTTAGTGTTGCATTCATTTTCAAATTTTGTGGGCTGAACACTCCCAAAGCCTCCCACCCTTACGTGGTGGAAAAGGATGTTGAACTCCCGACCATCCAACCAACCAACCATCCAACCAACTAACCAACCAACCAACCAGCCAATCTTCTTCACGGGAATAATATCTTTTGACAACTCCTTTTTCATATATAATTTATCTTATTTTATACTTGTCTCAGTGACTGCTAGTCAGATTTTGTACAAGTGTCCCTGTGCCCCCCCCCTTCTCCCCCCCCCACTTCTCTCCCCCCCCCCCCTTTCTCCCTCCCCCTCCCGGTTTAGTCTTAATAAACGCAGATCACATTCTTGCTCTTTCTTTCTTCTTTCTTTCTTTCTTGCGCCTGCCTCTCCCGTGTAACAACAAAAAGAAACTAACCAATCACAAAGCATTTGCGGCAAATAACCACCAGCTGATATTTAATTTTCGCCCTTCGAATGTGTGAACACACGGTCCTGTCGGTATGCCTGGACAAAACAAAGGAGGCGGAAAATTAATGAGGCTAATTGAAATGCAATGCATGCAAATTAACGCAGGTCCATTCAAGACATGCGCGGGCACGCACTAAAACGAGCTACAAAGGGAGACAAATTTGGGAGTGTAGGAGGCAAGGGGAGTGGCGGTGGTTGACGGGTGCGAGAGAGAGAGAGAGAGGGGGGGGGAGAGAGAGAGAGAGACTTCGCAAGGCAATAGGCCATCGAGACTTTTTGTGTTATGTATTCACGTTCTTTCTTCACCTAAAATAAAAAAGCGTGAAACAAAACTTGGTGTCCAGCTGTTTTTTGTGTTTTCTTTGTTGTTGTTGTTTGTTTTGTTGTTGTTGTTTTCTTTTCTTGGGGGCGTAGGGGGGGGGGGGCAACGTCGAGACACCCAAATCTAAAATTAAAAAGATGCTCATTGTATAAACGTTTGCCTCAGACATACTATGTGCTCAATGACGATGGCAGATTATATCTGTACTTTCTATCAACTGTAACTTAGTCAGGTATTTCATGAGCACAGATTAGAACAGCACAGACCAGGCCAGACCACAACAGAACAGACTAGAACAGCTCAGACCAGGCCAGACCACGACAGAACAGACTAGAACAGCACAGACCAGGCCAGACCACGACAGAACAGACTAGCCGCTGAGAACAGCACAGACCAAGCCAGACTACAACAGAACACACTAGAACAGCACAGACCAGGCCAGACCACAACAGAACAGACTAGAACAGCACAGACCAGGCCAGACCACAACAGAACAGACTAGAACAGCACAGACCAGGCCAGACCACAACAGAACAGACTAGAACAGCACAGACCAGGCCAGACCACAACAGAACAGACTAGAACAGCACAGACCAGGCCAGACCACAACAGAACAGACTAGAACAGCACAGACCAGGCCAGACCACGACAGAACAGACTAGAACAGCACAGACCAGGCCACTGAGACCACAACAGAACAGACTAGAACAGCACAGACCAGGCCAGACCACAACAGAACAGACTAGAACAGCACAGACCAGGCCAGACCACAACAGAACAGACTAGAACAGCACAGACCAGACCAGACCAGGACAGAACAGACCAGAACATTTCAAAACAAAACAAAACAAAACTTTTCTTTCTGAAACCAACAGTATCATCCTAAAACCGAAAAAAAAAAGTCTTCACAACTTCCAGTCAAGCGAAATCTTTTCAGGAACTTTTTTCTTGTACAGGCGACTGAAGCGTGTCCAGTGTGCTGTTCCATAAATCTGGTGGGAGAGAGAGAGAAAGGTGAGCTATGTGATGGTGGCTCGATAAACCATTCTCCTTGTCGCACCTTTTGTTACACTGTGTTTCAAGTTGCACCTGTGGTGTCATTAACACCTGCAAGAACGGGCCGTTTATTGCCAGCGGTCTGTCTGGTTCGAATGACGTTTAGCATAAGTTCGGGTGACGGTGAGTACATAAGGTCACTGATGCAGTTTTTGAGGGGTCCCCCCCCCCCTGCTGTTTTGTATTGTCCTCTTTATTCTGTTCTTTACTTATTCCTTTCCCTTATCTCAAAGGTTCGAATAACGCTTATTGTAGGTTCGGATGACAGTGAGTATATCATTATGGTCAGTGTCGCATTTTGGGGGAGTAATCTGTTGTTGCTGTTTCATCAGTTCTGTTTTCTCTTCTTCCTTTTCCCCCATCCCAAAGGTTCCATGAGCTTGCTCCCTGTATGAAAGTTTTTGTAAAAATGGCCAATCATCATCATCATCATCATCATCATTATCATCATCATCTGAGCCAACATGAGCGTAGGCTCGATAGTGTAATAACAGTCATAGAATTTGAATGTTCGACCGCTTGCGCAGCGCAAAGTGTAAACAACATTGTATAGTATTAAGAGTTGTACTAATCATCAGGATAGAGTATTTCGAGCGTACAGGCGCTTTCACGAGCGAAACTGTTCCAAAACATAAGTAGGCTTAGCAAAGATGGCATTAGCCCGTTTAAGTCTAGAGTAGTAGATACGTGCACATTGTGACTGTACAAGAGTGGTGGAAAACGTTCCCGTGGCTTCAGAATCCAGTAGACATGGGCCCGCATGTAAAAGTCGAGGTTAGGGATTTTAGCCCCGGGTCAAAGTCTAACCTCGAGCTAAACTAGCTCAAAGTTTTTTTGTTTTCTTTTGTTGTTGTTTTTTTTTAAACCAGGAAGCGGGTCCATTCCACCATGGTGCCTAAGCCGTTAGAGAAGAGGTTTTTTCCTGCCTTTCTTCGCTTCCTTTTTTTTTTTAATTTAATTTTGTTTTGGGGTTTCTTTTGTCCTAGTCTGGGTTAGGCCTGTAGCAGTGGGTTAAATTACCCTCGTGTTTTACATGCGAGCCCTGATTCTAGTTTCAAAATTCCCCCAAATATATACTCCGGTGGAGAAAAACCTACCATGCACCTTGCTCTCAAGAAGGGGGGGGGGGAGGGGGGGAACAGGATCTATATACCAGCCTAAACCCTGAAGCTCTTTAAACGTCACAGTCGCTCAACACTCAACGCTACACTACCTACACAAACATCCTCGGCAGTTTTAAAGCCGTCCCTACATGACTTTTATACGAGCGGTTTGAGTGACAGGCGAGCCCGCTATCACATTAATGTGATATTTTTCGCGTGTACCTACAAAGCCGGCGTTTGAATGAGCGCGCGCGAAGTAACACGACAACCTCGACAAAAGCAACGTTTGGCGCCGATGTTATCTGACAGGGGCTTGTCACAGTGCAGGCGCTGTGACGTTGCCGTTTCGGTCGCGGTATGGCGCTGAGAGAGAGAGAGAGAGAGAGAGAGAGTTGTGTTTTTGTTGTTTTTTGGTGTTTGTTTTTTTCTATTTGTTGTTGTTGTTGTTGTTGGGTTTTGTTGTTGTTGTTGTTGGTGTTGTTTGCTTTTGTGTTTGTTTTTTGTTGTTGTTTTTTGTGTGTATTTGTTTGTTGTTGTTGTTTTGTTTGTTTGGTTGGTTGGTTGTTTTTTTGTTTGTTTGTTTGGTTTTTTTTTTTTTGGGGGGGGAGTTGTGTTTTTTTGTGGGTTTGGTTTTTTGTTGTTGTTTGGGGGTCTTCAAATTTTTTTTGTTCCTTTGTTTGTTTCCGGGTTGTTGTTGTTGTTGTTGTTGTCGTCGTCGTCGTTGTATCAGGTCCTTGTTAGCCACGTAAATGCAGCGCTATATCAAAGTACGGAAAAAAACCCAGAAACTAGGATTGCCAGCCCAAAGTCCGGATCCTAACAGGCCAAGTCCAAAGCTGTATTAGAGAGAGAGAGAGAGAGAGAGAGAGAGAGAGAGAGAGAGAGCAAAAAACCAAAAAGCAAAAAGGTGACAAGAGTGAAACAAAGGTATTTCACCCTTTGAGGTGAAAATGCACCGCGCAAAATAAGGGGGACCACATGCCGCAGACATCAATGAAACCTTGGCAACCACTGAGTTTCTTTTGTCAACACGTGCATCTGTCAATCAGTTGTTTGTGGGTTTCTTGTCCTATTCATCACACCTTCCCATCTTTTCACAACAACAAAACACAAAAGAATGAAGCAAACACAACGGACCCCAGTTTCCGCCAACAAAACTAGGTTGTCGTAAACGAGATTATTTACCTCGGCGTGAAGTGTGTCGACTGGGCTCACGCCCCGCTCTCCACACACGTCATGAGCATGAGGGAGAGACGTGACTTTAAAGTGTGGGGGAGGGGATGGCCTGATGTGTGACGAGAATATCATTGTCAGTAGGGACTTTTTAGAAGCACCGACGAGTTGTGTGTGTTTGCTTGTTGTTGTTGTTATATGTTTTTTGTTGTTTTTTTTCCTTTCCGTTTCGGTTCGTTACAGATTTGGGGGTGGAAATGACCTCATTATTTTGTTTATGCTGTCTGCCACCAAGGAAAATACCAGCGGTTATAGAAGTACTTCCGCCCGCAAAACTCGAACGAAATTAAGCGAATCCGACAAGAACGAACTCAAATTCAATGTCTGGAGCCGCGAGACTAGCACGTTAGTCCGAGACTAGCTTGACTAAAGCGAGACTGACAGATTAGCACGAGAGGCATAAACGGACTTTGAGGAGTAAGGTACATGCACACTTCTTCTTCTTCGTCTTCTTCTCCTTCTTCTTCTTCTTCGGCGATCACTTCTTCAGATGGGTACGCCAGTTATCCACGTATGCAGCGGTCCACTGGAGGGCCTCTGAAAACAGTCCGGACGTAAGAAGTCCGAGACTAGTCTAGTCCCTTATCATAATGCTTCTAAATTTCACTACTAACTGAATAAACCTGACCCGGAATCCACTCACTCACGTTCAGTGTTTCAGTAGTGGATCTCTCTCTCTCTCTCTCTCTCTCTCTCTCTCGAGCAGCACGGATAGCCGAATGGTAGAGCGTTGGACTTTTAATGCTCGGATAGTGAGTTCGAATCCCGGTTGGGGCCAAAATTTGTGCTGGCCTAGTTCTCGTTGTCCCGTCTTTGAGATCACCCATACCGGGTGGAGAAGCACCCACCTCCTCAGAATAGCACGGATATAGACATTGTACCGGAACTGGATCTGACAGGCGCGGTGTCAGTACACCAGACGGACCAGGACCCGATCACGCAGCAGGCGGAAAAAAAATAATCATAGTAGTTGTTGACGAGTACTTTTCACACCACTCAATGGAATGAAACTCCAGAAGCACACCAGTCAACGACTGCAGTAAACCACGTGCCACCAACATGACGACGCCGGAACAACCAGCACTGCTAGAGTGGCAGCTTGTCATCACTACGTCATAAATTGTGACGTCTTCAAACACTTTTCAGCCACCCACTGACACCCAACCCCGACAATTGTCGTCATTTCCGTCAGCGCCGCAGTAAATCACACGAAATCTGCGATTGGCCAGCTGCCGACCGCAGTCTCGGGAGAATTTCCTTCAGTGCGGACTGAGCTCTGTCTTCACTGCGGAGCTAGTGTTGGCACATGCGCACTGCAGCTGGAGTTACGAAAAATTTCGCCGCCTCAGTCCCATAAGTCATTTGTTAAGTGTGACGTCACATGGAAGCCCCTGTCTCTGTATGTTTTCCCTTGTGTGTTGTCAGCGTGCCTGCTCGCTGCTGGAGATCTTAGAATGAATGCGGCACTACTTGTCGCTCGGTCGAGTAACAAAGCCGTGACAGGTAAGCACAGAGGAAAGATAGTACATGGTTGTTGCCTTGTTGTGAAGATACTGCGGTAGATACGTGTGAGCAGATTGTGTCCATGGTCCATGGCGGACGTTATCTCACTGGAATCTGTATTTACACAACATGAAATTAGACCGGGGTATAGGTGGGTTCATTCGGGAAGTGAGCAGGAGAGGGGGGGGAGGGGGAGGAGGGGGGCGGTCAGGCGAGGCTGAAGTATGGTTAATCGGCACGAACGGATCACCGTTTGTGACCATTACAAACTGAAGAAATCACGTTTGCGAAATAGAAATTCTTTTTTTCGTATAAAAACACATTCAGGCAATAATTTTACTTCAGTTTCGACCATTGCAAGAGGTCCTTATGAGTGGCTTAGCGGGGAACTGCATTTATTTTAGTAGTAGTAGTAGTTCTTTCACTGAGAACGGGAAGCATAATGAGACAGATATGAAATATGGGGGTGGGGGGGGGGGTGGTTGTTGTTGTTGTTGTTGTTGTAGAGACGATTGGAGAAATCAGAAACAAACTCTCTCTCTCTCTATCTCTCTCTCTCTCTCTCTCTCTCTCTCTCTCTCTCTCTCACACACACACACACACACACACACACACAGACAGAGTTTTCCTGCATACACAACTTGACACTATAACCAGAGGGGGGCCAACACTGACGTCAGCATCCCCAGTTCCAGTGTTGTCCACGGGCCCGCACCATAATTGGACGGATGGACGAGAGAGGAGAGTGGATGAGACGAGAAGGGCTCTCGGGCCACACGAGTCAACAGCGGCCGTCTCCCCGCCTTTGTGAAAATATTGACACACTCAATCACCGGGGAGGAGAGAAAGGCGAACCGCGCTCTGATTGGCTGGTGATGAGCAGCGGTGAGCTGCCGCCGACACGCTGAGGCAACTGCTGCGATTGGGTAATCGCTCTGTTACCGCGGCCACGATTGGCTAATTGGTCTTGCTGGACTGGAGGGCGAAGAGGTCATGGTTTGCAGTGTCTCCCTGATGGGTCGCCGTCATAGCCTACTGTTTTTCTTGTCTAGTTCCGTATCTATGGTCAAGCACTCTCAAGGGCTACAGACTTGAACATTTCTTTTCTTTTCTTGTTGAAGCTTACCGCCGTTATAATCCAGTCTGCGTTTGATCGTCAGTAGACTGTGTGGTGTGTGTTTCAGTGAGTGTGGGTGTGTGTGTGTGTGTGGGGGGGGGGGGGGGGCAGTTGAGTGGTAGAGCGTTGGATTTTCAATGGCTCGGGTCGAGAATTCGAATCCAGGCTTGGCCAAATATCTGGGCTGGCTTTTTGACTCCTTGCCCTCACCCACAATGATGTGGTGGAAACAGATACACACACACACCTCCCACCTTCTCTTCGTTTGTTCCTGTGAATATTATTTTTACCTTTTTTTTTTTAAAAGAAATTCTGAACTTTAAACTAGACTTTGTTGCAAGATTTTGTAGTGTCAGCAAAGGCAGGTGTGAAAACTGACTGAATGTTAAATATGCCTCAACCGTTGTAATAACATTTCATTGATTCATCCATTTATTGGTTGATTGTGTGTGTGTGTGTGTGTGTGTGTGTGTGTGTGTGTGTGTGAAAGAAAACTCGAAGCGACCCACTGACGCAAAAGACACACACACACACACACACACACACACACACCACACACACACACACACACACACACACACACTGCCACTACTAATCTGGAGTAAACATACAGTGTGGAATATAGCTGATATCTTGTGCTGACTGACACTGATGTCAGTAGTAGCCTGCCAAAAGCGAGCTTCTTTCTGAAACTAACTGTAAAAATAGCGGTCATGTGATAAGAGCGCCTATAGTTATACGTAAACTCCAACTTCAGTTCATGAGGTAGTCATATATACTGCACCGTCATAGACATAAAAACCTTTTCTGACACGGTGGCGAAAAAAATTGGTGCAGTGTATCTCTGACATAAACCTGCCACACTGTCACGTGACAGATCTGAGGCCTGCGCAGACCGCTGCCAGGGTCCCGGATGTCACGACACCAACCGAGTGGCGGCGACCCGCAGCGGATGTCTGTTTCGGGCATGACCGGAGTCCGGAAACAGCCGAGGCTGGTGTCTGTGGAGTGGGTGCGCGAACCCCCTCCCCTCTCTCTCTCTCTCTCTCTCTCCTCTCTCTGTGTGTGTGTGTGTGTGTGTGTGTGTGTGTGTGTGTGTGTGTGTGTGTGTGTGTGTGTTTCATAAGGTTTTACTCTTTTTTAGTTCAGTAAATTACTCTAGCAAAACGGCAAAGGCAATGTATTTAAAAAAAAAAAAAAAAGCTAAGAAGTATCTGCTCAGCACCGCTGTAAGATGAAGAGTCTCTCTCTCTCTCTCTCTCTCTCTCTCTCTCTCTCTCTCTCTCTCTCTGTGTGTTCCATAACGTTTTACCCTTTAACAGTTTCGTAGACTACTCTGCAGAATAGCAAAGGCAACGTGGTTAAAAGAAAAAGAAAGCTACGAAGTCAAGTATCTTCTACTGTTGTAAAATGCTCTCTCTCTCTCTCTCTCTCTCTCTCTCTCTCTCTCCCTCTTTCTCGGGGAGCCGGGGTGGTTGAATGGTAGAGCGTTGGACTTTTAATGCTCGGGTCGTGAGTTCGATCCCGGCTGGGGCCAAATATTTGTGCTGGCTTTTTCATCGTTGCCCCATCTTTGATATCACCCTAAGTGGCGGAAAAAGACGTTAAACCCCCAAACACCCACCCACTCTCTCTCTCTCTCTCTCTCTCTCTCTCTCTCTCCTTCTTCTTCTTCTTCTTCTTCACATCAGTCCTTTTGTCTTCAGTTTATAGTTTCGTAGATTATTCTATAAAATAGCAAAGGTAATGACTGTGGAAAAAAAAAGGTTACAACTAAAGTGGTCAAGCGTCTTCCACTGTTGTAACACATCCTTCCTCCCCCCCCCTCCCCGACCCCATTTCACACACACACACACACACACACACACACACACACACACACACACACACACACACACACACACAGAGGCAGGCACACACACCTCAAAACAAAGTAATCAGCCGACCGTATCACGGAAATCAGATCCAGTGAAGTTTGAATAATGAATGGAATGGAACATGTTTGGAACTCGTCTCAGTTTCGTCATGATCAGTACCGTCACGATACAAGCAGTGTCACGTACTCGGCAAAGCTCAGATTGCCAACTGACAGATCAAGACAAGAAAAGACAAAAAAAAAAAAAAAAAAACCGTCTTGAGCGTTTAATTATCCAAACACCACACCTGTCCAATTCAGTGACTGAAATTTAACACTGAGACAGGGTGCATGATATATCCACTGGTGGTACTCAAGATGGCGTAGTGACACTTCAATTCATGTTTGTGTGTTTGTTGTTTGTTAACGAGTCCTCAATGATAGAGCAGTTTACTTGAACGAAACACACACACACACACACACACACACACACACACACACACACACACACACACACGTGTATCATGTTACCCCTCCAAAAAAGTACAGATTACATGAGACAATTGAATGTTGAATATTTCACGGTCAAGGGGTGAAACAGGATGGTGTCTGTTTCAGGGTCGAACCGTCACTAGGGGTACATCTCTCAATAATTCATTGCTGGGAAATTCGGCTTGCTTCCTGCAGAAGGGGGAGGGGGTAAGGGGGGGGGAGGGGGCGTCCAACTAGTACTGTGTCATGCATCCCCCTTCCCTCCCCCCCCCCACGAATGCATGATACTACTACTACTACTACTACTACTACTACTACTACTAGGGCGCCTATCCCCAGGGAACGAGCTCTAGGCGCCTTACAATCGAACTTTAAAAAATATAAAATAAAATAACACATTCACTCCCTGTACACTACATAAGAGCAACTACAAAAGTAAAAGAGCACAGATTTAAAAATCAGACAACACAACTGAGTAGAAATGATAACGGGTGGGTGGGTGGGTGTTTGGGAGTTTAACGTCCTTTTCCACCACATAAAGAAATGATAAAGGACAGGCATAGATAATAATAATTTAAAAAAAAAAAACCCAAGAACAAGTACCAGTGATAAGACCCCAAAACAAAAGAACAGATTGGAATGAGCCAATATTTGAATGATATGTATTTGGTGTCCATTCCGCGGCTCCTCCCGTTTAAATTTGAATATTCATCATTGGATTCGTATCATTACATGCGTGCGTACACGAAAGACAAGCACTGTAAACGAATCCTTGCGTGAATTTAACTCGATCTGATCAGGATCTCCAGTCTCCAGCCAACTCCCCACCAGCCCCACCAAAGGGATTCAAACCCGGCACCACCAGATCTCCAGCAGGACGCTTTAAACCGAAACCAAATCCCTTCGTCAGTTCCGTGTGTGCAACATTGTCCACGAAGATGCGTGTCAGTTTCACGACTTTGCGTGCGCGTCGTCGCGTGCGCACGTGCACACGTCGCCTTGGTGACAAGATTGATGGATGGAGACAGTGTAACTGACCACCCGGTGGACACATTTAGGCGGGAACTTGAGTCGAGGGTTAGCAGTGGTGAGCAGACGACAGCCTGATACTGAAGCTTTTATTGCAAGGGAAACAAGAAAGTGCGAAAATAAAAGAGAGAGAAAGTTTTCTTCTGTCTGTGTTGTTTGTCACGTCATTCTGCTCCCCTGAATTACGAAATCAGTCATACATAATAAACAAATGGGGAAGATTGTTTGTATTGTGTATTGACCAATGATTATTAAAAGATGTGTGTGTGTGTGTGTGTGTGTGTGTGTGTGTGTGTGTGTGTGTGTGTGTGTGTTGTTGTTGTTGTTGTTCGTTATTTTTGTTTGTTTGCTGTTGTTTGTTGTTGTTATATGCTCTGAGTAGACAAATTTGAAATTTCGCTCGCATAGCCCGCAGAGGTCACTGACCAGCACTTCGAGCTCTACAAATCATTAAGACAGACCATTTGAGCCTACAGGCGCACTTACAAGCCCAACTGTTCCAAGACATAACTTCCTGAAGCCCACAAAAACCACGGGGGTTGAAACAAAATGTACCCGCGTTTATTGCGGTGCTGTGCCTCTCCAAATCACTGCACCACCAATCAGCGGGTTCCTACGCCATAGCACCGCGTTTTTCCATTAAAAAAAAAGCCATAGCACCGGAAAAACGCTTTGGATTTTCAGTTGTCAGGTAGAACGATTGAAAGGGGCCGCTTACCAGCCAGACACCGACTTATACTAATAGGTTACCACAATCTAAAGACGTGTATATACTCGTGTTTTAAGATAACGGCTTTAAATGAGATCAATTGTCGTTAGAAATTTTTAAAGCGGCATAGCGACGGAACGAGGTTGTCCATTGTGATTACCCCCACCCCCCCCCCACCACCACCACCACCACCCTCACCCCCACCCCCCACCTTGAAAAAAAATGGCAATTTGAGCATAGGGGCGGTCGGTGGTCTAGTGGTTAAGAGACTTGTTAAGAGTGGCTACGTAAATGAAATTTATTATTATTATTATTACTTGTCACCAGTGCGAGAGGTCAGGGGTTCGAGTCCCACTCGGGTCAAAGAATTTTTCCTTCTCGTATGTGGCACCGTTGATTCGGGCCGATCGTCGGGGGTTCTCTCCGGGTACTCCGGCTCCCCCCCCCCCCCCCCCCCTCTGCTTTAGAAATGTTCAGCCCACAAAAATTCAAAAATAAATGCAATTCTAAATTCCGAAATTTAAATAGCTGAGCTGACCCTTCGCACCATGTGATTGTAATGTGTTATGTCCAGTGTGTGTGAGAATGCGTGTGATTCACGTGAGCGTGCGTGTTGGGTTCAGTTCGCGGCGCCTTGAGCCGATTCGTGAAATTGGGTAAAGCGCCTGTACAATACTCATTATTATTATTTGATTGAATTTTCACTTACTTGAAATGGGCTTGAAAAGAAGTGAACCTATCCCAGCACGCCCCACAGAACGTGATGTCCTCGCTCCCTAACTTGACGAACGTGTCTCTGGTGACACACAGCGGCGACAGACCTGCACGTCTATGCCGATGTCTCTAGTTCTTCTCTTCTCTAATTCTGTGGTACTTCTAAATGGTGACACACAGAGACAGACCTGCACGTCTATGCCGATGTCTCTAGTTCTTCTCTTCTCTAATTCTGTGGTACTTCTAAATGATGACACACAGAGACAGACCTGCACGTCTATGCCGATGTCTCTAGTTCTTCTCTTCTCTAATTCTGTGGTACTTGTAAATGGTGACACACAGAGACAGACCTGCACGTCTATGCCGATGTCTCTAGTTCTTCTCTTCTCTAATTCTGTGGTACTTGTAAATGGTGACACACAGAGACAGACCTGCACGTCTATGCCGATGTCTCTAGTTCTTCTCTTCTCTAATTCTGTGGTACTTCCAAATGGTGACACACAGAGACAGATCTGCACGTCTATGCCGATGTCTCCAGTTCTTCTCTTCTCTAATTCTGTGGTACTTCTAAATGGTGACACACAGAGACAGACCTGCACGTCTATGCCGATGTCTCTAGTTCTTCTCTTCTCGAATTCTGTGGTACTTCTAAATGGTGACACACAGAGACAGACCTGCACGTCTATGCCGATGTCTCTAGTTCTTTCTTCTCTTCTCTAATTCTGTGGTACTTCCAAATGGTGACACACAGAGACAGACCTGCACGTCTATGCCGATGTCTCTAGTTCTTCTCTTCTGTAATTCTGTGGTACTTCCAAATGGTGACACACAGAGACAGACCTGCACGTCTATGCCGACCCACGTCTCTGATATCACTAGTTCGTCTCTTCTCTAATTCTGTAGCACTTCTAAACCTCACTATTTTCGACACCGTCTTTTTGTGGTCTCCCACGCCACAGGTGACAAACTACACTGTATACACTCCAAAAACCGACATTGTGACTGTCAACGCGTTTCACAAGGCCGCGTCATTCTTAGACCATTTCTCAGCTTGCATGACATCCGATACCAGCCGAGTGTTTCAAACGGCGCTGTTCAGCCAGACAGTGCCGCTGACAACACGCGTGGTTTCATTTCCTGCTTGACTTCTGTCCAAGCCTATATAGTGCCCTCAGCTCTGACCCGGACTGGCTCGATCAACGTTGTTCGAAACGGGCAGAAAGATCTTTTCAAAATCCTGGCCCTTATAAACTTCTCCCTTCTGGGTGCCTTTTTCAGATGTCTCAATTTAGACTCAGTCGGTGTCGGCATTCGTTTGTTCCGTCTTCGATCAGACTTCTGGGCCCGTATGTAAAACTTGAGGTTCATTTAACCCACGGCTACGGGCCTAACCCAGACTAGGACAAAAGAAACCCCAAAACAAAATTAATTAAAAAAGGAAGCGAAGAAAGAAAGACAAAAATCATTCTATAACGGCATAGCCACCTTGCTGGAATGGACCCGCTTTCTGATTCTTTCTGACCCGCTTTCTAACCCCCCATCCCCTCCCCCCCCCCCCAAAAAAAAAAAAAAAAAAAAAAAAGAAGAAAAAACCCCTAGAGCTAGTTTAGTTTGAGGTTAGACTCAAACCAGGGGCTAAACTTCCTAACCCCGACTTTTACATGCGGGCCGTGAACGAGTAATGGTCTTCCTGACTTTGCGGCTTCTAAAGGTAGAGAAATATGACTTTCTTTGGTCTGACGCTTCCATACTGACCTGTGCTACAAGCCGATCGACAAAGTTGCTAAAAACAGCCACCAATCAGCGCTGTCTAGTAGTTGGTCTTCCAGTCCGCAACCAAGTAACGTCGTATGCGGTACGCTCACAGACGTACAGAGATAGACGCACCGCGGTGCCGGAAAAGTGACGCCGCCGCGCGCCATGTTGGTAGTACCTGGAAGTGCCAGCTGTTTACATAGCGCGCATAGCATTGGCCAGACGCTATCAGCTGTTTACATAGCGCACATAGCATTGGTCCGCTTTATCTTACGTCACATTTCTGATGACGTCTTTTTAAAGAACTTTGATTTCGAACGAGGCGTCCTATACACAGAGCCTCTGGGTTCTGGTATTAGTAAGATGACCGCGATAGCGACACTCGCAAGCAGCGGTGGCAGCGTGCGGCGGTGCGTCTATCTCTTTACGTCTGTGGGTACGCTTCTATGTACGTAGACAACATAATTATATACGCCAACCCGAGTCAGTCCCCATAACGGTTCCTGGTGCTTTACTGTGTCCCAAGTGACTGATTCCCGATGCAAGGATTAACTCTTAAGAGCCCAAGCCCAACTCTCCCCTCCCCATCATATGATACGAACAAGCCACTGCACACCAGTAGTAGTAAGTAGGAGCAACTTCAAGCCAGTCAGTAGTACAAAAGGTAAGAGCCTTCCCCGCGAGGCCCAAGGCCGCTGCAGATTGCATAATAGAGGCTTGAAGTGGCACCTATAGTGCTCTGAAGATTTCAATAAAACTTGCAATATTTGCATGGGCCTTTACGCGTTAAGCACATTTGATGAGAGGTTTCCCACTGCGTTGTCAAGTTGTATGCCCGACAACCGTAATAAGACTTTAAAGTATTTTGGTTGATTTGACTGACTGATAATTCACAGAGACAATATAATAAAATGGTGTAGGTGTGGTGTTCGTTTACTTGTATAGTTGACACATAAACCACTGTATACGCGCGTGTGTAGAGTGTCAGCGTTTTGTGTCATATGCTTTTCCTTGGATGAATTCACAGTGATGCAATCCAATACATGAACCTTAGAGTGTCTGTGTTTTTGTGTCATATGCTTCTCCTTGGATGAATTCACAGTGATGCAATCCAATACATGAACCTTAGAGTGTCTGTGTTTTTGTGTCATATGCTTCTCCTTGGATGAATTCACAGTGATGCAATCCAATGCATGGACCTTACAATCGCGTCAGCTGTGTAGTATGTAGCCTTGGACAGAAGTCAAGCGAGAAGAGAAACTGTGCTGACGGGGGACAGGGCGTTAGTTCTGACATACGCTGCTGGGGATGCGCGCGCGCGCGCGCGCACGCGTGTGTGTGTGTGTGTGTGTGTCAGCATGACTACTGCTCAATCAGAATACCGTAGTGTATGATCAATCAGTCATTCAATTTCAAAAAGGCTCTGGCATGCGCTGCTGGGGACGCTCGCGCGTGCGTGCTTGGACGTGCGTGCGTGCGTGCGTGGTGTGTGTGTGTGTGTGTGTGTGTGTGTGTGTGTGTGTGTGTTATACATGTATGTCCCAGCATGCCTACTGCTCACGCAAAACGCCATGTTTGCGCAATCGGTCAATACCTTTCAAAGAGCTAAATGCAAACGATGGCAAGTGAGATCTAGTTACGTGTCAGCTACTCAGCGCAAAAAAGCGCATTAATTCGGCAGCTGTCTTCTACTTCCTTTTATGCACGCTGTCTTTCTGTCCGCCAATGCTTTTAAGAGACAGCCACGACAAATTTGAAACCCGAGAAGATTTGGCAATATTAATGTTTAAATTCAGGAACCCTTAGTGGTAATGTACACAGTTTTGTATTTAGGATAATTCAGGGACCGCAGAAAAAAGAAGAAGATTCATCAATCAAAATAATGCTGTCTCATTCGGTGTTAAGCAAGCCGGCCGTTAGAGCTGTCACAGCGAAACAAGAAGAAGAACAAAATCGTAGCCTAGTTTCAGTCTCCAAACTATTTCGACATCAGTTCTAGTAGACAAAGAAACTGACTCGATTTGGACTTGATGAGCAAAGTGTCACAGGCTTGTCGGCGTGAAGGCAGGCTCAGACATGATTGGTCGCAGTGATTCAAGACGACCCCTGCATTTTGTATTTGTATATCCTACATATGGAGTATTTTACTCCCGCCTCGGGTAGGAGAGGTCGAACTTTAACATCTTCGCACGAAATGCTAGGCAGGAGTTAAAAAAGAAACGTGGGCTCACTCCTATAGTCGGACCCGGTTTCCTCTGTGTGAACTAGGCCTGTTCCTGTAACTTGTACATCACAGACAAGGATATACCAAATGTGACTGGCCTGGCAGTCTGGATTGAATAATGTTCAGCTGGACTGTTCAGTAAGGATAGCTGCCCTTCCACCCCATAACTGACCTGTTCATCGGGGCCGTCTCCAACCAGTCGCGTGTTGTGGCGTGGTCGGACGTTAAACCCAACTAACCAGGCTCTTATAACCATGCAGGCTACGGCCCTTGGAGGTCAATGGGTGCTGTCGAACCGGGAACTTGACCCCCAATCCCCACCCCCTACAAAAAAAAAAATCCGTGTTGTGCTTGGTACAGGGGTCATCAATATCCCCCTCCTCTGTCTGTAAACCATCTCTCTCTGTCTAGTGTCCCCGCCCTTGTGAAGCTACACACGCCAAAGGCTTCGCACCTGATCTGATGATGTATGTATTTACTAACACGGCGCCTGTGAAACAAGCAAGAACACGGGCATACGACAGTGGAGGTGCTGGAGAAAAAAAGAAAAAAAGAAACATGACGGGGAAAATGAGCTATACTGACACACCCTTGTAGTTAAGTACACAATTTCTAAAGAGACAAGTGGTTTGGACAGGTGTGTGTTTTGTATTGGTTTTGTTGTTGTTGTTTTTGTTGGTTGTTTGTTGTTGTTGTTGTTGTTGGTGGTGGTGGTGGTGGTGGTGATGGTGGTGGTTTGTTCTTGTTGCTATTTTTGTTGTTTGTTTGTTTGTACTTGTTCTTGTTTCAGATGCGTTCAGAGGTGATTTGGAGAACACTCACGTAGTTTTGCAGATACCTCGCTTCTTTCCCCTTTCTTGCACCCCCCGCCCCTCCTTCTTTGGAAGACCCCTGTGAACTGTCGGTGCTAAGATACAGAGTGCCGTCTATTGGTCTGTCATCATACCAACGAGGTATGCAGTGCCCTATGACAATAGTACAATCTTCTCACGTAATGACCATTTTACATGAAAAGGTAATAAAGACAAAAGAACACTGAAACAGTCTTCTGAGAGTTCACTTCAGCAATCGTTACAGCATTCGTAAACACACACACACACACACACACACACACACACACACACACACACACACACACACACTTCTTTTCTTTCCTACATTTGCAAAGTTGCTCAACCTAAGGTAGAGAAAGAGTTACAGTTAAAGACTTCAAAGGGTCATTGAGCGCGTGCACACACACACACACACACACACACACACACACACACACACACACACACACACAGTATCCCTCCTCCCCCTCCACACACACACACACACACACACACACACACTGATCCCCTCTATCTATAATCCCTGTCAAGCACGCCGTGTGAAGGTGGAGAAGGTTGCCCTGAGTGCAGCAGGGCAAAGGGAATCTAATGGATACAAACGACAAAGTGGGGCGCCGGGCGCGAAACCTCATTGTTTCCCGGATCATCCCATTCATCTTGCTGCAAACCCCGCCGCCACAAACACTACAACACAGCGCTGAGGATTTGCCGGTGCACATGGAACGGAGTTGGAGTCAGCTGGGTTCTGTGTTGAAAATGCGCGAAGATGTTAGTTTGGAAAATTGAAAGAACACGCTGCAGTTCCGTGCACTGGTGTTTTAATTGTTCCTTTCCTTTCCCTGCTAGTGAGTTTCTGGTGCACGTCAATAACGTCCAGTTCAAAGACTAGATCTAAAAGAAATGTGTTTCTAGATCTAGTTTTTGAACAGGATTTTTAGTGATGAAAGGATAGAACAGTAGGGATTATGTGTCATAATATTTGGATGCAGGGTACTGAGAAAACCTGAAAATTTGATGACCGAGATAATTTTCTGTGAGGAACAAGGTGAAGGCCAAACCGTACTGTTTAAAAAGAAAGTGATATTGCTGATAAAAAAAAAAGAGAAAAATAAAAAGCTTGTTTTTGTTTGTAACAAACGACCACAGCAGTCTTCCACCACAGCAGTCTTCCTTACCAACGCCATTCTATTTATTGAAAAACAGTTTACTATGGCGTTAACCCTGCTTATAAATGCTGCTTCCCCCCCCCCCCCTCTTTTCTATTCTCCTACTCCACAAGAAGCATTACACGTCAGCCAGCTGTGGGTTCAGCAAAATTCTCCTTCATCAGCACTGCCTCCTCCTCTCCGTCCACACTTTACCACCTTCTCCAACTCTCTCTCTTCCACTCTCTCCCTCCTAGTGTGTGTGTGTATAGGCAGGTCCTCTCTCTCTCTCTCTGTATCCTCCCTCCTCTCCTTTAAACGTTCTCATTGTAGCGGCCCAGAGAGTCATTTCTCATTCTCTGCCTTCCGAGAGCGCGCCCCGGCCCGGCTCGACAGTATATGATGAATTAATATAATAAATGAGGGTCCCTCTATGTCAACCTGCCGAGCTAATTGTAGAAAAGATGCATTGCCCGGCAATTGTAAGGCAGCTTCAGGGTCTATAAGGTCCACGTAGCGGTGTCTGTCCCTTCCATTGTCAGTTGGACTACCACTACGTCAGTGCTATCTACTGTGGTTGTGTGGCGATGTTGAATACTGTACGAATGTCATCTGGTTTGGTTAAACGTGGAAGCTTATTGTTACGATCAAGAGGCGTTTTACTGTAATAACTGTTAGTTACGCAACTCCTTATTTGGACACTGACATTCGCAGTTTGGCGGTGTTCATTTTCCAGATCTGACTGCCCAGTGTCTATTACTTTGTGTCTGTAAGTTTTGGAGGTGAGACTGTAAATAATGCTGAATGAAGGAGCGAGGACGGCTGAGCTAGTAGATCGTTGTCCAGGAACTTCTGCTCGTGTGGTGACTTCCCGGGAGCCCCAAATCTCAGTGTGCTTTTTTGTGCTTTTCTTTTTGGCCCGTCAGTGAAACCACCCTTCCTGATGTCGGAAAACTTGAAGGATGTAAAATCTGCAAGCGACCTAACTATTGACCAGTTAAATGTCAAGTTTTATTTTTTGTCAGCTAAGCAGGTTTTTATCACCACAAGTGAAGCTGGAGATGCCTCAAACTTCTGATTGCCGGCCTAAGGCCAGCCTATTTGATTGATTTACAATGATTTCATTGACAGGTCATCGCCTATGTAGCTCTATATACGAATTGGTCATTGAAACCCCAAGTGTCAATGCTCGATCAGCACAGTGTACTCACTTCTGGCAAGTGATGTTTCAAAAGTTGGCATCTGCCCAGAGCACACCACAAGCAATGTGCTAGGGGAAGTGAATGCAGTAGTCATTAGTTCGCTGAGCATTTCCTTATTTCACATGTAGTTTTACCTTACTTGATCAAAGTCTAACAAACGGTTGTGAGTCGTCGCTGTATCACCTGGACAAAAACTGGAGTTCTACTGATCGAATGCTTCACTGCTCAAAGTGTGCTGGATTCGGCTTGTTCTGGACTATGCAGGGACTAAATTAACAACCGAACCAGGTATAACCTCTCTCTCTCTCTCTAAAACACACACACACACACACACACACACACACACACACACACACACACACACACACACACACACACACACAACCCACGGCACCTATTAATGCACACAATTATTATCTTTGGAGAGGTAGTAGTAGTAGTATATAGAAGTTGTTGTTGTTGTTGGTGGTGGTGGTGGTGGTGGTGGTTGTGTGTGTGTGTGTGTGTGTGTGTGTGTGTGTGTGTGTGTGTGTGTGTGTGTGTGTAAGGATGTGCGTGTGTTTCGTTCGAAATGTATGTATGCCTATCTAGTAAGTGCGCGTCTGTCTCACTGTCTTCATGTCTCTGTCTCTGTCTCTGAATGAAACGCTACACCCCCCATGGCCGCATATCAGACACAGATACATCAACGAATCACTTAGTCTACCCGTATTCAACTCAGCCTTTTAGGGAAAAGAAAAGCAAACTTGACACCTTAGCTTCTTTCATTCAAACAGCCCCTCAACTTAACCTCTTAAGCCAGACTTAGTGAAAATGAGACCGCTAGTCAGCTCAGCTCATTTATTTTCCCACAAGCCCCCAGTGGGGGTATTGGACTTCACCCTGACTTCACTTCACACCCCCCCCCCTAAAGTTTGAAAAAACCTCACGAAGCATCCCGCCCCCCTCTACTTCACAATTAGCGTGAAAACTAAAGATGAGAAAATGATGGAGCGATAAAACTGGGGGACTGATAGATGGGAGACTTGTGGACGGACACTTTTCTGCTATCGTCGTTTATCACCGAAAACATTAGTAACCTTAATGACAGCCATGCATCAACGCCGAGGTCCCCCCCCGAACCGCATGTAGTGTATTTAAGGGCGGCCTGGAGACAGACCCCAAAGCAAGGATTGGAGTTGTGGAGTTTGGTCTGTGTGTGTTTTGAGATTTGCTTGGCTGTGTCAATGGGAAAAGTTGAACATCACGACTGTGGCTTTTACAGAAAACGCCTGATGTTAGTACCTTGCTGTGACAATGAGAGAGGTTTAACATCATGACTGTGGCTTTTACAGAAAACGCCTTTTGTTGGTAGCTTGCTGTGTCAACGAGAAAAGTGTAACATCATACATGTGGCTTTTACAGAAAACGCCTTACGTTAGTAGCTTACTGTGTCAATGAGTCATAAATAAGACTACCAAAGTTCAGAGAAGACATAATTTGAAACACTTGTAACTGTGCATGTGCGTTCGAAACAGTATCTTAGTCATGCACAAGTACAGTGCACCGACCTCTGGTCGCTGAGCGGACTTAAAAAATGAAACCGATCAGCCAACGATTGACAGCAACACGGTACTGACACCTTGCTTCTCACTCCGCTTTTAGCCTTCTGTTGGCATATTGCCAACCTTTGAGAAGCCGTGACTGTGCAGGTGTCTGAGTGGTGTGATACTAGTGACATCACGATCAGTCGTGTATTGATATTAAGACCCGTGGCATACGCTGTGCTTTTCAGTTTGCGTTCAGGCTTCTGCTAGCTCGGTGTCAGCCTTTGTGAGGCGGTCATTGTGAACGTGTCTAGGCGGATCCTCGATTTCGAGGATGATGGGATACGTGTGTTTCTCTGAAGAGAAAAGGTTGGTGATTTTCCCCTTCTGTGCCTGAAGTGTGACATGTTGCATGGTCGTTGACTATCTGAACGCCATCTGAGGACAATAACTGAAATACCCAGGGGCTGATTTCAGATGGTTGGTTTATTTCAGATGGTTTATTGCATAGGCATTCTGCCCATTCGCAAAGGGATAGGGGGACGGGGTCAACAACAATGATCCAAGAAAAAGTGTGACAAGTAACCATGAGTGTTTCTTGAACAAGACTCGTTTCCGTCTCACAGAGTAAGTTGTCAGGCCAATAAAACACTAGGTTAATACGCCCACCCACACGTACCACCATCAGTTACGAATCCAAGCAGTTTAGAGGGTGGGGGTGGGTGTTTGGGAGTTTAACGTCCTTTTCCACCACATAAGGGTGATATCAAAGACGGGGCAACGATGAAAAAGCGCCAGCACAATATTTGGCCCCAGCCGGGGTTCCAACACGACCCGAGCATTGGAAGTCCAACGCTCTACCATTCGGCCACCCCGGCTCCCCTCAAGCAGTTTAGAAGAAAAGAAAATTTTATGTAAGCCTTTCCACTATGATGTGACCGTTACACTGCCATAATACTTGTTACATCGTTCTTCGTTCATTGCGTACAGTTTTACGAATAACCGATGATTGTGTCGACCTACAGGGCTCATTTGCATAATTACATGATGAGGAAGTCAAAATGAACCAGTTCTCTGCCTTTCTGACTGATTCACCGCAGATATGAGCGACAGTAGGAATTAAGAGAAGTCAGAGTGAGATGTCATATGTCGGCTTAAAACCTGCTAATGCACTTTCCTTATGCCAGTTTCGGCAATCTGAAAGCGTTCTTGAAGAATATGATAATAAATTACATGCAGTTCTGTGTAGCTTAATTCAAGAACGCTTTCAGAATGCCGAAACTGGCATAAGGAAAGTGCATTAGCAGGTTTTAAGTCTTTGGTGTATTTGGAGTGTTTAGTTGAAGAATATGATATAAAGTACATGCGTTTCGGTGTAACTTAATTCGACTAAAGACTTCAAATAATAGGGGCAATGTTGACATATGAGCTTTCTTGAATTAATGGGAATTAATGGCTGAGTGAAAATGTATACCCGTGTGATAATATTTATGGACTCGTGGTAAAGGAATAATGAAACGTGGTAAAAGAATAATGAAACATGGTAACGGAATAATGAAACGTGGTAAAGGAAGAATAAAACGTGGTAAAGGAATAATGAAACATGGTAAAGGAATAATGAAACGTGGTAAAGGAATAATGAAACATGGTAAAGGAATAATGAAACGTGGAAAAGGAATAATGAAACGTGGTAAAAGAATAATGAAACATGGTTAAGGAATAATGAAACATGGTAAAGGAATAAGTGAAACATGGTAACGGAATAATGAAACATGGTTAAGGAAGAATAAAACGTGGAAAAGGAATAATGAAACGTGGGTAAAAGATTAATGAAACGTGGTAAAGGAATAATGAAACGTGGTGGAAGAATAATGAAACGTGTTAAAAGAATAATGAAACAGTCATGTGTCCCTAAAACATTATTCTCAGACCTGAAAGAAGGTACGAGGAGAAAAGGTTCCAGACATTGTAGAATAGTTCCAACATTGAATACAACTTCAAACAAACCAAGTTAACCTGGAAATGGAATACTAAACGCAAACAGCGATTAGGTTAAAAAAAAAAAAAAAGACAACCAAACCGACAAACAAAAACATGGCGCAGAAAGACAAAATGTGCACACGCGATGATACACGCTGAAACCGATCAGTATGACTGTGTTCGCAGTCGATAAATCAATTCAGGTTCGTAGTACAATGAAAACAAACAGAAACAGACACAGAAACGTGTGTGTGTGTGTGTGTGTGTGTGTGTGTGTGTGTGTGTGTGTGTGTGTGTGTGTGTGTGTGTGTGTAAACCAAACACTTACTCTGTTTCAGAAGGGACGACCAACTGCCTGCTTTGCCTCAGAGAAACTTGTGATCCAAAGACCAGCGGCGTCTTCACAGATCTTTCAGTTCGACGAAGATTTCACCGGACCCTCCGAGGATTTTACACATCTGCACGCGAGACAGAGATTTATATATAACACCTCACTCACTGCAGCGACATCTCACCAAAGTAAACAAGCAAAACGACGCCTAATTCTTCTCTTAGTTGAGGCTCAGATCACGTGACAACCAGACCGAAGGAGTCAGTGTGACGGCTTCTCGAGAGCATGGATAGCATTGAAAACGAATGCGCTGTGTTTCACCCGATGAAAGCATTGAGTCTGGAACCCAACAACACACAAGCGCGCGCAAGCTCAACTCGACATCCAGGAGCAGCCGAAACAGAAAAGTTCGCCAAACTAATCGGTCTACCTTTTGCTGCGGTGTGCTGACAAGCTTTGAGATGTGGTTGGGCCATCTTTTCACAGTGTGCTGGTGTTTTGTGTGAGGGTGGAAGGGTGTAGGTTTGCCTTTGAACTGGTGTCTCTTTCAAGGAGGTTTCGAAAATAACTCAGAGTAGTCATGAAGCGGCGAAGTTGGGGAATAGGAATGATTACATGATTGTGCTACTTGAAGTATGCCGGTCTGACTGAACACACACACACACACACACACACACACACACACACAACGCCCGTAGAGAGAGAGAGAGAGAGAGAGAGAGACTTGTGCCTTGAAATCGATCTTATTATTGACCCACCGACATTCAGTTTTAAAGATGATAATTTTCCAGGCACTTTTGGATAAATACACACAAGCGAATACCACCGTTTTATAGTCCAAATATTGACTGTTAGGTCTTTCCAAAACAGACGAGATCAGATCTAGTTATCAGCAAATGAATGAGACCATGAAATTTTTACATCTGTTCCACCTAAATATTATACGAGGAACTAATTTAAGTTTATGATGTTCGAAGACATTCCAAACTATATCAGTCCAATGCAGTAGAGTAGTACTCCTTGAATGAAAACAATGATTTGCAACAATGACAACAAGCTCGTTGCGCTTAGAAAAACAGCAGAGAGAGAGAGAGAGAGAGAGAGAGAGAGTGGGGAGGGTGGGTGTCTGGGAGATCAACGTCCTTTTCCACCACGTATCGCTGATATCAAAGGCTGGGCAACGAGAAAAAGGCCAGCACAAATATTTGGCCCCAGCTAGGTTTCGCCGGAACTCACGACCCGAGCATGGAAAGTCCAACCCTCTACCATTCGGCTATAACCGCTGCCAAAGAGAGAGAGAGAGAGAGAGAGAGAGAGAGAGAGGTGAGTTGCAGTGAGTGAATGGAGCACTGAACGTGAGTGAGTGGATGAAGTGAAGTGAACCAAAGTGAGCAAATGAAATAAGGAATTAATGAAACAGGAAATGAAACATTGTAAAACTGTGAATGCGTCATTCATGATTGTGGTTTCAAGAGTGGAGGCTGTTGCCAGTAAAAGTAGTTTCTTCAGGCGTGTGTCCGTCATGCGAAAACTGATCAGCTGTGAAACACGGCCAAAATAAAAATGAGTGGAAGAAGTGAAGGGAACTGAAGTGAGAGAATGAAACAGTGAGTAAAACAGTGAATAAAACGGTGAATGAACTGACTTGATGACATAGAAACAATAAATGCTTCATTCATGATTAAGGCAATGTTTTTTCAAGATCTTTTTTTCTGATAGCAGTGAGCCTTCAAGTCTGTCCGACATGCAAAATGAGCTGTGGATAGCCATTGTGAAGGGAAACATGACTGTAAGTAATGTTCAGCAACTGCTACATCTCACTACACAACGCATGCAGTCACATGATGCACGAGGCATCTAGCTGTTCGCGGCAGGCATTAAAATAAATATGTATGCCCAGCGAAGGAATAGTCTGACAGCGATGTGTAACCTAAGAATGCAACAGTGTTCCATAACTTAGAGGGGGAAAAAATCAGATCTTCGACGCCATGCCTGCCCGCTGTGTCTGGATTCACTGGAAGACGAACAAAGTTACCGACGCAACCACAACCTAAGGCTGCGTTGCATCATGGGTGTTTTGGGTCACGTGATCTCGGTGCTGCCACACTGGCGTCACAGACTTCTGGGGGAGCGCCGTCTGTATCAAGGGTTATCACCCCTGGCCTATCAACGTCGTCTGCCGCATGGGGGCGCCGATAAGCCCAACCAGGCATCCCGACAGGTAAGACATGGCGACTTGTTTCCTGCATGTTTCTCCTTCTGCTTCGGTTTTTTTTTTTTCTGCTATTTTTCTGTTTGTGTGTAATTTACTCTTCACTCTGTTTAACTTTGTCATCTAAGTAGAAAAAAACAAAAAAAAACCCTATCACAACCAGTGCTTCTTTCAGAGAATTCCCTGTTGGTGAACTTGAAAGTTGAAGGGACCTACTTCAATTTGAACAACTCTCACGGTGTCAACGCAAAAATGTTTTCCACTGACTCTGCCAAGACTCGACCAGTGGCATTCCCAAAGTCTATTCTAAAGCCCTGGAAACTTGCAATGTTGCCATCGACCCCATGTGATTTAGACTACGGCCTGCCCGAAATTTGAGTTCAGTCACCGCGGAGGGCAAACCGACATAGCGCAGCGTGCCACGGATATCAGTCGGGCCCCCGTCTTTGGTGGACCTGAAGCGAGCGGTGTCCGTGCAGTTTGGCTCGTACCTTAGCAACGACGACCCGGAAAAAGGCTCTAATTTTGCACACTGTCCTACACAGGTTGCCATGCCCCAAAGATTTTCTGTCCTCTGAAGGTCGCTTTGCCTCAGAAACTGCCTGTCCTACAAGGACTGTTCTGTCTCAGGCCTCAGCTTAGGCCAGAAGGTCACAGAAATAAAAAGATTTCGGTCTGGTAATATTCGGGAAAATTTATGAAACCGTCTCATATCTGAACGTTTTTTTTTTTTTTTTTTTTAACTGAGTTGGCTTTCCCACAGCGTACCACACGCAAGGTGCTATACACATGGTAGGTAAAGATTATTTGGAAACTTCCCAGCCGGTAGATCTTTACCGCGAAACTTCTCATCAGCACATCAGGTAAACACAAACGTGATCCGATGGCCTTTGTAGCTCACCAGACAAGCCCCACACTGCCAACAACCCCAAAAAACCCTCCCGCCGTCGCTGCATGCCTGTCGGAGGCTGCAGCCTCCCCAACAAGGCCTCTTGGCTGCTTTGGTGACAGCCTCGTGACGCGCGCTCCGCCACTATCTAAACACCGTCCAGCGCGCGCCTTCCCGTCATGCTTGGCTCATGAGGGGCGTCAAAGGAGAGGCTGGTGAAACTTTGGATACTATCGTATTTATCGCATGGCGGGAGATCAAAAGCTGGCGATCCAGCGCGCCGAGTGACGAAATAAACATACAGATAGCGAACTGGGGTTTTCAAAAGCCGAGAAGCGGGCAGTTGTGGCCGAGTTGAAAGTTAGGTCATCGCGGCATCGTGGTAGAACCTCGGAGGTCCGCGTGTGTAATCAAGAGAAAGATTCGTGCCTCAGTCCGTATAGTCTTCAAGAATTATTCCTGCATGGAACTGATGAACGGTTTCCTAAAGGAGATTTTTTTTAACTCTTTCGTGACTTAAGCTAGAAGTGTTCAAACAGATCAAGTCACAAGCTCTTAAAAACAGAAGGAAAAACTCATTTTGCCATTGATAATAATAACATTGATATACTGTCATATAGTAATAGTAATGGAGCGCTTATTCTCAGTGAGCTTTAAGCGCGTACAAGGCTAACAGGTTTAAAAGAACGTAAAAGAGCTAAAAACTAAACCTCAGTAGTAAAAGAGCTAAAAACTCGTAAGAAGAGCTAAAAGAAATAAAAGGTACCACTTGAAGAATGATTACTGTGACTTTCAAAATTGCACACCCTCAACTAAAACTTTTCTCTAGACAAAACTGTCATAACTTATAACCGTCTTCACTTAAAGAATAGTAAAACTAGATAATTTCATTTCATTCCGTGGAGGTCTTTTTACATTGCGTGTCCCCCCCCCCCCAAGTGGTTCGTGGATTGTTTTGAACGGTATTTTTGGACATAGTCTCAGTGGCAGGAGGTTGACGGTAAATCAACAAAGTAAACAGGAGGGTGGAATTACGCAGTCCACGGCAATTCACTGAATGAATGAACACACACACACACACACACACACACACACACACACACACACACACACACATAGAGTTACACGTCTGTTGTCCTCTCTCTCTCTCTCTCACACACACACACACACACACACACACACACGTTCTTTAATACCCTCCCCCCCACCCCCACCCCCACCCCTATCCCCAAGTGTCTTGAGACACGACTATCACGTGCTAAAACGTGACCACTCGAACCTTTTATCTCCAGTAGCGCCCACCGCCGCATGTCCGTCAGAGTGTGATTCTACAGACAGGTCGGATATTTCGGCACGTGCAGGGTGATAAGAGAGGGGCGGGGTCACTAAAGAGGCGCGTGCGGGCAGTGAGTGGTCAGTTTGATGTGACGTTGTGTTTATTAATATTCAGATAGACGAGCTAGGACATGGACCATATTGTGAGTGAATCTTCAGTAAGATAGAACATACGTTCCACGCATTTGCTATCTTTTCCTTTTACTTTTCCCTTCATTAGCAGTCTTTCTTCTTTCTCTCTCTCTCTCTCTCTTTTTTTTTCTTCTTCTTCTCCGTCTTTATTGTTTTCCGTCTTTATCTTGTATCGTTTCTTCTTCTTCTTCTTTTAATTTATTCTTCTTTTTCCTCTTCTGTAGCTTCCTCTCAGTCCTTCTGTTTTCCTTCTTTATCCCGTTTTCTTCTTCTTCTTCTTGTGTTGTTTTCCCTTTTTTAATCCTGTTGCCTTCTTCTTCTGTTGCTTTCTTTTTTTATCCTGTTTTTTTTCTCTTCTTCTTCTTCTTCTCCTTCTGTTTTCCTTCTTTATTCTTTCTTCTTCTTCTTCTTTTTCTTCTGTTTTCCTTTGTTATCAGTCCCTTTTGCTTCTCCTTCTTCTTTGTCTTCTTCTTCTTTTTCCGTATTTATCGTGTTGTCTTCTTCTGTCGTAGTCTTTCTTCTTCCTTTTCTTCCTCTTCTTCTTCTATTGTAGCTTTATTGTACTCTGTTTTGTATCCCCATAAAATTCAGAAATCAGTTGCGAGCTCTGCGTCGACTAAGAGTCGCATAGTGTGCGGAAAATAACGCCGCAACATGTTTGATCAATGATGTTATGTCAAACGGACTGGTCCGGATTATATGATGTGCAGTACGGTTGTCGGGTGCAAGCTAGTAATCCACCCGATTTGCAAATTTGGTTGACCGAAAGACCTTCTGTGAAATCTCTCTCTCTCTCTCGCCCCCCCCCCCCCCCCACACACACACACACACACTTCAAACTCAGAAACCAGACCAAACACACGGCGAGGACCAGACGACCAACACTGACACCAAAACTTTAAAAAAAAAACCGGGAGGGGAAACAGTAAACCAGACGGGAACTTGAAATAAGGAAAAACACACACACACACGATTCAACCCTTGATACTCTTTTTTTCCCCTTTCCCACAGTGTTGAGCAACACTTCATCATTCTCCCCTCCTAACACAATGCATGGCGTCGACAAAGCCTTCCTTTTAGAACTGCACACACACACACACACACACACACACACACACACGCACACACACACACACACACACACACACACACACACGGCTTGCAGGAGGAGGTAGACAGCAGAAACTAACATTCGCACGACCTTACCTTGCCTTACCGCGGCCACAGTGCTCTGCACCAGAGCAGGGGTACAAAACCAAGAGCTATTCACCTTTAGTTGCTTGTTTTTTTTTTTTGTTTTTTTTTTTTTCGTTTTTTTTTTTCTTTTTTTTTTTTCTCCAATCTCTTTGAAAGGGGGAGCCAGGATAGCTGAATGATAGACCGTTGGACTCTTTGGTTGGGTCGTGAGTTCGACTTGAATCCCGGCTGGGGTCAAATATTTGTGCTGGCGATCTTTTCTCGTCGCCCCGTCTTTGATGTCATTTTTTGTAGTACAGTGGGAAAAGGACGTTGAACCTCAAACATCCACCCCCACCGCTGTATTTAAAAGGCGCGTTGAACATCCTGATAGGAGAAAGTTTCGTCACTGACATGTCCATCTTACGAGTTTGTGCTCACAGATCGTTTTGCGCTTTAGTGCCTAGCATCGTACCAGTTGGACACCTGCACAGTGACAGCATCTCACAAGCTGACAGCATCTCGCAGCCTGGCACTGAGCCAACAGAGGGCTTTGCGCGACGCGAATATCGAGAAGTCAGCTAGTGATGCGGTCACCTGCTGAGTGGAAAAAAAAATGAATTTTTGCGCGTACATCCCATAGACGGCGGGGTTGTTGTTGTTGTTGTTGTTGTTGTTGTTTATTTTTGCATTTAGACTTGTACTAATCATTTGATAGACTATTTAGATCGTACAAACTGGCTTGTGTGAAGTCTACTCAAACCGCATGAACAGTCAAGAAAAAAACACCATTCAATTCAGACATGCTGAACCGTGGTATAAGATACGGCGAAAAATATGCCTATATGTGTGTGTGCACTCGCGAGGAAACAACCCTTATTAAACGTTGAAGAAGAGGAAGAAGTGCATGAACCGTCACGCAACCTACGTGAAACTGTATCTCTTGGTCATGTGCCCACAGCTTCATGCACTTGAGTCAGGCGGCAGGCAGAAATCTCATCCTCGGTCTTGTCATCGACCCTGTCATCGCTCTTATCGCCGGCGGGAGGGGGTGATGAGGTTGCAGCGTCGTCGACCCGGGTAGAGACCCACGTCTGGTGTAGACGCCAGGGGTATGTGCGTGTGGTTTGAGGTCGGGTATTTTCAGTGTCGTGCGCGTGAAGTTTTAAGCCTTAAAACACCTCTGTACATCCTTTGCTCTGTTAGTCCTTTGGTGAGTGACTGTTCATGTCAATAATAATAATAATGACAGTACTTATATAGCGCTCTGACCTATTGCTTGATAACAGTTCTAAGCGCTGAAAAAAAAAATCAAAAATAGGGGGGGGGGGGGTTGCAATGCCATAAGGTCAGGGCGCATCGACATACGCACGTACTACGCACGCACGCACGCACACACACACACACACACACACACACACACACACACACACACTGCAAACCAGAACAGTCAAGTGTTGTTATAGCAGAAAACAGGTGGGTCTTCAGGTTTTTCTTGAAAGTTTCAAGGGAGGGTGCTTGGCGGAGTGAAAGAGGGAGAGAATTCCAGGCTAAAGGACCAGTGCAGAAGAATGCTCCAGTGCAAACGGTGCAGTGAATCTTGAGGATAAGAGTGTCAGCCGAAGACCGGAGGGAGCGTGACGGAGTGTAGAGCTGTTATATGTGTCGGGTGATCATATGCAGAAGCACAGCTCGCTTCGACCGTGACGTCACCACCAGTCCAGTCTCAGCCACAGGGCGGAAATTGACAGAAAAGCGTCTTCCATCTCCTGGTGTCCTTGTCCATGTCTTTGGCAATAGAGATGTCTAAGCTGCTATGAAATTTGTAAACAACACGCTAAAGATGTTACAACTAAACCGACGATAATGAAACTAGGCTCACGTTTCCCTGGAACTACTCTGCGGATGTGATCAGCATCAAAACAATTGGCCAACGTTCTTTCAGTTATAGTGCCCCCCCCCCCCCCCCCGGCGTTTGGAACTTCTTGCCATCTTCTCTGAGAAACATACATTCCCTCCTACAGTTTAAAGCACAACTCAAAACACATTTTTCAAACTAGCCTTCCATCTTTAAACTCCATCGCCCGTATGATGCGTACAAATGTGTGCGTTGGAATGTTGTCTGTATGAAAAGCGCATTGAGTGCTTGTTGTCTGTACTGATGAAAAGCGCATTGAGTGAATGTTGTCTGTATGAAAAGCGCATTGAGTGCTTTCCTGAGCAGAACTCCGCGCTCTACAAGTGTATTATTATTATTATTATTATTATTGATCAGTTGTTGACGTAGTGATTCGGTTCCAGTATGGTTGTTTCGCGTGTTTCGCGCGGCGGAGAGGTTTTGGCTGCTTACGAGTCACGCCGGCAGTTCACTGATGAGAGACGGGTCGACCTAGTTTTCACCTCTAGTACGTGGCACCGTTCAGTCGGGCCGATCGTCGAGCTTCTCTCCGGGTACTCCGGGTTTCTCTCCCCTCTGCTTTTGAAATGTTCAGCCAATAACAACAACAACAACATAATAATAATAATAATAATAATAAATAAATAAATAAATAAATAAATAAATAAAACTCAACAAACGCAATGTTATGACGGCTCCGGTACCGGCTCAGGAATGGCGATATACCGGCCGTTCCCTGTTGGTTTTTGTCAAGTTATTTCATTTTTTTTCCCTACCTGGGCCTAGTTTACGTTCACGTCTTTTTCTGTTTTCTAACATGTAATCTTTCCCGGTAATACCCATGCAGAACAGTCACGACTGACTGAAAACTCTCAGCATCACAGGTCCAAATCTACCGGCGAATGGTGAAAGGGTTGAGGGCTTGTCGAATCCGTCCAAGACGCTTTAATAGGCCTCTTTACTGAACGACGGTAGACATGCCTACCTATAGCCTCTACGCTAGCCTAGCGGGACGGCTCTGTTCACAGAGGTATCTTTCACCCTGAGAACTTTGAACAAAGAATGGCGCCGCAGAGATGAAGTCTCGCTGAAGTTTTTTTTTTTTTTTTTTTTTAGCAGATTCCTCCGCTGTTATCTGTTTGAGGAACTGACACCCAAAGGCCGCTATTGTTTATCTGTAGTTGCGATTGACAATAGAACCTACCGTGTTGAAGCGTGTGTTTTGGCTTGTCGGCTCGAGCAGGGGGGAATCTGCAGTATGCAGACGTACGTTTGTGTGCTTGTTCGTCCAGAGAAAGAAGGAGAAGAAGACGAAGAAGAAGAAGGGGAAAATGATGCCATAAGCCGTCATAGAAGGATTTTTTTTTTCTTTCTTTCCTCGCTTCCTTTTGTTATGTAATTTTGTTTTGGGGTTTCGTTTGTCCTAATCTGGGTTAGGCCCGTAGCCGGGGAGCCGGGGTGGCCGAATGGTAGAGCGTCGGACTCTCAATGCTCGGGTCGTGAGTTCAGTCGAATCCCGCCGGCTGGGGCCAAATATTTGTGCTGGCCTTTTTTCTCGTTGCCTCGTCTTTGATATCATCCTTATGTGGTGGAAAAGGACGTTAAACTCCCAAACACCCACCCACCCTAAGTCCGTAGCCGTGGGTTAAATTAGCCTCGAGTTTTACATGCGGGCCCTAGTTTCTACATTAGCCTGCCTATCTGAACCCTCCAGCAGGAAACGCTCGGTTTGGGAATAGTTGCGAGTGCGCGTGTGCGTTTACGCTTCAAATAGTCCCTATCTTTGAATGCAGTACACTTCCGTCTACAGGTTGTGCGAGCGAAAATTCAAATTCTTCTATTCTGAGGTTGCCTGCAACACCAGCTTACTCCTCGGTATTCGCGTCGCAAAAATCCCGGCTTTTGTTGACTGACTCAGTGTCAGCCGATAAGATGCTGTCACTGCGCAGGTATTTCGGTAGTACGATTACACACAACCCTTTGTAAGAGCTCCGAACGATCTGTGGGCAGGGAATTATCCGAATCTCTCTCTCTCTCTCTCTCTCTCTCTCTCTCTCTCTCTCAGGTTCACTGACAAAACAACAATAACAACAAGAAACACCCAATACACTGAATAATGAATACAGTTCTGCACTGCGAATATATTATTATTATTATCATCATTATTATTATTATCGGCTCACACAGTTAAACATGCAACTTCAGATGATACAACGTAGTTTGTTGTAGGTTTTTTGACCGGCAAGCCACAGACCAAGTCACTGAAAAGCGGACTAACACAACATCAAAGAGAACAATCCAACGAATGAGCAAACAAATTGATGTCGTAAGCGAATGAGTAATCTGACGAGTGACTAATGCATTAGAGAAAACAGACGGGGTTCAGTAACTCGATAAGTGAGTAATGCGTTTATCAAACAGAGGGCATACAAACACACAAAGCGAGCGTACACACACAAACCGGTGTCCATAGCATTTCAGCACCGCCTGTTGAGTATAGTGTTTCAGTGTCACGGACATATTCTGACAGAGAATCTCGCGTTTTGCAGCCAAGGCAAGCCAACCCTTCACGCACGCGCGCGCGCGCGCGCGCGCACGCACACACACACACACACACACACACACACACACACACACACACACATATCATCCTCTCTCTCTCTCTCTCTCTCTCTCTCTCTCACTCTCTCACACACACACATACACACATAGATCTCTCTCTCTCTCACACACACACACACACACACACACACACACACACACACACACACAAATAAACCTCTCTCTCTCTCTCTCTCTCTCTCACACACACACACACACACACACACACACACACACACACACACACACATATCAACCCCTCACACACACACGCATATTATAACAAGCCCACAAACCCAACTACAGCTACGGCCCTAAGTGTGTGCTCAGCCATGCGTGTCAACACGAGCGTTTTTCATGCTGGAATAATGATAATGGGGAGTTGGGGCGGGCAAGCTGTCAGAAGGAACCAGCCGTGTTCTATGCTTCAACCGACACGCTTCGCCACCTCGCCTGAAAAACTCCTGTCTCGTCGACCATTGATACTAGCAGGCCTCCGTTAAAAAAAAAAGGGTACCAGGAGAGAAACGGTGTATGATACTGACGTGTAAAACGAATGAATGGCTGGTTATGGTCGTGTTAGACTCATGTGATACCAGCAACCGCCGATTTAAAAAAAAAAAAAAAAAAAAAGGTGAGGGGAAAACCGGTGTCTCAGTGATACTGACGTGCAAAATGAATGAATGGTCGCTTATGGTCGTGTTAGACTCATGTGATACTAGCAGTCGCCGAAGAAAAAGAAAAAAGTGAGGGGAAAACCGGTGTATGATACTGAAGTGTGAAATGAATGAATGGTTGCTTATGGCGGTCGTGTTAGACTCGCGTGATACAGACAGTAGCCGATTAAAATGCAGGTGGTATGGAAGATAATTATGAATGAATGAATGATTCTTTATGGTCGTGTTAGACTCGCGTGATACAGACAGTGGCCGATTAAAACGCAGGTGGTATGGAAGATAATTATGAATGAATGAATGATTCTTTATGGTCGTGTTAGACTCGCGTGATACAGACAGTGGCCGATTAAAACGCAGGTGGTATGGAAGATAATTATGAATGAATGAATGATTCTTTATGGTCGTGTTAGACTCGCGCGGTTGGAAAATATCAAGCTGAGCTGAAGAGCTTTGTGTGAGAATTGTTAGATACATGTATCCGCTGATGCTGTTCTGTTGTTGTTGTTGTTGCTACTGTTGTTGTTGTTTACTTTATCATCACTTACTGGCATGACATCATCGGGCATTTTTATCTTTCATACTTTATTATCCCTTTCGGGAAATTGGGGTTGCTTCCCACATCGTCAGAACTGAGACAAACTGACAAATCTTCTTACCCGAACTTTTTTTTTTTTTTTTGAGTAAATTTGTCTCGTCTCTCTTTCACAACTCGAATAAAATAAAATAAAATAAAATAAATTAAAATAATTTAAAATAAAATAAAATTTTAAAAGTGTTTGGGCCTTTTGCTAGTTTTGGTCTTCTCAGTGACGACTGCAAAGCGTCATACAAAATGACGTCACGTCTCAGACAGCAGCTTATTTATAGAATATTTATCTGATCACACATAGCTTGTTCACGAACATTTAGTCCCAGCATAGACGAGTGTAGTGTCTGTACTTGAGTTGTCTCTCGTCCCCAAAGCATCTGTTGAGCCTGTTTGCTAGTTCTGGTCTGCTGACGATTACAAAACGTCATTTAAGAAAATGACGTCACCGTGACGTCTGAGACGGTAGCTTATTCATACAACGTCTCTGATCACACGAAGCATGGTTGTGCGCGAACCCTTAGCTCTATGACAGGCGTTTGTCGACTCCGTCTGTCAGGTGTGTCAAAGAGAGGGGACAGGGGTTTGAAAACAGGGGCGTGGATCTTTTCACAGTCGCCTCCGGTTGATACGGGCCCCGTGCTGTGTTCGCAGCGACTTTTGGGCGAAAGTCAGTTGTTAACCCAACACCTCTCTTCCAAATCCCCTTTCCTTTTCGTCTTTCATCGTCTACCCATTACATGGGCAAGGGTATAACAGAGAGAGAGAGAGAGAAAGAGAGAGAGAGACAGACAGACAGACAGACAGACAGACAGAGTATGAGACAGACAGACAATGAGACAGACAGACAGGCAGAGTATGAGACAGACAGACAGACAGACAGACAGACAGACAGACAGAGTATGTGTGTGTGTGTGTGTGTGTGTGTGTGTGTGTGTGTGTGTGTGTGTGTGTGTGTGTATGTGTGAGAGAGATAGAGAGAGAGAGAGAGAGTATGTACATGTCTGCCTGGGTAATGTTTCGTTAATAACCTTATGTTTCCGCGCTTTTATTTTATTTTAATTTAATTTTTTTAACGGAGATACACACTTCTGAAAACATACAAACTGTAAATACCAGTCGATCTGCCGCTTCGCCACGTTCACAGAAATTAATTAATAAATTTTGCCATTACAACAACAGGTATTGGGCGGTTTGTTACCAGTTACCAAAAAAAAATAGCACCGTGCATTTCATTCCAATCATAAAAAAACGCAGCAAAACGTCACAGCACCACATGAAACAGAACATCATATGCCGGTCTGCGATTAATACTCTAGCCAATCTTCATGTCGAACCTGTCGAACACTAAAACAATAAAGCAACCAACTGAGGTGTCTCCCCCCCCCCCCTATACCCCCCCCCCCCTTTTCACCGAACGACCCCCGCCCTTCGCAAGCACCAGCTCTGAAAAACAATCAACTTGACAATCACTAAGGTATCGACTTATTCATAGCCGCCATTTTTCCCCCGTTCTTTCAATATTAATCTTCAATCAGCTCTACATTTTACTCACAATACTCCACCGCCATCCCTGGCCGAATGGTAGAGCGTTGGACTTCTAATGCTCGGGTCGTGAGTTCGTAACCCTGCTGGGGCCAACTATTTTTGCTGCCTTTGTCATCGTTGCCCGGTCTTTGATATCACCCGCATGTGGTGGAAAAGGACGTTAAACCCCCAAACCCCCACCCCACCTCACCCACCGCCATCCCCACCGCCATCGACCAACCTTCACCTATCCTACAAAAGTCTATTTAAAAAAACAAAATACTAATAAAAATAGCGAATCTACCGGATTCTTCAAGCCACCGTTTTCTTACATTTTAATCTTCAGCCAACTCAACAGTTCATCCCCACCCCCCTCCCCCACCCCCTCCCACCCACCCCCCCAACCCCCAAACAACATGACCATCCAACCCCGTCCACCCTTCACAAACAAGAACAACAAAAAAATTAAATAAATAAATCAATAAATCATCATCATCATCATCTACCGGCTCATTCGAGCCACCACTTTTGTACATTTTTTATCTTCAGTCAACACTTCATTTTATCCCCCCCCCCCCTCTCCCCGGCCAACACTGAACAACGTGACCCCTTCCCACCGGCCCTTCACAAACACCAACTTTGAAAAAAAAAAAAAAACAATAGCCACTAAGCTACAGACTTAAAAAAAAATCTTCAACCAACTCTACATTTCACTCACATTGCGCCACGAAGGAAAACCCCCGCCGCTCTCAAGAGCTAAACCACTTCTCGCCTTCCCAACGCCTTCGTTCGCTACGGCGAGCTCTGCGTCGCTGACCCTTTGACCCACGGGAGATAAATCTTGCTCACGCGACGATGGTGGGGGCGGGGCGACGGACGCGGCGTTCAATGGCATCTTCCGATTATGGATTAGGGGCGGGCGGGCGGCGGTTGACAGGGGCCCATTACGGGTTTGTTGAGGCTCTGTGTAGGGGGCCGCCCTCTCAGGGTCCGCTGAGCCTAAAGGGGACTTTGGAAAACGGTGCTATAAGGGGGTGTTTAGTGAGGTTGGTTGGTCGGTTGCGTGTTTGAGGGTTTAACGTCCTTTTCCGCCACATGAGGTCGATATCAAAGACGGAGCAACGTCCTTCCTGAATATCGATGTAAGCTTTCAGCTTATTGCTATCAGTCGTCTCTCCTCCAGTGCCAAAACAGAAAAAAAGAACAAAAACAAACAAACAAACAAACACGGGGTAATGAGGAAAATGCCAGCACAAATTTTCAGCTTCCCACTACGATTCGAACTCACGACCTGAGCATTGAAAGTCCCTGCACTAGCTCTTCTATTCCAGCTCCAAGCTTGGACGGTGACTTTCAATGCTCGCGGGTCGTGAGTTCGAATCCTGGCTGAGCCAAATATTAAAATTTTGTGCTGGCCCCTTTCCCGTTGCCCAGTCTTCGATATCTCCCGTGTGTGGTGGAAAAGGACGTGAAACTCGCAAACACCCACCCACACCCACCCCGGCTCCATGCGATGCTATAGAAGTGTTTGCAGCCCCACTGCATTTTTCTTTGTACAGTACTTATTGGCCATTCTCTCTATCCCATTTCTTCCTATCTCTTCCTTTATAGATATCTGTCCTACCATAACTTACTGTCTTTGGCGTCTCCGCTGCATATGTTTTCTGTACTTATGAGCACACTTATAAGTTTCTGACTTGTGCTCGGTCTCGTGAAAATCAGTTGTGTGAAAGTGCATCATGTATATTTGTTCAAAACGAATAAAACTGTTTAAACCAAGTGTTTAGGGAGCACGATGTGTAGTAGGACCGTGTATTACTTTCTCAGGCGATTCCTGTTATGTATCGTATACTTACTTGTTTATTTACTTGTCTATTTGTTCGCTTTGACCTTGTTTTATGGTATTCAGTTCCAAGTCCAGTTCAATTCAACGGGAGGGGCCATGGAATGGAAAAAACAGAAACACACGCACGCACTTAGGGAATAAGTTGGAATATCTTTTGTCTTACACAGACTTGATAAAGAAAGACTTTGATTAGCCCCGAAATAGTCTTCAGTTGTTGCTTGCGTGTCGTTAAGCCTCAAATTACTAACTCGAGTCAATTCAGACAACTTTATTGTGTCCGAGGAGACAAAACTGACCTCGGTAGATTTGTCTGTAAGGTTGTGACATGTTTTGTGTTTTATATGACGACCAAAGACACAGACCTTTTATGAGAATTTATGTTGTTTGACCCTTGAATCCTGAATTTACGCGGGGATTCGGGAAAGCCAAATGGTAAAGTGTTGAACTTTCCGGCAATGACAAAAATATTTGCTGGCCTTTTTCTCGTTGCCCCGTCTTTGATATAAGATAAGATAAGACAGATCTATTGCTTCTTAGTTACAATTAAGAAGAATTTGCTTTGCTCCTCTTGATAAAAAAAACACAATTGATATACACAAATATACCATAGAAATACATATACACATTCACACACTCAGTCATTGGCTAAAACACAATTTAAGAGAATAGGCATTGGCATTGCCTCACATTAAACGTTGTGAAAAAGGACGTTAAACTCCCAAACACCCACCCACCTACCCACGGCCACGAATTTACGCGAGTAAGATACCGACATTCTAAACGCGTATATACCGCTGCTGAGTTACTCTCATGAAAACAAGACAGTGTCAGTAATTATTGTGTGACTATTAGTTACTGAAACAGAAATATGTTATTCAGCGCCGAAACTATTCTTCTGTGCCATGGGGCTGGGGTGAAAGATGAAAAGACTGACAGCGAACAAGCACAACGGATATAAAGAAGTGGGAAAATCATAAAAAAAACGTCAATAATAAAGTTTTGTTGTTGTTGTTGTTTTTATCAGTAAAGCACCAAGTACGAAAGACGTGAAATTCATTCTGCAGTGATACGAGCACTTTACAAATGAAAAAAAAAAATATAGAAAAGCACTGCAAATTTGCGTTATAGTTTTGTCACAGTTTCCTGCTTTGTCATTGTTTTACTGCCGGATCTTTTAGAAGATCTTTCTACACATTGAAATGTAATGCAAATTTCTATTGCTAGAGAGCTGACATAGACAAAATTGTCGTTGAAATGTTTAAAACTGGCGTGTTTCTTGTTTGTTGCGGTGCTTACAAATACAAGCAATACAACGAACAGCCTGAAGCTGAAATCTGATCAAACCTCTACTTGTACAACATCCCCCCAAAATGACCGACTCAGAAGTGCACGCCAGGTTAAGTGACTGGGACCTCTGTAACAGCGCCACCTCGTGACAGCCGGACCCCCAAACGATCTGACGGGCGACAACCGAAACCCTTCATTTTCTCGCCGCGCGTGAGACTTAGGCGAGAGTTTGGGGAGCGAGTGGGCGTCGGTGGTCATCCATCTTGTTGTTGGGGTTGTTAGTGACAGTCGCTGTTCTCACACACACCGTTCTCTTAGAGAGAGAGAGAGAGAGAGAGAGAGAGAGAGATCCTTCATCCTTCATTTATAAACGGTAAAGATATTGGCACATTGGCCATTTCTAAACTTACCAATGTCACAAAATGGCTGAAAAAAAGGCCAGAGCTGAGTCAAATTCTCTCTCTCTCTCCCCCTCTCTCTCTCTCTCACACACACACACACACACACACACACACACACACACACCACACACACACACACACGAGTTAAATCGTAGGAATCTTTTAAAAGAAAATGATGATGAAGTAGTCGATAAAACCATGGCCGGTGACTTAAAGTTCGGAATACATTAACGTTGCTAAAATGTTGCTCCCTCAAAAAGTAATAGTAGAGAATTCTGTGGGAAAAAAACAAGTAAATTCTCTTGACGTAAGAAAGAAAGATAGACTGAAACAGCGACGACAGCAGCAGCAGCAGCAGCAAACTTACAAGAAATGATATACGACCCTGCTTTTCCCACTGAATACAAAATTAATCTGACAGGTAGAATTCGTCTAGAATGCAAATGTGTCTCATAAATCTGATCGGATCACAAAAAGATCACAAAAAGAACACACACCACACACACACACACACACACACACACACACACACACACAGGAAACAGCCAGTCCACGATTTGCTATATGGGAAAAACCTCCGCGATTTTTCTTCGATCAAAAGCCAGCCTACGGACCCCGCGAATAGAGAGATATACCAGGGCTATACTACACGGTACAAAGGCACTTACCTACGTGTACCCTCTGGAACTTCAGGAAGCAAGGACTGTTGTTCTAACAAGAAACCAGAGAAATGAAGCCATGTTTCGTCTCCGTCTACATGTGGTTTTGTCGTGTTTTCCGCCCCCTCTGGTAAGTAGCTTAGCCACCGCGCGCCAGCGGCTCTCCTCTAAAAGAAGACAAAAAAAAGTCCGTATAGCGGCCATATTTGTTTTTCTGCAACGCTCCAAACGTCTCGCGCAGCGTAAAAGGTGTGCGTTTAGCATCATGGTCATAAACAAGACGGCTTCGCTTCATAAATCAGAGCTAAATCCAAGTCCCGGACAATTCATCTGTACCCACAGCAAAAACCCTTCTGACAGACCTGTCATACGGGCGAGGTGGAAAAAAATGTCTGTGGGTGTGTTGATGATTTCACAACTGCTCGCGGGCATGTTGCCTGTACGCTTCTAGTCAAGTTTCCCCTTGGTGAAAGTTCTATGCAAAAAGAGAACATAACGTTTGGGAGGCAATGTGTTTCCTTTTGCGGTAATAACTTGCTTGGCAACTGCTGAATAATTTGGTGTAATCAAGTATGTGGAGAGTTTTGCCGTGGTTCAGAAGTTACGACGCACGCTAATGTTCTTATGACTTCATTTTGAAGCGTTCTTCCGGTGTACGGGTGTTTTTTTTGCATACATTGAAACAAAAATCTTCACTTGTGATATGTTTGTTATATTGCGTTGATGGCTCTGACAGAAGCTGTTTATTTGCGATCAAAAAACTTTTAGTGTTATTGCGCAAAAAACAATGAATTTTATGAGGGAAAAACTGTTTCGCCATTACTGGAAACTGACGCAACAAAACGTGTATTTTTTTTCTTTTGAAAAGACTGCTGTGTGAAACAGCTAAAATGTATCACAGGTATAACTTTATATACGTACGCGTGTGTTTTCCTGCAATTCAATTCAATTCAATTCAAATTACTTTATTAATCCCAGAAGGGGATTAACACATTCTTTGGATTTTCTGCATACAGAAAAAGAAATAACTTCCATCTGTCAAAAACATATCGATACCAGACTGGGAAGAGAAAGAAACTGTTTAGGAAAATCAGTTAAACGATTACAAGCAAGACAAGGAAACCCTCCCCCCCCCCCTTCCTAAAGAACCCAAACAAAAAACAAACAAACAAACAAACAACCCCCAACCCCCCCCCCCCCCAAAAAAAAAAAAAAAAAACCCAAACCAAAACAAAAAACAAGAAACTTGAAAGTGCGCCTGAAGAGAATAGAAACAGAAGAGGCCAAGACAAGAAAAGCCGAACTTCCATTAAAAAAAAAACAAAAACAAAAAAAAAAAACCAGAAAACACTCGACAGTAACTTGCATCGCTTGGTCTCATGTCGCTACACTGTACTTGGGTACTCCCCGTTCATGACCCGACTTTTAAGCGTAAACCTCCTCCCTGACTACTTGTACTTGCCATTCAAACACAATGGAAAACACAACAGCGCTGCACGAAACAAAATAGGGGGAAGGTGTCAAGAGGAGAAAACTTATGACAAGTCTGTCCCAATCCTTTTCCTATAAATTATGTGCCCTTGGGCAAGGTGTTCTGGTCAAGCGAGGCTGCCTCTGCATGCAACGTCAATTGTGAGTACCTCTCGGCTCTCTACTTTCAAAGCGTTTGTTGCTGTGTTTTGGGAAAAGCGCCATTGTACCAAGGTTTTACTTATTTATTTATTATTTTTGCCACGAGGAGAGTGCATATATACATTTGAAGTATGGAGGATATTTCACAGGATGTACGAAAACATAGGTACTGGTGGAAAAAGATTTGTTTGGTTAAATACATCACATTTAAAATGAAAATAATCTTACCATTTAACACAAGACTGGTCCTTTTAACTTTTTAATTGAAGTGCGAGACATCATATTTATAGGTATGCGTGAATGTTAGGTCAACTGGAACTGACATAAATTTAAAATAAAACATGTAGCACTTTAATTCAAGAGAGCTTCTTTTCACTTTTCAAACTAAATCATATTCCTGGCGTACGGAAGTCAGAAAGAAAATGCAGTATATGTTTCTTCTGTCTGTGAGAGGCGAAAAATACTCCAAACTTAAAACAGGATGTTTGCTGAAAATGCCCATTCAACCAGTGAAAGGTGGCAAAAAAATGTAAGCAAAAGTGGAAAATGCATGAAGCAAAACACAAAAAGAGGGAGCGGAACAGAAAAGACTCCATAGCCTGGAAGAAAGGGAAGAGACGCAGACAAAAAGAAACAAAAAGTAAAAAAGGGCATTTGACATTATGTCGAAGTCTCGGACTCATAAATAAAACAGAGAATCCCTGTGATGGCTTTTCCACGTGCTCTAAGGGCTTGTGGGGCCAATTCAGGAACTTCTGTAGTTCTCGTCAAATCCCTCGGATCACCCCTCCTGGCTGACTGCTGGTTCCCTCCCATGATCCTAGTTTTGCCAGTGTTGTGTGTGTGTGTGTGTGTGGAAACGTTATAACATACCACCGCCTCATTGTCTCTAAGAATTGCTTCTGTGATATCTGTGCCGTGTCTGTTATGTTAACTGGAAAGGGAATATGAATCGTGTAATAAATGCAGAAAGCAAAGAAAATGATTGATAAACCAGCTTAGAAGAAGGACAGGACAGGTCAACGCTTCGGCATATATAGCACCTTTTTTCAGGACAGGGGAGACAACTCTTACAAATAGAGGACAACTCAAGCACGCTGATACATGTAAATGAATGAATGTGTTCAATAAATGTGTTTAATGTGAACTCTCTGCATACTCGGAGAGTATCGAAAACTATCATTTAGTTTGTCAGTTATGCTTCACGTGTCGGGTTTGTTCGGTTTGTGTTAGGTTTTTCTGTGGTTGGGGGGAGCCGGGGTGGCCGAATGGTAGAGCGTTGGACTTCTAATGCTCGGGTCGTGAGTTCGTATCCCGGCTGGGGCCAAAATTAATATTTGTGCTGGCTTTTTCATCGTTGCCCCGTCTTTGATATATCACCCGTATGTGGTGGAAAAAGACGTTAAACCCCCAAACACCCACCCCACCCAAACACCCCCACCCTTTCTATGGCTGGTTGGTTGTTTATTCAGTTCTCTCTCTCTCTCTCTCTCTCTCTCTCTCTCTCTCTTAGACCTGTTTTTCTCTGCAGATTAATTGGTTCTACTCCGGGCTTTTCTCCATTTCCATCAAATTTATTGTCGCAAGTTTTGTTGCTGTTGTTGTTGTTGTTGTTTTGTGTTTTTATCGGGGGTCGGGGGGTGGGGGGGGGGGAAGGCGGAGGGGGGCATTGAGGGTTGAGATTGACATTACTGAAAAATGATGACTTTAGAAACAAACATCTTTAAAAGATCAGGAGTACAAAAAAGTGCTATGTCCCTGACTCATACGGAGTGCATCAGGAATAAGTGAACCAGCTAAATGTAAAATGCTAGCTGGATAATGCACACAGTCAAACGTTTGGTTTTTTTCAGCACCTGTTACATTCTGTTAGCTACGCGTCGGTTCGAGAAAACTAACCTGTCAGCTGTGTGAGAATTTCGCAAGCCTCCCGTAGAGGGCCCCACTTGACCAGCGCGTGCAATGACCTCAAAGTGTCACGTGGAGGTGCAGGGAGAGAACTCTGACACGGTGTGTTTTGGAAGTTTAGCGTGATCTCCCCGTGCAGTTGTCAAAATTAGGTACTTGTCTGTGCAATCAAAATTAATAGTGCCGCGTAGGGGGGCTAGGCGAAGTGGGTAAGGTGTAATTCCAGCGGACTCTGAGTGCTTCTGTTCGAATCCCTGGTGGGCAGGAATATAGCCGGGGATTTTTCCCTCCCTCAGCAAATCGAGTCCAAATTGAGGTCTTACACTCGACTCTGAAATATCCTGGAGTGAAATAAACTACTCTTTCGTGGCTTGTACTTCCAACGATCTTCTGATTCAAATTCAGTAAAGCAAAGGAGTTGTTTGGTCTGCTGTGTCAAACATAAAGGGCGTGTGATAATACTGATATTTTACTGCCGTCTGGTGATAATAATAAACAAACAAACAAAAATGACCCCACAACACACCCCCACCCCACCCGCCCACCCACTCAAGGAAAACAATTGTTCACTTATAAGCCCCCCCCCCCCCCCACACACACACACACACCTCTCTCTCTCTCTCTCGGAAGCAGGGATAGCCGAATTGTACAGCTATGGACTTTCATTGCTCGGGTCGTGAGTTCGAATCCCGGCTGGGGCCAGATATTTGTACTGACCTTTTTCTCGTTGCCCCGTCCTTGATATCACCCTTACGTGGTGGGAAAAGACGTTAAACTTTTAACCCCCCCCCCCCACCACCACCACCACCACCCTCTCTCTCTCTCTCTCTTCAGCAATGGAAGCGGGGAGGGGAGCAGTTTGATCTGTATTCTTGTATTCAGAATAACGGAGAACAGAGAGTACATGAAGTGAAGGACTGATGCCTGAACCACTGCGCATAAATCAAGTGTCAACATGTTTCTGTTCCATTTCACCGACTCCTAGTATCAAAACTGAGTTTCGGGGGCGATGTCCTTCAAAAACAAGGAGGGGTGAAGTTTGATCTGAATTCAAGACGACACTAACGGACAACAGCAAGAACATGACGTGAAGGATGCCGTAACCACTGCGTATAAATCAAGTGTCAGCAGAAGAATTTTTTTTTTCATTTTTCCCTTGATATCAAAAGTTTGGGACGCGGTGGATTTCTCCTTCAGACGGTGTTTTTCAGAAACTTAGATGGGGTGAAGTTTGATCTGAATTCAAGATGACAGTAACGGAGAACAGCAAGAGCCTGAAGGATGCCATAATTATCCACTGCGTATAAATCAGCAAAACATTTTTTTTTTTCCCCATGGTATCAAAAGTTTGGGAGGCGGTGGATTTGATTTCTTCTTCAGACGGTGTCCTTCAGAAACATGGAGGGGTGAAGTTTGATCTGAATTCAACACGACAATAAGGGAGAGCAACACGAACATGAAGTGGAGGACTCTGCGTATAAACCAAGTGTCAGCACAAGATTTTTGTCCTTTCCCCTGGTATCAAAAGTTTGGGAAGCCTTGGGTTTGACTTCTTCTTCAGACGGTGTCCTTCAGAAACATGGATGGGTGAAGTTTGATCTGAATGCAACACGACAATAAGGGACAGCAGCAAGAACATGCAGTGAAGGATGCCATAACCACTGTGTATAAATCAAGTGTCAACAGAAGATTTTTTTGCCCCCCCCCCCCCCCCGGTATCAAAACGTTGGGAAGCATTGGGTTTGACTTCTTCTTCAGACGGTGACCTTCAGAAACATGTAGCGGTGAAGTTTGATCAGAATTCAAGACGGCAATAACAGAGAACAACAAGAACAAGAAGTGAAGGATGCCATAACCACTGCGTATAAATCAAGTGTTAGCAAAGGAAATTTTTTCCTTTCCCCCTAGTATCACAAGTTTGGGAAACGTTGGATTTGATTTCTCCTTCAGACGACGTCATACTGTGCTGCGAAGCAGTTTGCCGAGCACGAGGGGATACCTACCGTTTTCTGAAATAAGGCTCTAAACGTCTGTATCAAACTAATGTTGCTTAACCCGTTTTTCCAGATGCCTATGTAGATGCAGACTTGATACAGTGATAGATGCTCCCACTACACCGCTCAGGCCTTCCAACAGCGAGCAGTCTTGATTCCGTGGAGTGTTTATGGCTTTCGGATCTTGTCGGCTAATTCCGGTTTACGTCGGAAGTCATTTGAGGCTCGTTCGGTTTATTCCGTCCAAATCACTGCCGAACGCGGATGAAGATCTGAACATTGAACCGGGAACCCCAGGTTGCACAGTTTTACGACCCTCGGGTTTTCGGGAGGTAAATTGTGAGCTCGTTGAGAGTCGATTGGTTTACTGCGTTCGAATCTCTTTGGCTGCTGAGGGGGTTTAACTGCGGCGGAGAACTTAACACGTGGGGTCGGAAATGGGTGTCGTAAAATTGCCGTAAAGCAGGGTGTGTGTGGTACAATGTCGTAACCCGCTTGATGCCTTTCATTTCAGGGTTGGGGTTGGTTTGTGGGTGGTTAGAGCCTGATCGAAAAGACGAGCTTAATATGAACAGATATTGAACACATTGAAGAGGTTTTGGCGTTTAATATCCACGGTGGGTGGGCATCTCTAAGATTTGACTTCCCTTGCCCAGTACTGTGGTGTGGTGTGATGTGATGTGATGTGATGTGTGTGTGTGTGTGTGTGTGTGTGTGTGTGTGTGTGTGTGTGTGTGTGTGTGTGTGTGTGTGTGTGTGTGTGTGTGTGTGAGAGAGAGAGAGAGAGAGAGAGAGAGAGAGAGAGAGAGAGAGAGAATGCCTGTGTTCTGTTATTTTGCCCAGCGTTCAGCTTACGAAAAAAACTCCTACGCTATTTCTTAATTCTTAATAAATTTCAATTAGCATAATTAGTTGAATCTGTGATTAATATTGATTGTTCTTATTATTTTTTATTTGTTGATTTATACTGAGCCTGTCAGTTCGAATCCCAGTTGCGAGTCAAAAGAGGTCGTTAAGCCCGCAAACACATAAACCGGCGACAAACTCTAGTTCTTATAATTATGCCAAGATTTTTACCGTTGGAAAATAAATACTCTCTCTCTCTCTCACACACACACACACACACACACACACACACACACACACACACACACACACACACACACACACACACACTCACTCACTCACTCACACACACACGTGGTGACGTGGTGGAAAAAGACGTTAAACTCCCAAACACCCACCCACCTCTCTCTCTCTCTCTCTCTCTCTCTCTCTCTCATATGTGGTGGTAAAAGACGTTAAACTCCCAAACTCTCTCTCTCTCTCTCTCTCTCTCAGTCGTGTTCCCTCATCTCCCTCTCCCCGATGCAATTTACAAGACTCGAATCCTTGCCGACATGTTTTGAGATGGCGTCGTTTAAAACTCACTTACGGGAGATGCGAGGATAAGCCGTCCCGACCGCTGGAAACACGTCGATACCGGGCCACTGGCTTCAAGGAGAAATCTTGTATGAGGCTTCTAGGGCCTGGTTGTGACGTGGAAGCAGAAAAGCAGAAAACTTATTTGCTGTTTTGGTTGCGGTGTTTATCCAGTTTTTTTTTCTGCCTCAACTCTTTAATTACTAGCTCCGGTGGGATTCTTCCCATGTCAGTCCAGGGTGGAATTCATGTGGGCTTGGAAACGTGTGTTAGCCGCGAAATAGTCTTTGTTGCTTGCGC